>JAUJPP010000007.1:8545982-8858138 GCA_030562195.1 Nipponacmea schrenckii | reverse complement strand
TTTTCGAATGATCTTTAACATGCACATGTAGGCTACAGCCTGCAGCACACGGGGCATTAGTTTACTGTATTATCTGAGATCATTAAAGTACACATTCTGAAATATAGGCCTACATGTATATTTTAATTAATGACTGTCTCTTAATCGTTTTTAAAGTTCCAAAATAAATATTTGGTATTTTTTGCCTATTTGTATCCTTTGGTCTGCAACTCAACCTGTGAAGCTTAGCCGTATAGGACGGTATATAAGCTGGGGACCAAGCCGACCCCAAAACTAAAATTGTCATAACTAAAAGTCATATGACGACACAATGTGGTAATAAACAAATCACTCAAGATTTGATTCAATGATTCTATTTAAATCCAATTACCCAGTCAAAAAAAAGTGCATGAAGTATCCATTTCACTGGGCGCCTAACAAGACAATGTAAAATTTCATCAGCTGATGGGGCCGCGTGACGTTTTTCCATAAAAAACCCAATGGAAAATTATCCATGTTCTGACCCAATTAAGCTGCAACAAGCCACTATAGGACTATATCGGCTGGTGGCCGACCCCCCACCCCCACCCTAAAATGACCATAACTCGGCGAGTTTTGATCCTATCGACAAAATTTTTTTATAAAATGAAAGATAATCCATTTCTACGTCTTTTTCAGACAGAAACCCATTTTCGATTTTTTTTCACTTTTTCGAGAAAAACGGTTTTGAAGTTCTACCCGAATTTCAAGTTGAAAATCGCTGATTTTTTGGGTTTTGGGAAAAAGCTGCACACCAAAAGCGCTGTAACTGCCAGAGTTTTCAAGGTATGGACCTGACATTTGGCAGAAAATAACTTTACATAGTTGGCTACCTGCATTTCAAATTGCAACTTTACATCTCAAGTAGTTTTCGAGTGGCAGCAGTTCCAAGTTTTGGTCTGCACCCTGGAATGTGCAACAAGCCACTATAGGACCATATAGCGGCTGGTGTCCACCCTCACCCCTTAACTATCGCAAACATAACTCGGCCAATTTTGATCCTAGACAAATAATTTTTGTATGAAATGAAAGCTTATCCATTCCTGCGTCTTTTTCAGTCAGAAACGTATTTTCGATTATTTTTCAAACTTTTGAGAAAATCGACTTTGAAAGTTTTACCCGACTTAGATTTTGGCCTGAGGAAAAGCTGGGAACCAAAAGCGCTGTCACTGCCACAGTTTCCAAGGTATGGACCTGAAATTTCACAGAGATCAACTTCAGATAGGTGGCTACCAGCATAGCAAATTTCAACTTTACAGCGCCAGTAGTTTCCGAGTTGCAGCAGTTCCAAGTTTTGGTAAGCTGCAACAAGCCACTATAGGACTATATCGGCTGGTGGCCGACCCCCCACCCCCACCCTAAAATGACCATAACTCGGCGAGTTTTGATCCTATCGACAAAATTTTTTTATAAAATGAAAGATAATCCATTTCTACGTCTTTTTCAGACAGAAACCCATTTTCGATTTTTTTTTCACTTTTTCGAGAAAAACGGTTTTTAAGTTCTACCCGAATTTCAAGTTGAAAATCGCTGATATTTTGGTTTGGGAAAAAGCTGCACACCAAAAGCGCTGTAACTGCCAGAGTTTTCAAGGTATGGACCTGACATTTGGCAGAAAATAACTTTACATAGTTGGCTACCTGCATTTCAAATTGCAACTTTACATCTCAAGTAGTTTTCGAGTGGCAGCAGTTCCAAGTTTTGGTCTGCACCCTGGAATGTGCAACAAGCCACTATAGGACCATATAGCGGCTGGTGTCCACCCTCACCCCTTAACTATCGCAAACATAACTCGGCCAATTTTGATCCTAGACAAATAATTTTTGTATGAAATGAAAGCTTATCCATTCCTGCGTCTTTTTCAGTCAGAAACGTATTTTCGATTATTTTTCAAACTTTTGAGAAAATCGACTTTGAAAGTTTTACCCGACTTAGATTTTGGCCTGAGGAAAAGCTGGGAACCAAAAGCGCTGTCACTGCCACAGTTTCCAAGGTATGGACCTGAAATTTCACAGAGATCAACTTCAGATAGGTGGCTACCAGCATAGCAAATTTCAACTTTACAGCGCCAGTAGTTTCCGAGTTGCAGCAGTTCCAATTTTTGGTAAGCTGCAACAAGCCACTATAGGACTATATCGGCTGGTGGCCGACCCCCCACCCCCACCCTAAAATGACCATAACTCGGCGAGTTTTGATCCTATCGACAAAATTTTTTTATAAAATGAAAGATAATCCATTTCTACGTCTTTTTCAGACAGAAACCCATTTTCGATTTTTTTTTCACTTTTTCGAGAAAAACGGTTTTGAAGTTCTACCCGAATTTCAAGTTGAAAATCGCTGATATTTTGGTTTGGGAAAAAGCTGCACACCAAAAGCGCTGTAACTGCCAGAGTTTTCAAGGTATGGACCTGACATTTGGCAGAAAATAACTTTACATAGTTGGCTACCTGCATTTCAAATTGCAACTTTACATCTCAAGTAGTTTTCGAGTGGCAGCAGTTCCAAGTTTTGGTCTGCACCCTGGAATGTGCAACAAGCCACTATAGGACCATATAGCGGCTGGTGTCCACCCTCACCCCTTAACTATCGCAAACATAACTCGGCCAATTTTGATCCTAGACAAATAATTTTTGTATGAAATGAAAGCTTATCCATTCCTGCGTCTTTTTCAGTCAGAAACGTATTTTCGATTATTTTTCAAACTTTTGAGAAAATCGACTTTGAAAGTTTTACCCGACTTAGATTTTGGCCTGAGGAAAAGCTGGGAACCAAAAGCGCTGTCACTGCCACAGTTTCCAAGGTATGGACCTGAAATTTCACAGAGATCAACTTCAGATAGGTGGCTACCAGCATAGCAAATTTCAACTTTACAGCGCCAGTAGTTTCCGAGTTGCAGCAGTTCCAAGTTTTGGTAAGCTGCAACAAGCCACTATAGGACTATATCGGCTGGTGGCCGACCCCCCACCCCCACCCTAAAATGACCATAACTCGGCGAGTTTTGATCCTATCGACAAAATTTTTTTATAAAATGAAAGATAATCCATTTCTACGTCTTTTTCAGACAGAAACCCATTTTCGATTTTTTTTTTTCACTTTTTCGAGAAAAACGGTTTTGAAGTTCTACCCGAATTTCAAGTTGAAAATCGCTGATATTTTGGTTTGGGAAAAAGCTGCACACCAAAAGCGCTGTAACTGCCAGAGTTTTCAAGGTATGGACCTGACATTTGGCAGAAAATAACTTTACATAGTTGGCTACCTGCATTTCAAATTGCAACTTTACATCTCAAGTAGTTTTCGAGTGGCAGCAGTTCCAAGTTTTGGTCTGCACCCCGGAATGTGCAACAAGCCACTATAGGACCATATAGCGAACGATCTGTGTTTTTTAATGATGTTTTAACCTTTTTAACTCCCACCTCTATTTTATGTGGCGATTTTAATGAGATTTTAGACCCTGTTTTAGATCGTGCTAAAGATATGTGTTTTAGTAAAAAGAATATTACAGATTTTAACTCTTTTATCAATAATAATTATTTGATTGACACCTTTAGATCAAGAAATCCAACTAAGAAGCAGTATACCCGGACTAATTATCTTAATAATGTTTTTAAAGCAAGTCGCATTGATTATATTTTTACTTCGGTTAATCTTACTCAGTATATTTTTAACTGTTTTATAAATTATACCTCCCTTTCAGATCATAACCCTGTTTTTATTTTAACTAATTTCAGCGAGTGTGAGAGAGGTCCGGGTTTATACTGCTTCAACAATACTTTATTATACGATAATAATTTTACAAATTTAATTAAAAATATTATTATCAAGGAAAGGGATAGCCCCCTGTATCTCAGCGAGATCTTAGTCTGGTGGGATAATCTGAAGTACAAAATAAAAAGAACAGCCCAAGAATTTTCAAAATCTAAAAAGAAGAAAGAGAAAGAAAAATATTGGAATCTCCAGACTAAGATCTCTCGAGAATACAGTTTAATGTCAGATCAAAATATACAACGTGATCTTACATATGTTAAATCACTGGAAATAGAGCTAAATAAATTAGAACAAGAACGGTGCAATGGGGCTATCCTACGTAGCAAATTTAAATACGCTACTGAGGGCGACAGGAATACTTCATATTTTTTAAATCTGGAGAAACAGAGGCAGAACTCTAATTGTATTCAATCTTTAAAAGATGACTCGGGCAGGGAAATTTTTAACCAAAACGAGATTTTATTACACTGTGTTGATTTTTATTCTGATTTATACTCTCCTGACCGAGCAGACGATCTTTTAGCCATTGATAATGTATGTAATGTTTTAACCACGCCCCTTTCAACTATCGATCAGGAAATATGTGACGCCCCAATCACCCTGTCCGAGTTGTCCCAGGCCATCAAAACTATGAACAAAGGCAAAAGCCCTGGATTAGATGGTCTGACTGCTGAGTTTTTTATGTTTTTTAATGATGTTTTAACCCCTTTATACCTTGATGTTTTAAATCACATTTTTAATAATTCTGTTTTAACCCGTTCTATGAAACGAGGTGTTTTAGTTCTTGTTTACAAGAACAAGGGAGATAAATCCATTTTAAAGAATTTTAGACCTATTTCACTTTTACAAGCAGATGTTAAGATTTTAGCCCGTGTTTTAGCCTCTCGTTTAAAAACCGTTATCCACTCAATTGTTTCTCCAGAACAGTCCTGTGGGGTCCCTGGTCGAAGCATCTTAGAAAATGTAGCAAATGTCCGTGATGTAATTAATTATGCCAACAATGAGGACATCGATATGTGGCTAGTCCAAGCAGATATGTTTAAAGCATTCGATGTCCTCTCCCACGGATATTTGCTTCGGATTCTGAGAAGCTTCGGCTTCGGACCCAACTTTATAAAATGGATTTCAATTCTGTACAAAGATATAAAAAGCACAATTAAAATCAATGGGTACCTGTCGCCCTATTTTCCTATTAAGCGGTCAGTGCGTCAGGGTTGTCCCTTATCTGCCATGTTGTATGTATTATGTGCCGAGCCCCTTAACATTTTAATCAAACAGTCGCCTGCAAGGGGAATTTCAATTAAGGATTCCGAAGCTCGGTCCATGATATATCAACATGCAGATGATACAACCCTGACACTGGCCGATTTAAAGTCAGTCCGGTATGTCTTTGATTGTATGGACGTCTACAGCAGAGCCTCGGGAGCTAAAATAAATATTGAAAAGTCTAAGATCATGCCTTTCGGCTCTGCTGTGGGCAGGTCATGCAATCTAGACATACCTCTCAAAAAGGAAAATAGGTCTTTATGTACATTAGGTGTGTATTTTGTAAACGACGTGAAGGAATGTGAGGAACTAAACTGGGGGTCTAAGATTAACAAGGTTACCACCATCTTAAATATGTGGAGACAAAGATGTCTAACAATCCAGGGAAAAGTCACCGTTATCAATACACTTTTAATGTCAAAATTTTATTATACAATGTCTACCATTCCTATGCCTCCAAATATTCAGTTGAAACTTAAGAAACTAGTGTGTAATTTCCTTTGGTCTGGGAAACCACCTCAAATCAAATACGAAGTAATGACCCAGACTAAGGGAAATGGCGGCATGGGACTGGTAGACGTTGAACTAAAGCAACATTCTCTTATTTTAAAATGGCTCATTCAATATTTTAATGTAAACAACAATAATTTATGGAAGTCCACAATGAATTATTTTTTAAATTTATATGGCTCTCTTGGCCTAGATCAGGATATTTTTAAAATTTATTTTAATCGTAATCTTTTAAATGTTTTACCCCCTTTTTACAAATCCCTACTTGTAGCTTGGGACGTTTTAAACCATTTTAATAGACCTCAACCTGTTATTTTAAACGATATAGCTGTTCAACCCCTTTTTAATAATAAGTTTTTAAAGCATAGGAACAAGATTTTATCTTATAAAGTTTTTATCACTTCTGGTTTTTTAAAGAATTATGATATTTTATATTATGTTTTACCTGGTTTTATAACGAGTCATTCTGTCATTGATCAAATTCAAGTTTTTCATCCTAATTTTAACACAAAAAACATTGTTAAAACCTTTAATTCCATTAAGGAGTCTATCCCCGAGTCATTGGTTAATATAATTTTTAATAATTCTTTTAATTCCGATTATATTTATGATAGTTTTAATCTAAACGGTGACTTCATATACTTTAAACATTTAACTTCTAAATTCTGCTATGAGATTCTATTGAAAAATAAGGCAGTGACTCCCACTGGAGTTACTCGGTGGGAGGAGCAGAATTTAGGAGTTAACTGGCCTATAACCTGGAGCAATGTTTTTAAGTTCTATAAATCTCCGAAGATGGTGGACCTTGATTTCCGTGTAGCTCATCATGTCATATGGGATATGGTTAAATTATATAATATAGGGAAGGTAGATGAACCCTATTGTCCCGTATGTCATGATGAGGAAGAAACTACATTACATATGTTTTTAGAATGCCCTGACCTCCAGAATTTTATGTTGTTACTTCGGGAAATGCTTGAAGATATACTTCCCTCACGTTTTAACTATAATGATTTTAAATGTTTAATTTTATTCGGCCTTCAAACTAGTTCGAAGAGAATTCCCCGCGAGCTTTTAAATCTTATTTTAACATGTGCTAGACAGACTATATATATTCGTAGAAATGCTTGCTCTCGTGATCATAACAGTAATATTAATTTAGTTTTATTGTATAAAGAAATTTTAGCCCAGGCTCTTTTAAATCTTAAAAAAGTATATACTAAACACGTATTTTATAACAAATTTATTTTACCCTCCTGTTTGATCAACATCCAGCTTGATAATACCATATTTATTGATTTTACTTGATAATTTTATATTTTAATGTTTACTTTTATATTTTCTTCTCCTGCTGCTTGACCCATTTACAATCAATGCACGTTCTTCTATAGTCTGCTCTAGCACGTGATCGTAACAACATAACGGTATAATAACAGTACTCACATTCCTTTATCAAACTATGTACACATTCGAAATAGCAGACGACATATTTATTTTTATCTTCTATTTTATATTATAACTGTGATATTAATTTCGTTTAATTGTAATAGAATGGCAGAGCCCCGACAGAGAAAAGAGAAAAGAAAAAAAAAATAGCTGCACACCAAAAGCGCTGTAACTGCCAGAGTTTTCAAGGTATGGACCTGACATTTGGCAGAAAATAACTTTACATAGTTGGCTACCTGCATTTCAAATTGCAACTTTACATCTCAAGTAGTTTTCGAGTGGCAGCAGTTCCAAGTTTTGGTCTGCACCCTGGAATGTGCAACAAGCCACTATAGGACCATATAGCGGCTGGTGTCCACCCTCACCCCTTAACTATCGCAAACATAACTCGGCCAATTTTGATCCTAGACAAATAATTTTTGTATGAAATGAAAGCTTATCCATTCCTGCGTCTTTTTCAGTCAGAAACGTATTTTCGATTATTTTTCAAACTTTTGAGAAAATCGACTTTGAAAGTTTTACCCGAATTAGATTTTGGCCTGAGGAAAAGCTGGGAACCAACAGCGCTGTCACTGCCACAGTTTCCAAGGTATGGACCTGAAATTTCACAGAGATCAACTTCAGATAGGTGGCTACCAGCATAGCAAATTTCAACTTTACAGCGCCAGTAGTTTCCGAGTTGCAGCAGTTCCAAGTTTTGGTAAGCTGCAACAAGCCACTATAGGACTATATCGGCTGGTGGCCGCCCCCCCACCCCCACCCTAAAATGACCATAACTCGGCGAGTTTTGATCCTATCGACAAAATTTTTTTATAAAATGAAAGATAATCCATTTCTACGTCTTTTTCAGACAGAAACCCATTTTCGATTTTTTTTCACTTTTTCGAGAAAAACGGTTTTGAAGTTCTACCCGAATTTCAAGTTGAAAATCGCTGATATTTTGGTTTGGGAAAAAGCTGCACACCAAAAGCGCTGTAACTGCCAGAGTTTTCAAGGTATGGACCTGACATTTGGCAGAAAATAACTTTACATAGTTGGCTACCTGCATTTCAAATTGCAACTTTACATCTCAAGTAGTTTTCGAGTGGCAGCAGTTCCAAGTTTTGGTCTGCACCCTGGAATGTGCAACAAGCCACTATAGGACCATATAGCGGCTGGTGTCCACCCTCACCCCTTAACTATCGCAAACATAACTCGGCCAATTTTGATCCTAGACAAATAATTTTTGTATGAAATGAAAGCTTATCCGTTCCCGCGTCTTTTTCATTCAGAAATGTATTTTCGATTATTTTTCAAACTTTTGAGAAAATCGACTTTGAAAGTTTTACCCGACTTAGATTTTGGCCTGAGGAAAAGCTGGGAACCAAAAGCGCTGTCACTGCCACAGTTTCCAAGGTATGGACCTGAAATTTCACAGAGATCAACTTCAGATAGGTGGCTACCAGCATAGCAAATTTCAACTTTACAGCGCCAGTAGTTTCCGAGTTGCAGCAGTTCCAAGTTTTGGTAAGCTGCAACAAGCCACTATAGGACTATATCGGTTGGTGGCCGCCCCCCACCCCACCCCCACCCTAAAATGACCATAACTCGGCGAGTTTTGATCCTATCGACAAAATTCTTTTATAAAATGATAGATAATCCATTTCTACGTCTTTTTCAGACAGAAACCCATTTTCGATTTTTTTCTCTTTTTCGAGAAAAACGGTTTTGAAGTTCTACCCGAATTTCAAGTTGAAAATCGCTGATATTTTGGTTTGGGAAAAAGCTGCACACCAAAAGCGCTGTAACTGCCAGAGATTTCAAGGTATGGACCTGACATTTGGCAGAAAATAACTTTACATAGTTGGCTATCTGCATTTCAAATTGCAACTTTACATCTCAAGTAGTTTTCGAGTGGCAGCAGTTCCAAGTTTTGGTCTGCACCCTGGAATGTGCAACAAGCCACTATAGGACCATATAGCGGCTGGTGTCCACCCTCACCCCTTAACTATCGCAAACATAACTCGGCCAATTTTGATCCTAGACAAATAATTTTTGTATGAAATGAAAGCTTATCCATTCCTGCGTCTTTTTCAGTCAGAAACGTATTTTCGATTATTTTTCAAACTTTTGAGAAAATCAAATCGACTTTGAAAGTTTTACCCGACTTAGATTTTGGCCTGAGGAAAAGCTGGGAACCAAAAGCGCTGTCACTGCCACAGTTTCCAAGGTATTGACCTGAAATTTCACAGAGATCAACTTCAGATAGGTGGCTACCAGCATAGCAAATTTCAACATTACAACGCCAGTAGTTTCCGAGTTGCAGCAGTTCCAAGTTTTGGTAAGCTGCAACAAGCCACTATAGGACTATATCGGCTGGTGGCCGCCTGACATTTGGCAGAAAATAACTTTACATAGTTGGCTACCTGCATTTCAAATTGCAACTTTACATCTCAAGTAGTTTTCGAGTGGCAGCAGTTCCAAGTTTTGGTCTGCACCCTGGAATGTGCAACAAGCCACTATAGGACCATATAGCGGCTGGTGTCCACCCTCACCCCTTAACTATCGCAAACATAACTCGGCCAATTTTGATCCTAGACAAATAATTTTTGTATGAAATGAAAGCTTATCCATTCCTGCGTCTTTTTCAGTCAGAAACGTATTTTCGATTATTTTTTGAGAAAATCGACTTTGAAAGTTTTACCCGACTTAGATTTTGGTCTAAGGAAAAGCTGGGAACCAAAAGCGCTGTCACTGCCACAATAGGACTATATCGGCTGGTGGCCGACCCCCTACCCCCACCCTAAAATGACCATAACTCGGCTAGTTTTGATCCTATCGACAAATTTTTTTTATAAAATGAAAGATAATTCATTTCTACGTCTTTTTCAGACAGAAACCCATTTTCGATTTTTTTTTCACTTTTTCGAGAAAAACGGTTTTGAAGTTTTACCCGAATTTCAAGTTGAAAATCGCTGATATTTTGGTTTGGGAAAAAGCTGCACACCAAAAGCGCTGTAACTGCCAGAGTTTTCAAGGTATGGACCTGAAATTTTGCAGGAAATAACTTTACATAGTTGGTTACCTGCATTTCAAATATCAACTTGATATTTTGCTAAAATGGACACCAAAAGTGCTGTAAGTATTTTTTAAGGTATAACTTTGAATAGTTGCGTACCCACATTCCAAATTTCAATTGCTTATATTTTGGTTTGGGAAAAAGCCTAACACCCAAAGTGCTGTAGTAGAATGAGTTTTTAAGGTATGGACCTGAATAAGTTCAGATAGTTACCTAATTTCAACTTTACACCTCACATGGTTTTGGAGTGGCAGCAGTTGAAAATTTTCGTCTGCACAATGGAATGTGCAACAAGCCACTATAGGACCATATAGCGGCTGGTGGCCAGCCCCCATCCCTAAACTAAAATGGCTATAACTCAGCCAATTTTGATCATAGCGATATAATTTTTGTTTGAAACGAAAGCTTATCCATTACTGTGTCTTTTTCAGACAGAAGCCCTCTTTTTGATTTTTTTCAAACTTTTGACAAAATTGTTTAACAATTGTCCGATATTACGTAGATGTGCACAACCATAAATTAACAGAAAGTGTGACCGTAAACTTCGTGTGACTACAACAAAAAACGTTTATTTTCAAATATTTTAATAATGACGAATTGAAAGAAATAAAGAGTTTTGACAGGATAATGTTGCATACCTTATGTAAATATGATTTGAATATACACAGAAATGTCATGAACAATGAAAAAAAAAGTGAACACTCTGTTAACAGAAAACTATGGTATCAAAATACATGCTTGGTTGCAAATAATTTAATAACTTGTTTATTAATTTACAGTTATTTTGAATAAAAAAGGTCTATGTTAAAATAATACTATATCCTGTTCTGTTTTCAATATGCTGCAACATGTTAACTTCATGAAATAATGATGAAATTTAATTTCAGATTTGTTTGTTATAGGAATACCCATCCCCGTGCTATAAAACATTATTCATTGATCATTGATACTAATAGTCTCAAAAAACTTATTAAAAGAGGAATTTCCTCTTCTAGACATAAAAATGAAAAACAATAATGAATTGTTAAGAGGATTTCTAAATCATATGGCAATTAACTCATATTGTAGCTGTAATATCTTGGAAATTCTGGACAGTGTACTATTTCTTAAAAACCTCTTAACAATCTTTATTTAAGCCACTGACTCAAGCTGTTTCTAGTCAAGATTTTGGTTTGGTTTCTTGGTCACTCACATTTCTAATAAATATTTCATCTTCTGGAGTTTCATCTAGTTGTCCCTTCTCAAACATATAGGAGCTAGCAATTGCTAACACTGAACCATCATTAGAAAAGGCTAGAGAGGCAATACTAGTTGGATATCTGAAATTAAATTTGAATTCCATTGAAATTTATAGTTTACCTATAAAAGTGAAGTTTTCCCAAAATGATGGTATGATTGAACTACAAAAACATTTATATTTCCAAATAAATCGAGGTCTGGTGGATTCGATGCATGTAAATACATTTAAAAAACCCTGCACCCGCGGAGGTGCTGAAAATCCCAAGTTTTAGATGCCTAGTTTTTCTGACTCTCCCCCAGCCATAACTTTCCAAATTGCTACCCGAGGCTGGGAATAGAGTCAACAAGTTTCGGACTACTGATAATGATGCTCAACAAGATATACCAAGTCATATTATACAGTAATGCAAGATCAGATTAAAGAGCAATATCAACAAAATAATTTAATTATCATCTTATTCAGTCAAATAGCTTCAGATATAGGAAATAAACAACATAAAGAATTTAAATATATCTAATAAAAAAACTTACTTGTGAAATTGGCAGAGTCGTTTCTTGTTGAACCCATCCCAAATGTTCACATAACCATCTGAACCACCTGTTGCAAATGTGTTATATTGACTGTGGAAAGCTATGGCATTGACAGGGTATATACTTTCTACACCATTTTCTTTGACTCTGTGACATTTAAAAGCATATTTCTTTTTCTGTACCTCTGCTGACTGATCAAAATACTCAACTGCCACGCGACCTAAAAGATATTTCAATATAATAGATTCCTTTAAGATCTAAGTCATTTGGTATATGCTAATTTAATATGCTAACCTTCAAATAAAGCCTTATATTGAGATATGATTGAAAAAATTACCAGCAATATATATATATATGATATATGATATACGATGTCATTCAGAAGGTGGTGTTGCAATATTATTTTCGTTATTGGGATAACACTTTCTTGGTATAGCACGGTTCTAGCGCTGAAAATCAGCACCGTTGGCCGATTGGCTGAGTGGCCTAGACAGGTGACATGTATTGCTGGCAATTAGGTGCTTGACTCAGATCGCTGCTTCGAAACGGGTTCAGGTCTCAGCCAATTTTCAGCACTAGAATCTGTGCAATACCAATAAAGTGTTATTCCAATAACGAAAAAAATATTATATAAATATGGCTTAAAAAACAATAGTTTAAGTACAACAGCCATATCTATGGTTTAACTGTAAATTTTCTTTACAAATCAGTGACTAACTATCAGTGAGATGAGGGAAAAAAGAACTAATTTACCTTCAACAGAGCTAAGGACATAGCCTTGTTTATTAGGAAAACATCTAATGCATCTTGTTTGATACTTCAGACTGGATTCTTTACGTTGTTGTACATATCCCATATTACGTAGGTCCCATACTAATACTCTTCTACCAGCTGTACCTACTATTAACTTATCACCAGCAATAGATAGCGTATATACCTACAAAATCAAATTATATCTTTATTCTTAGTTTTCCTTCTGATCTTAAATAAGAACAACAGACCAAAAGGCAGTGATTATCAACAGCACTTTAAAAGAGTAAATTTCTGTGAACAAACTTCTACCTTATGATTTAAACATCAACTGCATCTGTCGTCATTAGAGCAGATTACTTTGAGAGCTAAGTTTTTATAACCAGACTTAAGAGGTATGGGCACAGTCTTATATAGTGATAGTATATTTAGTGATGTACCGTTACTACAGTTTTCAGTATTTCGAAAACAAAAACACTTACTTTATCAGGTTGTGTAAAAGAACCAGCACAACATGGTGATCTAGGATCCCAGAGTTTAACAGTAGAATCCCAACTACCAGTTACAACAACATTAACATCAGCTCCAAACTCTACACATTTAACAGCACGATCATGAGTTCCCACTACAGTCTCTGTAATAAGAATTCTTAAAGATAGCTTGCCAGGCAAAGTAACATACGCCCACAGAATATTCCATGATTTTTCATTTAATTAAGGGCAATAACTGGATTCTGGAATTGCACCATTTTTGAACTTTTCCGAAGATGTTATTAAGATGAATACACATACCAAGTTTCATTCAAATCGGATAAAAACTACAGCTTCTATTGCTTACACTAGTAAATTTTAACATTTTCTCATTAGATCAAGGGCAATAACACAGACATCTGGCGAGATATTATCAAGATGAATACACATACCAAGTTTCATTCAAATCGGATAAAAACTACAGCTTCTATTGCGTACAAAAGCACATTTTAACATTTTTCCATTTAATCAAGAGCCATAACTCATTAACCGACATCTGGAATCGTACCATTTTTTAACTTGTCCAAGATATTATCAAGATGAATACACATACCAAGTTTCATTCAAATCGAATAAAAACTCTGGCCTGTATCGCATACACAAGTTATTGTTGACGGACGGACCGACAGACCAATGGACGGACAGGGGTGATGGCAATATACGTCCACATTTTCATTCAACTATTGCGTCACGATAATATTTTAATAAAATAGCGGTTCAAAAGAATCCTTGTAGACTTTGCAGAAGCATAAACCTTCTCCTGGCTGTATTTGGAGTTTTATTTGCTCATTTTAATGTTATTTTAGGCGCATATAATCAGGTTTTGAAACTGGGGGTGTGGGAGAGATTTGTGCCCGAATCTCGGACTCTGCCCGAATTCTACTGCCCAGTGATTAAATCTGAAACCTCCATGAATCCTAAAGTGCCCGAACAACCACAAGTTTTCCACACGAATATCTGGATATTCGGGTATTTTGCCTCAATAGAATCTAAGGTTTCGGACAGGAATCGGTTCCCGGCAATATTAGTGGGTATTTTTTCTTAAAAAAAAAACAAAAAGACTAGGGAACTTTCAGTGCCTGAATATGTCTAGAAAATAAACCTTAACAAATAGCTCTCTTAATCTATTGTATGTATGCAATATTTAGAAACAGATTAGGCATACAGATTTTTAAAGAAACAGGTTCAAAAGTTTACCTGTTTGTGTGTTAAAATCATACATCTTTAAAGTATTATCAATTCCACCACTAAATGAATGCACAGAATCCTGAAAATAATAAACAATCCCAACCCATAAGCTTACAATTAAAAATGTATTCAGACAACATTTGAATTGAATCATGCAGTATGAAGATTGTTTACATACAATTTTTTTAAATTTACAAAAAATTCTTCTTGAACCCAAAACCGAACAAAGTCTTACATAACATATAAAACTTGACAACATACCTGAAAACAACAATCTAAAACAGGATCAGTATGATTGTATATCATACGTTGATTATTACTTATAATATCATATAATCGAACAGTTGTATCCCATGATGATACCAGCAAAAACTGGCTAGATGTTGGTCCGAATTTTATAGCTGAAATACCATCTGATGGTGGATCTTTCAATTTAAACTCACTAGGTGTCTCAACCATTTTAATTTCTAAAAAATGGAAACTGGTCGATTTTATGGCAGAATATCATTACTAGTGGCACTAAGCCTACCAGAATGTTTATGTATCATGATAAGTTGCATCAAGATTATTGCAAAAATTTATATTTATTCAAAATTTGAAAATAATATAGGTTCTTACTCTGCTCTTCCCCTATCCATACATAAGGTATGCACTCAAAAAACCAGTTAAAGTTTTTGTAATAAGTGGCAAAATAGATTGCATATATGCATATAATTGATCACATATAATATAATGTATAAGCTTATTTGTCACTTGGGATGCTCCTATTTAAAAAGATATAAACTTTTGCAATGCACATAATATTTAACTTGTCAAATTCAGCTAAGGAGTTGAATAATGGTATCCAGTTAAAACGTAAACATGTCAAAATGGTAACAACTCCAACAAAACTGTAACAGAAATTTTCGGTTAAAACGGTAACAACTCCACAAAACGGTAACAGGTATTTGGTGAATAATGTATAGCGGTTTCTTTTTGTTAAGTCCTGCATAGGTGTAGCCTACTATGTACACACCACGTCTGGACGAAGAATAGCAACAAGTTGACAAAACAGAGACACCTAAATTTTTTATTGCAAAAAACCGATTATTTTAAGAAAGTATCTCTAGGGATCTACTGTACTTAGGTCTGCATGTAAACTATTTATGTATTTCTTTAATAAATATGGGCATTTTGTGATTTGTACAACCAATGCAGGTTGGATAAATAATCTCTGAACTGTCAGAAGTGTTCGAAGGACATCATGTATTTGTTAGGTCGTTGCATTTAATTTTTTCTCCCATGTCAACACCTCCAATTTGATTTCAATGGAAATTTGCTCCGCAAATTCCAAACAGACAGTCAAACAAGTGCAACTATTCATAAAATGTGACAACAAACAAAATTTATTAGTCAGGCATCAGACAAGTACGTTATTTCTGTTTATGTCATTAATTAGAAAATATTAAGTATTGCGAAAAAGATGGACTGGTATGTCAGAAGAAATCTTTTAATCATGATTGCGATTACCAATTATGATAATTGACAGGACATCTGTTAGCTTATTATGTTGGTATATATACTTTGATCAATAGGCCAAGATTGTTTGAGTTCTTTTCAATCACCGATTTTGTGTTAATGCTATCACGATTAATATAGATAACATTAATTATATGTATTTATTTCATTACCATTTTAACAAAAAATGCCCTTACCGGTACCGTTTTAGCAGAGTTGTTACCGTTTTAACCCAATTTCTGTTACGAAATTGGTGGAATTGCTACCATTTTAACAAATAAAATTTGTTACCGTTTTGACATGTTACTTTTTAGAATGGTAGACAGTCATACTCTTATTTCATGTTGTATGTTTATTCTATACCCAGAAGGCGTAGTTGCTCTAAGTGTAGTAATACAAATGTGTACAAGCAAGACAATTAAGTTACAGGTAGGTCAAAATCCCGTCCAAAGCCTGACAAAATCCAGAGAAAAATTTATAGTAGTGCCTATGCCGGTGTTTATTTTCATGCCTAGAGCACTCGTTTTCTAAAATAACATCTAACTAAATTATTACATACGTATAACCAACCAAGTAACGATCTTTAATACACTGGTGAATATTTTATCAGTGGTTTTTCTAAGTTTTTATATATAATATCAAATCTTTGTTCCCGCTTGTTTATTTTCTCTGAACCGGAAGTTTACTTTTATATATACTTGTACTCGTCAATAGAGTAAAACACATTTCGGAAGTTGAACATGTTTGTTATATCAACGTTCATTTAATGTTGGTTAATCCTCAAATGTCAGTAAGTGTTTTCAATCTACAAATACCACGAGAAATAATTATAGTAATGACTTGGGAGATTTCATAAACATCACGATATAACTCTAATAATGCCTTAGAAAGGAATTTTGTATATTGCACTTGGCGTAAGATTAAAATTAAAGTCGGTTGAGCTCTGCTGTACCGTCATCTGACTGAGTGCTTCTCAATCATTAGGAATTTAGAGAAAGTGTAGATCTAGGCCTGTATTTGGCATAAAAATTTATCAATTTCAGCTATTCATTTTCAAAATAAAATTTGATGTCTAAATCATATGTTCAATTGTTGTTGATATTTTGTAAGCGCAATGTTCAGTTAAAATTGGATGGCTAAAATTGGAATTATAGGCTAAAGCAAATTTGTAGAAGATTAAGTCAATACAATACAATAAAAATCTTTAATGAATGTCAGTTTTTAATAAAAGAAGAACATTAGCCTGAGGCAATTTCCACTCACTGCAGATGATACATATAAATTATATATAAAAATTAAAAAAAAATTAACAAGAAATATAAAAACATTTGATCCATCACATAATTATTGGCACATAGATGCTATATAATAGAACATAGGATGAGATGGGATTGATTGTATCAACCCAAAAGCACATATTGGTGAGGTTCATAGTGGGTGTGGTAGTGAGATCTGTAGAAATAAATAGACTTAAATAAATAGAAAACAGGGTGAGAAGGCTATTGCTGTTTATATCACCCCTTGCAGACTGCAAGTTGCAGTTGCACAGGGAACAATTGCACTTGAAGCCCTTTCATTTCATTTGTAAAGCAACCAATGGCGGTTTCTATGGTTGTCAGTGTCGGGAGGGTGTTCCATATAATTGTCATGTGGAATTTAAGAGTGTGAAGCCCATGTTAGGTAGTTTTAACTCTTGGAAAATTGAGTCTACCATTTTGCCTTGCAAGTCACTTTGCTTTCTTTTTTGATGGCAATATACGAAAATGATATATATTTTGCTTTTGGTAGTTTTTAGATAGCAGATTCATTACAATAAGCATCAAAATATTAGTTAAAAAGTGGCCACAATTAAAGAGTAGATGATAGCTTTACAATGGCAAACAATACAAGTTTAACTATAGATTATGAAACGGGACCGGTTACAGCTTTATCTATCATATCTGAAAATCTAGTTTTAGCAGGTAAGTGAAGAAATAGGTCTTCATACAGACCTATTGCACTGTTAAGCTGTTTTTGAACTTGGTTAGTAGTAACAAGGGTATCCAATTAAAACATATCAAAACGGTTACAAAATTTATAAATCAAAACAGTAACAACTCTAAGAAAACTCAAACGAAAATTTGATCAAAGCGTTAATAACTCCGCTTAAAACGGTAATAGATTTTTTGGTTAAAACAGTAATGAAAATAATCCCTATAAGTATAAATGTCATCTATATTTATAGATATAATATTAACTCAAAATCTGTGATTGAAAACAACTTAAACAATCTAGGCCTATCGATCAAAGTAATATAGGCTTACCGACATAACAAGCTAACAGAAAGGCGAAAGGCCACCGGAGAAAATTTCTCCATGAAGAGGCCCTTATCTCATGAGGATAAATGTGAAATTGTTATCTGAGAAAGGGTACAAGGACTGATCAGTCAGTAAATATCTGTTGACATTTAAGCAGAGTCGTTTTGACTGAAAATTTTCGAGTACCATTTTGATAGAGATCTAACTGTTTTGACTTTTTAATTTGTTGCCGTTTTTATATGTTACCATTTTAAATAGTATTCATAATCATTAAGGGTAGCAGCAACATCACTGACAATCTGACCATTTATCTAACCCATTCAACAGAATTCCACACAAGTTAATATTGTGTGAATTTTCAGTGTTTATAGATAACACTTTTGGACAATTTGTAAAAATAGAATTAAACCTACATTAAATGGAAAAATTTATCTGTAGTTGAAATTGATAGACGTATTCAACGACAAAACAAGAAATGAAATGAAATGTCCTACTTTTCTGCATTTTATGGGCTAACAAAGACGGGCATAACCATGTAGTGTGCCAGGACAGCGGCATTAGCCTGGTCTTTTCCGATCCAACAAAACTTTATGGGGTAAAACAACATATTTTATATATATTTTGTAGGTATCTGTGGTAATCTACATGTATATGATATAATTGAACAGAAATTGATTCATATTGAGTATAATTTATTGAACAATCAGAAAATTCATAGCATTAAAAAAGGTTTGTATTATTTTGGTCTCAATGGCTCTTTTATGTTTTTATACGCCCATATGAATAGGTGGTAAAAGAAATAACCAATCACAGTAATACTTTTTGATATGAATATGTGGATGTATATTGTTGTCACCCTGTCCGTCTGTAAACATTTGTTGTGATGGTCAAGTTTGATTTTGACAATATTTCAATGATGGTGTTTTTTTTTTGTTTTTTGTTATTGCCCTTCAGATATTGTCAAAAAAATCACGTCAAAATTTTATTGTAGAGGTAAAAGAAGCTACAATTTTCAATGGATTTTGATAAAACTTGGTGTGGACTTTATAAGACAGCTGTCAAGTTCGTATATGACGATTTAGATGAAAGGCTCGTATGTATTTATAGATGCCATAAGTCAAAGGAAACAATGCTGATGTGTAGCCTAGATATATATTACCTTGTCTGGCAAGCTATCTTATTCTCTTAAATTAAACTTTAGGATTCCAAATCAGAACCACTTAGTCCCCCAGGAATAATAGTTTCATAGTTGATTATTTACATTTACAGATGAAAGGGAGACAAGAGATAGATTCTCCAGACAAGTTATAATACATGGTGGTAAAGGTCTACAGATACTGTCAGTTAGTGAAACTAAAAAAGGACAGTTTATAGGGTAAATGCATTGACTGATTTCTTTTTTTCTTTTGGAAATGTATTTTTTTGGCCTGTATGTAAACATACAATGATAAAGGCTACAGTTTTTATTCATATATATGTTTTATATTTAGATTGTGTTGAACTTTATTTTCAAGCTTCTTCAAGTTTGGTTTTTGACTTGACTAGATATCTCAAGATTAACAGTAAATGTGATATGCTTAATAATCTTCTAGAATTTATTCAAATTTGATGAAAAGGGAAGAAATTTTCTTAAGAAGTAGACCTTTAATATATCTCAAAACCCATTTTTTCTGTTTTAGGCTATCTAAATCAAACAGTTATAAAGAATTCAATGATTGGATATGGGATGCTGTCTGGCTAGAATCATCAACTATTGCTATGGTTACAGCACATAATGTTATTCTACATTTTGATTGGTCAACTCAATCTTTATTACATCAAATAATTTGTGTTGAAAAATGTATATTGTATCCTTGAAAGAATACACCAACAAAACATAGCAACAAAATGTTTAGTAAACTTTTAAAATAATTTCATCGTTTAAAAATTATCTGTTGGATGTTTTAAGTTAAAATTTTCAGATATAATCAGGGACACAGTTCGTTAGATTTTTGATGTAAAGTTTTTATAAATTTGAGCAAAAATTTCTTCAAGGTACAAAATGGAAATTAAATGCCCCTTTTATAACTGAAACTGCATTATTGCTTTGTTCTGTTATTGAATAGTAGTCTTGAATTTTGCTGTTATTTGGCTCACAAAAGAATTGTTTACAAATATCATCTATAAAAGATTGTTTGACCGTTACAGATAATCACAGCCAAATAATGGTTCAGAAAGGGGTGATGAT
Organism: Nipponacmea schrenckii; assembly: GCA_030562195.1. NCBI lineage: Eukaryota > Metazoa > Mollusca > Gastropoda > Lottiidae > Nipponacmea > Nipponacmea schrenckii. The sequence continues at coordinate 8,837,816 of JAUJPP010000007.1, read as the reverse complement.
TTCTAATAAACTTTCTTTCAAAAAGTCATTTTAACAAAATTTCAAAGATTCCTTAGCGTATATGAGGTATTCAGCCTATTTCATTGGTACAAAATGGAATAACTTGATCATTGCTGCTGGTACGGTTTTTAATCAAATTGTCTTATGGTCACCTACTGGTCAAGCTGATTCTCAAGGTCATCAAAAGGTCATTCATAGGCTTGAAGGTCATCAGGTAAAAAGACATTGTATTGCATATTTGTGCCCCCCTGAAGACAGCTACATGCTAATAATTTCAAATGGTTGTCAAATCTAAAAACCTGCATGCTGGCCTGTAGCAAGCAGTCCTGCCATTTATTTACACATTTAAAAGGACTTTTTCCATGTAAGAATGAAAAATCAAAGCCAAAGAACACCAACGAATCCAGGTTAGCAAGGAATTTTCTGAGCCCAACCTTAATCGTTCACATTTAAATCCCATAGTAAAGCAGCAATAATAATACAAATATTAGCATTATGAAATTTTTGTGTGAAAGTTACTATGATGTGAACGGTATAATTTGTATTTTTCTAGGGTGTAATATTTTCTATCAGTTATCATAAAGAGAACCAGCTTTTAGCTACAGCTTCAGATGATCGTAGCATTAGATTGTGGAAATTTGAATTTGATACACAACCCAAAGTAGCAACTGATTGGATGACTATGTCATCTGCACCCTTACATTCCTTATATGGTCATTCAGCTAGAGTGTGGAGTGTACATTTATTACATAACAGCATAATTAGTGTAGGAGAGGTAAGAAAATCTTAATATTTTGGAACTATGTATATCTAGTGTATTAATTAGTTTTTTAATGGACAGTTTTTATGATTATTGGCATTGATTTATGTCAAATTCTTTGGCACTTGAACACTATTTGCATTTATGAGTATATTTTTGAAATTTGAAAAGAATGATTTTGCACTATTCTGAAATACAGTAATGAAGCTAATGCATGCTGATTATTTTATTGCGAGATTTTAGAAAGTAATATAATATAAAATATTACAGGATTCTACATGTTGTGTATGGAATTACAATGGTGAAGTTGTGAATAGATTTAAAGGTCATAAGGTACAAGACAATAATCATACTCAGTTCACCTTTTACACCATTTGGTAGTACATACTTACATTATAAATACTTACCCCTTATCAGCTGTATATACTCAAGTATCCAGTAACATAATGTTCTAAAACTTGTTCAGTTTATATGACACTGTATTTTATTCACACTCAGGTTTCAAAGGATGATTGGAGGTTCAAAAGTTAAAAAGGAATTACATGCACAGATTTCCAAATTTGTTCATGCATGAAATTGCACTATTTATTTCTAGGGTAAAAGTATATGGAGTATAGACTGTACTGCTGATATCATAGTAACAGGAGGGGGAGATAACTCTATTAGACTCTGGAAGATAAACAGTATAGTATCTTCTAATAGCAATCAACAGCTTGTTCTATCAGTTCCAGATAATATAAAAGTGAGCAGATTGACTGTTTAAACAAGGACTTCTCAATTGGATGGGTGTGTGCAATTGGCACTTACGATGAACTGAAATCTGGTATTTTATATGATTTTGAAGGGTTGTATGTGTACTGACAACAAATACTTGACATTCAAACGAGTATATACAAAATATTTCAAAGAAAAAGTTTTAGAGAAATAAAGCTCAACAAGATTGAATTTCACACACTTTAACCTCACATAGATGTCACCTGAACCTTGCTTATTATTGAATATTTCTATAGAAGGTAATGACATATTTATATCTGTTTGTTTTTGTTGTAAATGATATATTTTTTATATATAGAAGAGTGAAGAAGATATACCTAGATCAGTGGTATTAAAAAACTATGATACTGCTATTGTCATGACAAATTCTGGGTTCGTACATTTTGAAACTTAAACAATAAAACAATATTTTGATTGTTAAAAAGGGCTCAATACAAAAATTGTAAAGCACTAAATACATGTAGATCATAAAAAAAGAATCTGAAACTTATTGATCCTCAGTGTTTCATGCATTGTGATAGTCAGATAATCGACCTTTTTCAGCCTGAGTTCCTACAAAAAACTTGCTAAGTAAAACTTTCTTTCTTGTTTGTTTAAAGATGTGTGCAAAGAAAAGTTTTCTGTTACAAATGAATTAAATAGTCTGGTTTATTTATGCTATCAATGGACCAAGATATTTTGTAATTACAGTGTACTTTGCATAATCCGACATAAACTGGGACCTCAAAATAATCTCAAATTAGCGTGAATGTCGGAATACTCAGATTTTTTAGATTATAAACATGTGCCAATAGCTTGGTTACCTAGTTGAAGTCAGTTTGTTTGCAATTAAATCTTGAACAACTTTCTATGTATAATTTGTTTAGAACTCTGTTTATATTTTGTAGGTCTTTATGTGAATATGATATTAACAAGAATGTCTGGAAACTTCTGTACCATAATGCATTATTTAAATCTTATTCTCTGTTAGTGACCTCCCCTGATAATAAACTGACTGCTGCTGGTAATATTGAGGGAGATGTTTTAATTGTGCTCAATGGTAAGTAATGTTGGGTCTCCAGTTGATGGTTGGAGTCATGAAGTTACATGGGCATTCATTGGCCATCATAAGATCAATAAGATTAGTTAGTTTAGAATTTTGGGCTGAGATGTCTTGTTTATTTTTAGATGAGTATGTCTGTACAAGATATTTTAATGGTAAAGTTTATGGTCTGATATGGATTGATTCTGTTCATTTATTAACAACAGGTCCTGATGGTCAAATAGTAAGTAAAGATTGTGCAAAAAAATAGTTTAGTATCTTTTTATTTCACATATTTGAACTTGTTCACTTAGTATATCATAATATTGTTAAATTTTATGATATGAACTGCCTTAATTATATCTCAAGTCTGTAAAAGTTTCAATTATATCTTTAAATAGATCAGTATATCAATATTTCAATACTATTAACTAGTCCAATTATATCTCAGTATAAAAGTTCAGTTTATTAATATTTCACTGCTATGAAATAGTTCGAATATATCTCAGTATAATAGTCAGTATATCAATATTTCACTACTATTAACTACATGTAGTTCAATTATATTAAATAAATAAGATAACTATTATGGATATACAATTATATCTCAGTATAATAGTTCAGTATATCAATATTTCACTGCTGTTAACTAGTTCAGTAATATATTAGTATAATAGTTCAGAATATCAATATTTCCCTGCTATTAACTAGTTCAATTATATCTCAGTAAAATAGTTCAGTATATCAATATTTCACTACTTTTAACTAGTTCAATAATATATCAGTATAATAGTTCAGTATATCAATATTTCACTGCTATTAACTAGTTCAATTATATCTCAGTAAAATAGTTCAGAATATCAATATTTCACTGCTATTAACTAGTTCAATTATATCTCAGTATAATTGTTCAGTATATCAATATTTCACTACTATTAACTAGTTCAATAATATATCAGTATACTGTAATAGTTCAGAATATCAATATTTCCCTGCTATTAACTAGTTCAATTATATCTCAGTAAAATAGTTCAGTATATCAATATTTCACTACTATTAGCTAGTTCAATAATATATCAGTATAATAGTTCAGAATATCAATATTTCCCTGCTATTAACTAGTTCAATTATATCTCAGTATAATAGTTCAGTATATCAATATTTCACTACTATTAACTAGTTCAATAATACATCAGTATAATAGTTCAGTATATCAATATTTCACTACTATTAACTAGTTCAATAATATATCAGTATAATAGTTCAGTATATCAATATTTCACTACTATTAACTAGTTCAATAATATATCAGTATAATAGTTCAGTATATCAATATTTCACTACTATTAACTAGTTCAATAATATATCAGTATAATAGTTCAGTATATCAATATTTCACTACTATTAACTAGTTCAATAATATCTCAATATAATAGTTCAGTTCATGAATATTTCACTGCTATTAACTACTAGTAGTTCAATTATATCTCAGTATTATAACAATATTTTCGTTATTGGGATAACACTTTCTTAGTATAGCACAGATTCTCGTGCTGAAAATTGGCTGAGACCCGAACGGGTTCCGAACCGGCGATCTCAGAGTCAGGCACCTAATCGCCAGCAATACATGTCAACCGTCTAGTCCACTCGGCCAACGCACCAACCACAAAAATGGAAGGCTGCGAACCGTTAGACTTTACTGCGAACATGCATTACCCCTCTGATAATCGGTAACGACACAGCTCCCAAGGCTGATTACATGAGATGATTTAATGTCATTTAGAAAGTGGTTTTGCAACAATATTTTCGTTATTGGGATAACACTTTCTTAGTATAGCACAGATTCTCGTGCTGAAAATTGACTGAGACCCGAACGGGTTCCGAACCAGCGATCTCAGAGTCAGGCACCTAATCGCCAGCAATACATGTCAACCGTCTAGTCCACTCGGCCAAAGGACCATCCACAAAAATGGAAGGCCGCGAACCGTTAGACTTTACTGCGAACATGCATTACCCCTCTGAAGTGGAACAGGAGCAAGTAACTAGATCTGCATGTTGTAAGTTAGTTGTTTCCCAGTGGGCGAATGAACAAGTTGCTCAATAATAAACACGTGTTGTAATAGGCAAGATGCCGATGAAATATTAAAGTAATGAACATTAAATTAGTGAGTTTGTTAGTTACATTGTATGTACGGTTAACATTGGTAGCAGAGCGTGCCACATTAGAAGAAGCAATGGCGAAGAATTATAAAATTCCACCTGTTCTCGGGCCGAAGACGATATATGATTCATGGAAATCAGAAATAGAAGTATAGAAACTCGTAACTGAATTAGACAAGAAGAAACAAGCGTTGGCGGTTACATTGTCGCTTTAAAAAATCAGATGATCTGAGTATGACAGATTACATAATAGAATTTGAACAGCGATATAATCGTTGTAAGAAACACAATATGGAATTACCAGACCCTGTGTTATTGTTTAAATTATTCTATAGTGCTAACCTTACTCAGAAGGAGAGACAATTGGCGTTGACAGCTTCAGTAGATTTAGCATTCAAGTCCATGAAGTCAGCATTAAAACGTATTTTCAGTAATTCTCATGAATTAAACTCTAACTCTTCTGAATCTATTCACCCGGATACAAGTATTGATATCAAGCAAGAAACACTTTATACCGGTACAAGAAATAATGCTTTTCAAAGATCGAAAAATAATTCATCACAATATGGTTTAAAAGGCACAAATCCAATTGATCGGTTTGGTAGGAGAACATCATGTGTAATTTGCCATTCTATATTTCACTGGGCCAAAAACTGTCCTGATCGAACAAAAGGGGACGTTGCAAATATTAATCAATCTGACAGTGCCAGTGATGATGAAAATGGGGGAGAGTGTAATTTGACATTATTTATTAAAAATGATATTGTTAGTGAATTTTTTACATTGGAATGTTCTGGATGTGCTGTACTTGATACCGCTTGTACTCGAACAGTGTGTGGTTCTTCTAGGCTAGAGTTATATTTAACTTCGTTGTCGGACACAAAATTAAAATTGGTAAAATCGAAACCCAGTGAGAACAAAACAAGTTAAAATCCCAGCGAAGTTAGCCGGGGTTTCTTGTTTCATTTTAACTGAAGTAGTGGATGAAAATATTCCACTTTTATTGAGCAAGTCTACTTTAAAAAAGGCAGAAACTGTCTTAGATTTAAGTAATGATAAAGCAACCATAATCAATAAGCCGATAGATCTTAATTTCACGTCAAGTGGGCATTATTGCATTGATATCCAGGGTGAAATGTCTGACAAACCCATGGAAGTTTTGTTTTCAGCTGAAGATTACAGTGAAGCTAGATTACTGAAAGAGTTGAGAAAATTGCATCTTCAGTGTGGACATGCCTCGGCTGATCGTTTGAAATGTTTATTGAAAGATGCTGGACATGAAGGTGAGAATTTAGTTAAACATTTAGATCAAATAGTGAACTCTTGTGAAATATGTTTAAAATACAAACGTCCATCTCCTAAACCTGCTGTGGGATTTCCTCTGGCATCAGAATTTAATGAAACTGTAGCAGTGGATTTGCATCAATTGGACAAGGGTATTTATATTATAGACAAATTTACAAAATTTAGTGCAGGTGCAATTATAAAGAGTAAACAATCTTCTGTGTTTGTTAAAAACTTCATTACTCATTGGATTAGTATTCATGGTGCACCAAGAAAACTATTTAGTGATAATGGGGGGAGTTCAGTAATAATGAAGTTCGGGATATGTGTGAAAACTTTAATATTGAATTCAAATTAACGCCAGCTTACAGTCCTTGGAGCAATGGTCTTTTAGAGCGACATAATTTGACATTAACTGATATTTTGATTAAAATAAGAAGCGATAAACATGGTGATTGGGAGACTGCACTCTCTTGGGCATTTATGGCAAAGAATGCTCTTACAAACACTCATGGATATAGTTCATATCAGCTCTTATATGGCAAAAATCCAAATTTACCTTCGTTCATTACTGATAAACCTCCAGCATTAGAGGCAACATCAATAAGTGACACTGTACGAGTACACATAAATACTTTATATGCGGCTCGTCAAGCTTTTGTTAAAGCTGAAAGTTGTGAACGGTTGCAAAGAGCAATAAAAAAGCAAATAAGACCAACAGGTGAACAATTTACACAGGGTGACAAGGTATTTTATTTGAGACCTGATTCGAAGCAATGGAAGGGACCTGGTAAAGTCATTGGACAAGATGGTGTGATTGTATTTATAAATCATGGTGGCATGGTAATTCGGGTTCATAAGTGTAGGTTGCGTCATGCAAACTGTGATTTACTTCAAGATGAAACTTAATTAACTGAAAACAACTCAAAAACTGTTAATAATGATGATCAAGCTTATGATTCAGATTCTGATATAGACATTCCTAATGTGCATTCAAATAATATTCAAGACACAAGTGATAATACTCAATCATTTAATGTTAGTATTCCTATTAAGAATATCAAAATAGGACAGAACATACAATATATAAATAACAAAACTAATGAAACTGTGTCAGCAATTATTTTAGGTCGAGCTGGAAAATCAACTGGTAAAAATAAAAATTTGTTTAATGTTGAACTTTTATCTCCACAGGATATGCTTGGTATTCGTCAGTCAATTGATCTTGGGACTGTTAATGGTTTAGTTATAGAAGATAATATAGAAACCGATATTCAAGCTGAGGATCGTACTGTAGAAAATTCATCGGACACGGAAAATGTTAATATATGTGATAAGTATTTGGCTATAAAGAACAAAATATTTGATGACACAGAAAATGTATTAGTGTTTCATTTGTTAATAGTAAAGAGTTAGAGTTAGAAAGCTGGAAAAGAAATAATATTTACTTGGAAGTTACAGATGAAGGCCAGAAATGTATATCTACGCGTTGGATAAATACCCTTAAAAAGACATCTAATGGTATATTACCTAAATCTAGGTTAGTTGCTAGAGGCTTCGAGGAGTTTGATAAAACAATTCAATCTGATTCTCCTACTTGTGCAAATGAATCTGTGCGGTTAATTTTAAGTGTTATGGCTCAAAACAAATGGAAACCATATTCTATGGACATTAAAACTGCTTTCTTACAAAGTTATAAAATAGAACGTTATCTCTTTGTGAAACCTCCTATTGAAGCTAAATCTTTTGGCAAACTTTGGTTACTCCAAAAATGTGTTTATGGGTTAAACGATGCTTCTCTTAGTTGGTACAAAACAGTTAAATCTGTTATGTTAAGTATCGGTGCAAAAATCTCCAAAGTCGACCCAGCAGTGTTTTATTGGACTGACAAGGATGGAAAACTTTTTGGTGTTTTAGCTTGTCACGTGGATGACTTTCTTTGGGGAGGGGTTTTAAATTTTGAAAATGTTGTTATAGATAAAATTAGACAATACTTTCAAGTTGGGAAAGAAGAAAATACAGCTTTTCGTTATCTTGGTATTAATTTGTTTTGTGAAGATGATACGATTTATCTTAACCAGAATGACTATGCTAAAAATCTTGTTCAAAATTGACATTGATGAAGACAGAATTCAAGAAAAATAGTCAGATTTGTCTGAAAAAGAAACTTCAATTTTACGTTCCAAAGTGGGTCAAATTTTGTGGTTAGCTCAAGTAGTTAGATCAAAGTCGACCGGATATTTTATTTGATATCTGTTGTATTGCATCAGTTATTAATGATGCTAAAGTGACACATTTAATTGAAGTGAATAAGATGATAAGTAAAATCAAAAGTAACAATATTACCTTGAAGTTTAAAAATTTAGGTACAGGTAAATTGTCATTACTGGTATTCAGCGATTCATCGTTCGGTAACCTAACTGATGGAGGTACTCAAGGAGGATACATAATTTTTCTGAGAGGAGAAAGTGGAATATCACCAATATACTGGAACTCTAAGCGAACTAGACGTGTAGTGAGAAGTACTTTATGTGGTGAAACTCTTGCTATGGCAGATGCCATTGATTCTGGATTATTTCTAGCTACCCTTTTTGCTGAATTAACATTTGGTGTATCTGATCCGTCTTTGATAAAACTTTCATGTGTCACAGATAATAAGTCTTTATTTGAAGCACTTAAATCAAATAAGTATATTGGGGAAAAACGTTTAAGATTAGAAAAGACAGGTATAAAAGAACTTATACAAAGTGCACAAATTAGTGACATTAAATGGGTTGAGACTAAAAAACAATTAGCAAACTGTTTAACAAAAAAGGGTAGTTCCCCTTATTCATTGATGAGAGTATTTCAAAATGGTCTTGTTGATTTGTGAATATTTTATTTACTTTTTGTTTGTATAGAGTGGGAGATTGATAACATTTTTGTATTGTAATGTTTACATGTTTGCATGACTAACCTGTCCACCGGAAGTGGAACAGGAGCGAGTAACTAGATCTGCATGTTGTAAGTTAGTTGTTTCCCAGTGGGCGAATGAACAAGTTGCTCAATAATAAACACGTGTTGTAATAGGCAAGATGCCGATGAAATATTAAAGTAATGAACATTAAATTAGTGAGTTTGTTGGTTACATTGTATGTACGGTTAACACAGCTCCCAAGGCTGATTACATGAGATGATTTAATGTCATTTAGAAAGTGGTGTTGCAACAATATTTTTGTTATTGGGATAACACTTTCTTGATAATCGGTAACGACACAGCTCCCAAGGCTGATTACATGAGATGATTTAATGTCATTTAGAAAGTGGTGTTGCAACAATATTTTCGTTATTGGGATAACACTTTCTTGATAATCGGTAACGACACAGCTCCCAAGGCTGATTACATGAGATGATTTAATGTCATTTAGTGTTGTTACCGATTATCAGAGGGGTAATGCATGTTGGCAGTAAAGTCTAACGGTTCGCGGCCTTCCATTTTTGTGGATGGTCCGTTGGCCGAGTGGACTATATGGTTGACATGTATTGCTGGCGATTAGGTGCCTGACTCTGAGATTGCTGGTTCGGAACCCGTTCGGGTCTCAGCCAAATTTTAGCATGAGGATCTGTGCTATACTAAGAAAGTGTTATCCCAATAACGAAAATATTGTTGCAACACCACTTTCTAAATGACATTAAATCATCTCATGTAATCAGCCTTGGGAGCTGTGTCGTTACCGATTATCAGAGGGGTAATGCATGTTCGCAGTAAAGTCTAACGGTTCGCGGCCTTCCATTTTTGTGGATGGTCCGTTGGCCGAGTGGACTAGACGGTTGACATGTATTGCTGGTGATTAGGTGCCTGACTCTGAGATCGCTGGTTTCGGAACCCGTTCGGGTCTCAGCCAATTTTCAGCACGAGAATCTGTGCTATACTAAGAAAGTGTTATCCCAATAACGAAAATATTGTTGCAACACCACTTTCTAAATGACATAAAATCATCTCAGTATTATAGTTCAGTATACATAAATATTTCACTACTATAAACAAGTTCAATTATATCTCAGAAATAGATAATCTACATGATGTGGACAATGTACAATTTTTTGTAGTTTCTGCTTGAAGTTCAGTATGATGATAAGAATAGTGAGGTTGCTATAAGAATGAATATTAAAGGTGAATTCGTGCTACCATCATGTAAACAAAGATGGTTGTCTGCTGGTTTGATAGTATCACATGATATAGACGATGTTGTATTAGTATCTGGTGATAGAGGGGGAACAATACACCACTTTAGACAATCAGTGTCCAAGGTAAGCTTATTGCTGTGATACCATTGTGAACAGAGATAGGTTTCTGCTGTTTTGATAGTTCCACATGATATAGATGTTGTGTTGATAGTATGTACACTACTTTTGAAAATCAAAGTGACTAAGGATTCTTAAGGTAAGGTTATTTCAGTGTTTAGTGGATGATATTAGCGCCATTATTATAAATATTGATAATGTATTTGAATATCTAGGCTTCTTGTTCTATGACACTTGATGTCATATTGGACAACATATCTAATAGTGTTTATTTGTTATTTTTATTCTATTAAAGATGCCAATACAGAGTTTCCCTAAAATACATGGTAAAGCTGGTGTAACTAGTATTATATATAAGGACAGTAAGATATATACAGCTGGCCGTGATGGACAGTATAGAATCTGGTCCATAGATACAAATAAGATGCAGTTATTAAATAGTCATAAGGTACATACATGTAAATAGATTTTGAGTACAGTTCTAAATATTATGTTAGTTTTTTTTGGGGGGGGGGGACTTCACCCATTCTTGATTTGACAACATTCATCCGACCGACAAAATGTATTATATTGTAGCTCATACTTGACTCTTTATTGAATTTGAAGGTGTTAAAGAATCTAGAATGGATTGATAGATTAGTTATAACTGAGAATAATCAACTACACATTTATGGTTTTCATTCGGTAAGTTCACATTTATTTGCAAGTGAAAGAGGCTGACATGAAAGTTAGAATCTCATTGTTCAGATTGAATTGTAAACTTAGGTCAGCTTTAAAAACACAATGTGGCATAAACTATCAAAGTGTTAAATAAAAAATTCACCATTTACCAAAATAACACCATCTGATATTGCTAACATTTAATTTTTAGACCAACTTTGTAATCTGGAGTGAAGTAGAAAATCAGCTACTAATAGAAATAAAATGTGGAGGGGGTCATAGGTCATGGGACTGTAAAGTTTACGTTGACAACAGTGTCCGGTTCTTGTACATTAAAAATGGTGATGTTATATTACACAATGCAAGTTTGCTTTCTAACCAAGTTGTTTTGAAGGTAAGGAAAACTTAAGTATATTCTCGAAAATCGTTGAGCTTTACATATCTTAAGAGAAAGACTTGTTTAAAGTCTGAATTTTTGTTGTAGAAAAATAGATAATGGTATAAGTAGAAGTTTTGATCACTGATAACCATGCCTTTATCTTGTGTTAGAATTAGCTGAAAATCTTATCCTGAATAACAAATATCTTATCTTTTTCTATGATAGCCAGCATTACATGGTCGGGAAGTGTGTGATGTAAAATATATAGAATCTATCACAAATAATGAAGGTGAGATTGTACTGTCTATGCTATGAAAGCATGTAGTTGTGGGAGTTACGTCTCTTAAAACTATGGTTGAGATCAACATCTCATTTATTTTCAATAATGCTTTATACATTACATTTATTGATGGTGTAATAGTGTGACATGAATTAAATTATATATTTATGAGCTAAATTGACTGAAAAGGGTATAATGTATATACATGTAGTCGATTTTTGGAAGTTATTTGCTAATGTTGTTTTTTTGATAATTCCAGACTTATATCACCTTATTGTTACAATTAGTGAAGATACAGATATAATTATATCACAGTTAAAAGGTTTGTAGTGTTTAGCTGTTATTGTTTTTTAACTTAATCTTTTGACATTGTTTTTGAACATTTTGGGGTATATAATAGTGGTATTGCATGCAATAAATCTTAAAATCAGTAAAACAAGTTGAAATTGGCCTCAGATTGCATTTCACATACGCCAAACTAATGGTTGCCAACAGAAAATCAAACTAGTAAAGATCTGAATGGAAGAGTAAAACTTACTACAAATGATCATACAAAAGTTCCAAATTGTGTGGAGTGCCCAGATGTGCAAATAAGAGTTACTTTTTTTTCAAAATGTTATTTCTTATTACAGTTTCAAAAGAAAATCTATCAGAATTGTGTCCTTTACAGACATTGCAAGGACATCTATCTAGTGTAAGAACAGTAACTATGAATAATCTCAATTCATCGAGTGACAGAAGACAATATTTATTATTTACCGGTGGTGGTCGAGCCCAAATCGAGATTTGGAAATTAACAGTGTGTAACAATACTGATTCTAGTTCTATGCTTTGTTTTAATGTGGAATATGGACATCTATCCAGTTGTTTTTTAGGAAGTTTAGAAAATAAAATTGGATTAAAACCTTGGAAGAAGAAGCATGTGAATCCTGATCCAGAAACCCGAATCTTGTGTTTGACTTCATTTTGTGGCAATGACATAAACCAATCTTATCCTGAGAGCGTCCATTTTGTGGCAGCTGCCTGTTCTGATGGGTTTGTTAGGTAATACATGTTCATAAACAAAACATTGTGTGGCCTTTAGGAAGTATAATCACCTAATTAATTGATCAAACAGCTGCTTAAGCCCAAGTTTGGTTTGCAATTTTTTGCAAGTAAATTACCAAAGAAATTTATTACAAATGACAAACCAGATAATAAAAAGGAATACACATGTCTGAAATAGTTGCCTACCAGCTAGCTCATTAAGAAATAATTAATAAAACATTTTGAACTTTATATACGCCCACATGGAAATGTGGACGTATATTGCGGTCGCCCCTGTCCGTCCGTCTGTCTGTCCGTCCACATTTGTTGTATCCGCAATACAGGCTACAGTTTTCATCCAATTTTAATTTAGATTGGTATACATGTATATATTGATGATATCTCGGTCAAGTTCGAAAATGGAAATTACTGCATGAACAGTTTTTGAGTTATTGCACTTGACTTAGTAAAAACGCGTCAAATTTGGGTTTTATGGAAATTATCGAATGAACGGATTTTGAGTCATTGCCCTTGACTTAGTAAAAACGTTTCAAATTTGGGTTGTATCCACCACGATAGAGGCTACAGTTTTTATCCGATCTTAATGAAACTTGGTATTCATGTATATATTGATAATATCTCGGTCAAGTTCGAAAATGGAAATTATCGAAGGAACGAATTTTGAGTTATTGCCCTTGACTTAGTAAAAACGTGTCAAATTTGGGTTGTATCCATGATAGAGGCTACAAGTTTTTATCCAATCTTAATGAAACTTTTGGGATGCATGTAAAGGGGATTTTAATTTAACGGGATTTTTTTTAGCCCAAATGGAAAAATGTGAAAGGTATATTGTGGCGCCCCCTTTTCCGTAGTCCGTCAAATTTGTTGTATCCACGATAGAAGGGTTTAAATTTTTATCCAATTTTAAAGAAACTTGGTAAAACATTGGGATTTTAAGACCACGAATTGATTTGGACGATTTTTAATGCCCCACGAATATGTGGAGTTATTTGCGCCCCTGCCCTCCTAAAATTTGTTGTAGACACTATAGAAGCTACAATTTTCTATGGATTAATGAAACTTGGTATAAGCATTGGTATTGATAAGACCACAGTCAACTTCGATTTGGACGATTTTTCAATAAACGTTTTTTAGTTATTGCCCCTGCCTCTATATTTGTTGTAGACACAATAGAAGCTACAATTTTTAATGGATTTTAATGAAACTTGGTGTGATCATTGGAATTGATAAGACGGCGGTCAAGATCTATTTTGAAGATTTTTCGATGAACTATTTTGAGTTATTGCCCTTGACTTATTTACATCGCGCCAAAATTTATTGTTGATGCAATAGAAGCTACAATTTTCAATGCATTTGAATGAAACTTGGTATGAGCATTGGAATTGATAAGGCGGTGGTCAGGTTCGAATGTGACGATTTTTTGATGAATAGTTTGAGTAATTGCCCTTGACTATGTAAAATTGCATAAAAATTCATTTTCTGTAGACACTATAGAAGCTACAATTATCTATGGATTTTAATGAAACTTGGTATGAGCATTGGAATTGATAAGACGGCAGTCAAGTTCGATTTGGACGATTTTGCGATAAACAGTTTTGGAGTTATTGCCCCTGTCTCTATATTTGTTGTAGACAAAATAGAAGCTACAATTTTCAATGGATTTAAGTGAAAGATGGTGTGATCATTGGAATTGCTAAGACGACGGTCAAGTTCGAATTTGAAGATTTTTCGATGAATGTTTTTTTTTAGTTATTGCCCTTGACTTAGTAAGATTGCATCAAAATTATATTGTGGGTTCAATAGAAGATACAATTTTCAATGGATTTTGATGAAACTTGGTGTGAGCATTGGAATCGATAAGACAACAGTCGAGTTTGAATTTGGCAATTTTTTTGATGAACAGTTTTTGAGTTATTGCCCTTGACGTTGTAAAATGTTGTCAAAATTTTAGTTTTGATGCAATAAATCCTCCAATTTTGGAGGATTTTCGAGAAACTTGGTGTGAGCATTAGAATTGATTAGACCTCAGTCAAGTTTGAATTTGACAGCTTTTCAATGAACTGTTTTGAGTTATTGACCTTGACTTCTTATAATTGAGTCAAGATTCTATTGTGGTTTCAATAAGAAGCTTTAATTTTCAAAAGAATTTGATGGAACTTGGTGTAAGCATCAGAATAGATAAGACAATAAGTTTGAATTTCCGACTTTTTTAACGAATGGTTTTTGAGTTATTGCCCTTGACTTAGTAATATTGCGTCAAAAATATTTGTGGGTGCAAAATTAGCTACAATTTTTTAATAGATTTGATGAAACTTGGTAGGAGTATTGAAAGATAAGATGATAAAATGGTGGCCAAGTTTTAATTTGACAATTTTCCAGGAACAGTTTTTGAGTTTTTTCCCTTGACTTCAAAATCCATTTAGTGAATGTTTTTGAGTCATTGCTCAATTTATTTTTCAAATTCAATGCTGCCAGTGGGCGAGTGTTACCTTGCCTGGCAAGCTATCTTTATTTTCTTTATCTTCTCCATTTCAGATTATTTTGTTTCAATGCAGAAACTAAAACTATGGAATTATTAGAACAGTCAGACTTTCACAACAACTGTGTTTTAAAAACTCATCATTTTATACATAAATCTCACACCTACTCACAAATATTCTTGTTGTCAGGGGCAACTGAAGGGGTTGTTGCATTTTGGAATGTGACCAAACTGTGTTTGGATATTTTGAATTTGTATAAACCTAACTGTGATACATTGACCTGCAACCAAAATGAGGTCAAAGCATCCAAATTTGACCTTATTTCATCTGATTTGGAAACAGATGAAATTGACAGTTGTTCAAGCACTAGTTCTACCAGTTCTACCTCAAAAAATTTGTGTTTCCCAACAAAAAGAAAACACATTCAGGTGAAAAATAAAAATATAAGTAAAGCAGACGTAAACGATTGGCAACCATGTTTCAAGCTGAAGTGTCATCAGTCTGGTATTAACAGTTTGGATACATACAAAATAAACAGTAAGTACATGTGGTATAATTAATACCACAGTCTTTAAGGGGAGGTAAAATAAGAAAAAAAACTGTTAGTTTTCAGCAATTTCAATACTCATGGATTTGAATTCTTGAAAATATTACGCAAATCACTATCTACAATTTTGTTCCATGTCTGGTTAATAATTATGGTGTTTTTTGTAGAGAACATGTATCTAATAGCTAGTGGAGGAGATGATAATTGTTTGACTGTTAATATGATATCACTAGATGATACTAATAGTTTTACACTTGTTAAATCAGGACAAAACATCAATGCTCATTCAGCTCAAATAACGGGTATGTTAATATAATATCACTAGATGATACTAATAGTTTTACACTTGTTAAATCAGGACAAAACATCAATGCTCATTCAGCTCAAATAACAGGTATGTTTATACGATATCACTAGATGATACTAACAGATTTAATCTTGTTTAATCAATACATCTATACTCATACATCAATATCCACTAAAACATTACCTTTCACCTAGTGTTGCAAACAATGCTGGGTATGATCACCCAACTAAAACAGGTGATTGCAATTTTTATTCTTTGTTGATTATTGGATATTTTTAATTTAAATGATGATTGAAAATAGGTTTAATGGACGGCTTGAATTGTTTTATGATGATTATTTTTTTCATAATTTAGTTCATGTTTTCTCTCTTTCATATTAAAATATTTTACTAGCAAAAGACATATTTTGCGCTGTTCTTAACTCTTGTTTTGATCAGGTAACTGAAGATAGAATTGAGGCAGACTGACATACTGATATAAACTGAGATAGAGATTCGAAATGTGGAAGCTCCCTCACTAGTTTGTTTGTAGTTGAGATATCAATCTTTCCTTATATTAATGTAATTCTATGTTCAAGGTATAAAAATTGTATCAGAAGATAAGATAGCAACTGTATCAGTGGATCAAAGGTTAAATTTATGGCAACTCAATGTTTCATCTTCTTCTCAAGATATTCAGGTAATAGTAGATAAAAGCAGTTTCATTTTACAAAGCTTCAAGAAGAGCAAACCACTCAACAGTTATATTCTTGACTTTCCATGGCTCATGACCAGCATTATTTAGATATGCACTGTATTAGTATGTAATATAAACACCTGTTTGGGTAAATTTGAGTTATTTCCCTTTTATCTGATGAGTTTGAAAAAAGATAAGAAGTTTTACATCCTACTCTTCATTACCTAATGGGCTAATAAAGAAGAACACCATTCATTGGGAAATTTTGCCCAACAGCCTACTGTTGTACTGTCCTATCTGAATGACAAGACACTTTCTCTATGTCAGACAATCAGACCTGCATCACTAACCAGGGTGAAAAATATGAAATTGTTCATCCCAACCTTAGCTAGGATTGAACCCTTGACCCTCAGTTTAGCTAGCAGGAATCTAAAGGTGGGCGTCCACTTGAGAGTTTTCTAGCACGAGTTCGCTCTCCGAGAGTAACTCGCGAGTGGAAGGTATTTTGCGAGCAACAGTTAGACAGTCACAACCAACTCTCGATATAACTGCTGAGAGCGATTTCTCTCAAGTGGAAGGGGGTCTCCTATAAAATGTCAGGTATTCTAACCCAACTGTCGATAGAACTGCAGCGAGTGATTTTCTGTCAAGTGGAAGGGAGTCTGCTACAAACTATCGAATACAAATTTCTGTTTGAGAGTGCTCTCAAAGAATAATACAGTGTTCTATTTCTGCGAGAACTGTCAGTTTTTATAAACAAGCCTGTCATATTTTTCAAAACAAAATCAGTCTGAACTAGAATTGCTTACAGTTATGAACGTATTTCGAGAGCCTTAAAATATTATGTAGGCTAAATTTGCAATGACTACATCTAGACAATATATTGAATATCATTTGACCTAGTTTTCAAAGTCATAAACTAATTAGGTCACACCTTCCGTAACGGTTAAAGATGGCGAAAATATGAAAATTATCAATTTTTCCTGTATTTAAGTAAACTTATCTCTATAAATTTTTTAAGTAAACCAAATTATAAAAATCCCTACTCGTAGACAATATATTGAATATTATTTGACCTAATTTTCAAGGTCATAGATTAAGTGGGTCACACCTTTCGTAGCCGTTAAAGTGACCTTATTTTGAAAAAATCGAAATTTGAATAATTCGAAAAAAAATACGAAATTTAAAAATCGGTCTCCAAGAAAAGGTACATAATGATACAATGTATCTATGTGCTAATTTTCATCGAAATCGGTCTATCAATAGTGTCTGAATTTCGGCTTTAAGAATTGTAACGAAAATTCAAAATGGCGGCCGATATGGCAGCTTGACCTAATTATTTAGGTCAAATCGATTACTATTGACAAGTTATTTATAAAACAGTTTTCACTTTTCACCTAGCTGTTATAGACCGGAAGTTACGTAATTACGTCATTTGAGGCTAAACCGGAAGTCGAATTTTATTTTTCAAAATTTTTCAAAAATTATAATCATATCGCCTATCAACTGGTAAAGTTTCAAAATTTTACCATTTACATTACACGAGAAATCACGGTCTGATATTTTTGACCATGACCCTTGAATATTGAATTGCAAACCGTGGGTAAAAGATTTAACCGAATTGCATAAAACCTATAATAGTAAGTTGACAAATACATTGAAGTTTTCAAATCTGATAAACCGATGGAAATCGAACTGAAAATAAACTTGCTAAAGCGAAAAAAACCTTCCGGTTTAGTTTTATTTGATAATAGAAATTATTCTAAGATCAACTGTAGATTTAGAATTTCTGTACCTTTTACCAGTTTGTCGGCAAACTCATCCAAGAATCGCAACAAAAAAAATATAATAATCGCGTGAAGAGATTGAGCACCTCATTACAGTATATGGAAGTCGTCCTGTGCTTTGGGATGTTCAATCGACTGAGTTTCGAGACAAGCAGAAAAAGAACAATGCATGGAAGACTTGGCCGAATCAGTACAAAAAGACATTTCCTCGTTCAATCCAGGACCTAACCCAGACCTTGTGCACTCTTTTTTTCTTTTTCATCTTTCCATTGATTATAAATATAGCCGCAGCAATTCGTTTTTTCTTGGACAACATTTTCCAATTGTAAATCAAACACGCAATATGTCAGGCAACTCGCACGCCCTTCCCACAGCTCGCGAATGTAATTGACTCTCAGGTGGAAGGACACTTGAAAGTTTCTCGCGATAGTTGATAGCACAAACTCTCTGATAGTAACTCGCAATAAAACTTACTCTCAATCGCTCTCAAATGGAAGGAGCCCTGAAAGTTCTCTCGAGAGTAACTCGCGAAGACTCGCAGAATAAACTGTCAAGTGGAAGCCCGCCTTAACTCACTGAGCCACTGCTGCTTCCTCATAAATTTGTATTTCAAATTTTCATGGAATTCCATGTCTAACAGCCTCATTAGTGATTATTTACCTTGTCCTGTTCTCCCCCTTGTTCCATTCTGCCCCCTTATTATTTAACCTTGTACCACTCTGCCCCCTTACTATTTAACCTAGTCCCATTCTGCCCCCTTACTATTTCGCCTTTCCTATTCTCCCCCTGAAATGGCTGAATTTTATTTTTCAGATTGATTATGTAGACTGTAGATTTATCAATATATCAGATATAGCTAATTTGGATGTAAGAATTGATAGGTAAGCATTTTTTAAAAACATATATTAATGCATACATTTTTAGGGAGACAGTGAGGTGGGAAACCCAATCATATAATATAATCTTCCATGCGCATTTGCTGATGCTGCTAAAGAATTTCAGATCAAGTCTTTCAATCAGAAGTGAAAAGCACATTTAAGGTTACAAAACACACAATGTTGTCCATCAAAGTGAAAAAGGTAGTTGGAAGATTAACATCTAATATTTGTATTTTAGTATTGAAGGAAGAATATATTATAGTGTATGTGGTGTTGGAATGGCTTGTGGAGAAATAGAAATACCGCCTTGAAAAGCATTATGAAAATTTGTTAATAAAATTATTATGATTTCATATTTGATTTCACCTTAGGATAAATGAAAAACGGCAACATCATGCAGTGTGCAATGAGGGACAGGGACATTAGCCTGCTCTTTTTAGATTTTCAAATGTGGAGGGATCTTCAACATGCAGTCCTGTCCCATCTGAATGATAACACACTTTTTTCCATATCACCCCCTCCAAACAGTTTATTTACTGTTATATTTGACATGTGAATGCTGTAATTCCACAAATATAATACCACTAGTGTTTAAACTACTTGGTTTGAATACTTTATACTATAGGATTTTCACAATCTTATGGCATTTTGGTAAGAACATGAATCACAAATGTTGGAAAAGAAAAAAGATTTGTACAGGAACTTTTGCTGATTCATTTACAAAGAATAGAAAACATCTTTTTGGTAACATCATGCATCGAGGTAAATTTTTCGAGGTAAATACTTCACTGTTTGGGTACGAGTTCCTTCTGTTGGTAATCTGTTATAACACCAAGATCTATCCTTCCGGTGACTTGACTGTGGCGACAAACATGACCAGCAAAAATATTCACCACAAACACAAGACATATAAGGGCAACCTCCATTCTTTACTATGAATTGTTTACATTTGGGACAGTTTTTATACGCCCACATGGAAATGTGGACGTATATTGCCGTCGCCCCCCGTCCGTCCGTCCGTCCACATTTGTTGTATCCACGATAGAGGCTACAGTTTTTATCCGATCTTAGTGAAACTTGGTATACATGTATATATTGATGATATCTCGGTCAGGTTCGAAAATGGAATTTATCGCATGAACGGTTTTTGAGTTATTGCACTTGACTTAGTAAAACGCGTCAAATTTGGGTTGTATCCACAATAGAGGCTACAGTTTTTATCCGATCTTAATGAAACTCGGTATACATGTTTATATTGATAATATCTCGGTCAAGTTCGAAAATAGAAATAATCGCATGAGTGGTTTTTGAGTTATCGCCCTTGACTTAGTAAAAACACGTCAAATTTGGGTTGTATCCACAATAGAGGCTACAGTTTTTATCCGATCTTAATGAAACTTGGTATACATGTATATATTGATGATATCTCGGTCAAGTTCGAAAATAGAAATAATCGCCTGAGCGGTTTTTGAGTTATTGCCCTTGACTTAGTAAAAACGTGTCAAATTTGGGTTGTATCCACAATAGAGGCTACAGTTTTTATCCGATCTAAATAAAACTTGGTATACATGCATATATTGATGATATCTCTGTCAAGTTCGAAAATAGAAATAATCGCATGAGCGGTTTTTGAGTTATCGCCCTTGACTTAGTAAAAACACGTCAAATTTGGGTTGTATCCACAATAGAGGCTACAGTTTTTATCCGATCTTAATGAAACTTGGTATACATGCATATATTGATGATATCTCGGTCAAGTTCGAAAATGGAAATTATCGCATGAACGGTTTTTGAGTTATTGCCCTTGACTTAGTAAAAACGTGTCAAATTTGGGTTGTATCCACAATAGAGGCTACAGTTTTTATCCGATCTTAATGAAACTTGGTATACATGTATATATTAAGGATATCTCGGTCAAGTTCGAAAATGGAAATTATCGCATGAACGGTTTTTGAGTTATTGCCCTTGACTTAGTAAAAACGTGTCAAATTCAGGTTGTATCCACAATAGAAGCAACAGTTTTTATCCGGTCTTAATGAAACATGGTATACATGTATATATTGATGATATCTCGGTCAAGTTCGAAAATGGAAATTATCGCATGAATGTTTTTTAAGTTATTGCCCTTGACTTAGAAAAATCTTGTCAAAATTTTAGTTTCCATGCAATAAATCCTCCAATTTTCAGAGGATGTTGATGAAACTTGGTGTGAGCATTGGATTTGATTTGGCCTCAGTCAAGTTTGAATTTGACAGTTTTTCAATGAATTGTTTTAAGTTATTGCCCTTGACTCAGTAAAATTGCGTCAAAATTCTGTTGTGGTTGCAATAAGAAGCTTTAATTTTCAAAGGATTTTGATGGAACTTGGTGTAAGCATCAGAATTGATAAGACATTAGCCAAGTTTGAATTTCTGACTTTTTTTAACAAATGGTTTTTGGGTTATTGCCCTTGACTTAGTAGAATTGCGTCAAAAATATTTATGGGTGCAAAATAAGCTACAATTTTCTATTAGATTTGATGAAACTTGGTATGAGTATTGAAATAGATAAGATGGTGGTCAAGTTCTAATTTGACAATTTTCCATGAACAGTTTTTGAGTTTTTGCCCTTAACTTGAATATTAATTCAGTGAATGTTTTTAGAGTTATTGCTCTATTTATTTCTCAAATTCAATGCTGCCAGTGGGCGTATGATACCTTGCCTGGCAAGCTATCTTTACCCTTTAAATTGACATCATTGGGAATCCAATAAGCATGGACAAAGACATCATCTTTAAATGCATCTAATTTTTTTCTATAAAAAGCATATTGCTCAGTGTTCAGTGACTAGTGTTTAAACTACTTGGTTTGAATACTTTATACTATAGGATTTTCACAATCTTATGGCATTTTGGTAAGAACATGAATCACAAATGTTGGAAAAGAAAAAAGGTTTGTACAGGAACTTTTGCTGATTCATTTACAAAGAATAGAAAACATCTTTTTGGTAACATCATGCATCACTTGAGCCTTATATTGGCGGATTTTAAAATGCTGTTGGAAATGAATATTACATTAAATTTTATTATTCATGTCTAACAAAACCAAAACAATACATGTATATACATCATATATGATATCATAATTAAGGATAAAAATGTTTAAACTTTGGACATAACCTTGACAAGAGACTCAAGCAATGTTTTTCCAAGCTCTTTCCCATGTTGCAAGGCTGAAAATGTATTTTGTCTATTTTCGCTGAGGCTATTTTTTAAAATGGCTTGTATTTCCCCAATTCTACATTTGAGACTATGTGCAATATAACTAACTGCTTGAGATGCAGCAGTTTGCTTTCCCTGCTTATAATCCATCATGACGAAACAAAATTCAGCAGCAAAATTTAACTCCACTATGAGATCTACTAAATCTATAAATAAATATCTGACCATATTTTGTGTAATTGGTACGCACACACCAGTTTTGTTCTTCTTTGAAACCCACCAAAGCATTTGAGACTGAAGATCATTAGTCTGTTTTCTCAGAATCTTTATATGCTTTGTATGTCTTGCTTCACGACATTCCAGGGCGTGTAAATAAAACTCTGTACGATCTTCTGGAGAATCTTTTCGAGGTAAATACTTCACTGTTTGGGTACGAGTTCCTTCTGTTGGTAATCTGTTATAACACCAAGATCTATCCTTCCGGTGACTTGACTGTGGCGACAAACATGACCAGCAGAAATATTCACCACAAACACAAGACATATAAGGGCAACCTCCATTCTTTACTATGAATTGTTTACATTTGGGACAGTTTTTACCCTTTAAATTGACATCATTGGGAATCCAATAAGCATTGACAAAGACATCATCTTTAAATGCATCTAATTTTTTTCTATAAAAAGCATATTGCTCACAGGATGCTGGCCAATGACCTTCTTTGTGGCAATTGGTACATACATTTGTACCACACTGACAAATAGAAATGTTGCTGACCTTATTAAGAGGTTGTAGCATCCTTCCACAAAGTTGATTTGGACACCATTTCATACTGGAGGCAGCAGTGGATGATTCGAAAACTCTGATTTTCATCTTCTCTACGTCTCTTATATTTGTTAAACTGATCATGGTAGCATGATCGACTACTTTACTACAATTGTATTCTGGACATGTAATATTCTGCAAGAGACCTTTATTAAAGGATGATTCAAGGTACTCTTTATAACAAATATTACAAAACCAATGTCCACATTCTTGCAGCGCTGTTGAAGAGTTTTCTTCAAGATTTTCATAACATATATTGCAGAATTGGTCCTTTTCTTTGGAAATCCACTCAAATGATTCGTCTTCAGAACTCAGTTCCTCAGATTGTGTGGAAGTAAAAATTGTTTTGAACTTCACAGTGTTGGTGATTCTCAAATACAGTTGTTCCTTTTGAATGAAAGTCTCTGGTTGCAGAAATGATTCTATGAACATAAGAGATCTGTTCAAAACATCATCAATATCAGTCAACATCATGTCAAAAATGGTTTCTAATTTGATGATATTCTGTTTGGTTGGAATGTTAACAGATAAATTATAAACATCATACAAATCATCAAAACTTCTTATATAACTAAACACCAAATATGATGACAAATCCAGCTTTTGTATGACAGTCTTCTTGAATACAGGTGAATGTTTCAATATTTCTTTGACATCTTCTTTAATATCAATACAAAATTTTCTTGGATGGCATTTGGCTCGATGAACTCTTCCAGGGAATCGAATTTCTAAATATTCGTCACTTACGTCTTGTTTAGGTAAAACCACACTGACTGGAATTAACTTTGCTTTATTTGTGGTGGAAGCTGCATTTTCTACGTGAACGAATCCATCGTCAGATTCGGTATCAGAAAGATTTTGGTTGAAAAGGGAATTATCTTCATAAAAAAGTTTTTGTGTGATGGAACTATTTTGTTTTGCACTTCGGTTTTGACGTCGTTTACGGGGACATGGAAGAGTCTCTTTAGTAAAAGCCTGGTTAAAATATTCAGATAAAACATATTTTTCTTTAAGTTTGTCCTCACCTTGAATATTTTCTTGGTACACCTCATCATTATCTTCATCTTCAGAAAAAAGATAGTCATCAGCACATAGGCCTACTGGTAACGGTACCGTGCGCTTCTTTGATTTGTTATTTTTAGAATTGGACACTGAACTACATGAAACCCAGGTTCTAGCATTGCTTTTATTTTTAGCAATTATAGGCTTTGAATAAACATTTGAGCTTTTTGTATCGGCTGGATAAACAACTTCGTAACACACACTATTTTCTTTATCGTCTGCTACAGGTAGGACCACACTATTTTGATTATCTCCCTTTAAACGCCGATCGTCTCTTTTAGATTTGTGTTTTTTTATTGTATTGTTTACATTGACAACACTTCTGCCGTTCATAAACTTAGTTTTTTTGGGGACTAATTTATTAATTCTTCCTTTGTTAGTAAAGTATCCAACACAGTTGTTCACTCTGCGAATATTCTGAAATTCCACTAAAGACACTTTGCAGTCCGATTGACGCAAATTAGTAGCCAATTCATCTTTGATCACTTGAGGCAAATTCCATCGCCCCTTCTTGTTAATGGAATAACTTATGTTACTTGAATCTAAATACTTGGTACTGCTGTTGGAATCTTCACAGTTGTCATTCATCATGGTTATAAAGGCATCTCGTTTATACTGTTGAATATACTTACAGCTTTTCAATCTCAGAGTATTGCCGGAGCATACACCCCCTTTTCCCTTTTTAAGCACCATTTTAAAAAACTTTCAGCGCTTCGAAGGTAGAAGGATTTACTTTAATGATTGGCAATTGTGTTTTTCTTTATATTTATACAAGCTCGCTCAGCATTTTCCCTTAATGGTGCAACAACAGCTAAAAATAGCACATGATGTTAATAGTCTCGATTAATTTGTCATAAGGATTATCGAACACGATATTATTGCATGTATGTTAAACATCAATAACTAATCACCTTAAAATAGTCCGAAACCTTTTGATTAAGAATCAGAAATAAACAGAAAAATTTGAATTCGAAATCTGCTATTCAACAGGGAAAGGTGTGAAATCGTGTAAAATCCCCAATATACTGCAATAAAAAAAAAATAATAGACAAAGCAACAGGTTTATCTCTCTGATTGCTTATGGTTCGAAGTATATTCCCCATATTTCAGTCATTTCTCAATCCGCCCCCCTTCCTTCCTTCCCCAAATACCCTCTTCCTTTCAAATTCCCCAAAGACATTTCAATTCCTCCCTGGGGGGTCCATATGGACACCGGTTGAGAACACTGAGCTATATACTGAAATTGAGGAGGCTAATATAGATAGGCCTCGACTTGAATTTTTCGTTTCGTGTAAATAAGTAGGCTACCAGTATGAAAGTTGTCATTGATATGGCCAGTGTAATGTGCAATAAGTCCAAAGATAAATCTTTTTCATTTGATTGTATCATTTTATTTTTAACTCTGATGTTGCGCAACTACATATAATAATATACTGATAAGAGGCAAGACATTATAGTGAATAAATACATAGTACTCCTACTGACTAAATTTTGCCTCTCAAAGAGACTATTCAAAAATGGTTTTCAAACGCTACAAAGGTGTAATTCGTACTGGGAACACATTACGACTTACAAATTGTGGGTATGTGGAACAATATGCGAAGAATTTTACCATAGAAATGGTTGGATGTAGCTCACATTCCCATTATTTTGAAGAACAGGGGATGAAATTTCTGGACTGCTTCAATGTGTGTTATTCACTGAATAAAAAACGTCGATGGAACCTACCTGAAATTATCAAAAAACAACTTGGAAAGAGTTTTGAAAGTTTACATTGTAATGTATCTTTAGTGGAACTACACTGCCTACAAAGATCGAATAACTGTGTGGGTTTTTTCACGAATAAAGGACACATTCGTCAGTTAATTCCAACCACAAAGAAATATTTGAATTATGGAAGTGTCATTAATGTAAACAAGCCATACACACTGGCAGACTCATCAAGCAAGGGACAACAACTTTCTAAGGGTGGTAACCATAACCTAGCAGACGACCCGAATACAAGTTTACTATTTAAGGTGGTTTATCCAGCTGATATAAAAGGCTCAAATATCTATTCGAATTCAAAAATAGCTAAGAATAAAAGTAGAGGCAGGCCATGGGTATCACTCAATGATACGTCATCGAAGTCTAGAATTTCTAAATGCAAAAAGCGCATTGTGAATATCGGATGAGCATGTCATGATTCTTGATGAAGAACTTAAGTATGAAATGAGCATTAATACAAGAGTTGCTTCTGAGGCCTCATACGAATCAACTATTTTGGTGTATGATTATCTAAGTTACACACCTAGAAATAGAAAGAGTCGATCCCGAAGGCGAAGGAATCAGGGAACTAAAAGAAAAACACGCGAGCAAGTCAAACATTTCTTTATAGAAGATGCCAGTGTGAGTTCGTCTGATAACAGTCTCTCTGATGAGGGATTTATCGATGAATGTTATGTTATTGAATCTTTGGATTCTGAAAATATTGAAGATGTCACTTTTATTCCTGTGAGAGTCGTCCTACCTATAAAAGATGTCTCTACAAAACATTTAAATTGTAAATTTGGGGACAAAATTTCTTTTGCTAAGTGTCGTCCAAGAAAATTTTGTATTGATATACAAAATGACGTCATTTTAACCCTGAGAAAATCGGTGTATTTCAAGAAAGTTTTATGGCAAAGGCTTGATTTGTCTTCATATTTAGTCTTCAGTTTAGTAAACAACTACGATACTCTTCATGATGTGTATGACGTTAGTATAAATACACACAACAAGCAGACCGTCGTTCGTATTGATACCCTGTACGACATGATGGTGCTCAACCTAGAAGACGTTTATAATCGAACCCTCAAATACATAGAAGGTTTTCTCCTACCAGAAACATTTATTGAGAAGGAGAAGCTTCATCTTGAAAGTCGCCTGAGTTTAGAATTTAAAACAATTTTCCCAATTATTATCGGAGCCACCAACGACCAAGACATTAACGATGGGATGAACGGACAAAGCAAGAAAAATAGTAAATACTTGATCTCTAAAACAAACGAAAATTGCGAAAATCTTGAAATGACTTTAGAAGGCGGTTCTGTCAAGTTCTGTGGCATTTGTTTGAAAAGGCTTTTAGATGTAGCCGCAACATCTTTACAAGAATGTGGTCATTGGTTTTGCAATCTTTGCTGGAAAGAATATTTACACAAAGAACTTCGTCAGAGAAAAGACAAAATCAGTTGTCCAGATTGTGGAGATGTTGTAGATTATGCATCTATGCTGACCTTAGCAAATATCCATCACATTCAAATGTGTGAGATGGAGCAATGTAATAAAAGACCTGAAACCATATGTCCAAATAATCAATGTGGTCAGACGGTTAGAGCGATTAGAAAAGATAACGTTGGCGTTTGCCATTGTGGTGCTGTCGTGTGCTTGACTTGTGATATGGAAGGTCACTGGCCAGCAACATGTGATCAGTATGCACAATATAGAAGAAGGCTAGATTATTGTGGTTTGCGTACAGAAGAATGTTTTAAGCGCATCAAATCACAGCCAGGAAAAAATTGTCCTACTTGTCAGAAATTTTTGGTTAGTAAATCTCGTTCACCATTTATGGTTTGCAATCGCTGTAAGCAAAATTTCTGCTGGTCTTGTTTAACGCCTCAGGAAAAACATCCAAATGATAGATCTTGGTGCTACAAGATGCAACCCTTCGAAGGAACACACGTAGACATTGTAATAGATATTCTTGGAGACTTTACAGACGGTGACCAATATTACCAGCGTGCTTTTAGAGAGTCGAAAAATGCGAAATCCGAATCATACTAAATATATGCACAGACTCGTTAGTAAGGTTCGATCAAAAATACTTTGGTGGGTTCACAAGAATTCGTTGGGTCAAAAATTGTTAGTATGTAACCTATTCACGGACATTGTAGATCTAATTGTGGAACTGAATTTTGCCTCTGAATTTTGTTATGTTATTTTAGAATTTGAAACAAAGAGATATACAGAATTGATTTGCGGGGTTCGAGATATAGCTCCACGTTTGCAAACCATCGCATTTGATATGTATAATATTCTTATTTCATTTCATACACAGGATCGACGAAGAACATTGATCAAACTACAACGATTGAAAAATTCAGGACAGAACGCTCTCGTGTCCCTTTTGAATTTGGTATGCAAACATAAGGCTTGGTAAATATAATCATATTTTTTGGCATAGTCCATTTATTTATCAAGAAAATGAAAACACGGTCGCTGTCTGTTTATTTATTTTTAAATATTATGTTTTTTTATATGTATTTTATATGTATTGTTTCTGTATTTGTAGTGGTTTATTATATTTAGTGTAGAATATTAATGTCTTATATATGTTTTCGGTCTTTTAAATAATTTTGTCTAGAAAAACCACACTAATGACGCTTATACAACAGAGATTAATAATTGGCACAGCTATAGATTAATTTATCTGATAAAGACATAACTATGTCCCTAATCAATATTTTAAAAGGGATTTGTGTACTATTGACCCCTGTCAGCTTGCTTTCTTATATTGAGGGTCAAAGGTTCGACCGGACTTTTGCCAGTGGTTTTTGTTAGTCCGGATTAAGGTTAAAGGGACAGACTGTCTTAATATTTGCTACCCTTGTTAATAGAGTCCAATTCCAATAATGTAATACACGTAATAAATAGCCCTTGAGTTGTAAAAATTATCAGTAAAGTATAACAAAAATATAATCATATTTAGTCATTTAGACTCTTAAAATATTTGGTTTGAAATTGTCAACCACAGAAAGAAACAACGATGTTCTCGAAGAATGAACATTCAATATTGACACTCAATGCACCAAAGGGAATTACACAGGTTTTCTGGACTTTTTATGTAAATCGTGGACACTGTCATCATCAATTTGCACAATTTTAATTTTCAGCTAGACTGTGTTACTTTCAATCACCATAATCACTAAATATTATATATCGGGAGACAGCATGTAAAAGTGGTAAAAATCTATCCTATGTAAAATGTCAAAACAAAATGGTCTTGCAGTTCCTCTCATAAGAGACAATCTTCATTCAGCGACCGTTTTTGAATATTCCCCTGCATGGGTGGTTTCTGACTACAGCTTCTACTGTGTACATGTATATAGTTTTACATGAAATATGGCTTTGGTAAAAAACCTTTGATGTAGTGACGTCATAAACCGCATAGTCTTAGTGGTATCGCAAGAACCACAGATTGATATTGGAATGGTTCAAATCGATACTATTAATTATAAGTAGCCCATATTACCCATCAATAATCTGACTTGGCCTCGGTAATGCTTTGAAAGAAGGCATACTACAAACGGTCTCCGTGATTGTTACGCTATTGCTCTGCAACAAATCACGGTAATAAACAACGGCCATTTCTACCGGAACTATTTTAAAAATAATTATTATGGTTTACGGAAACTACCGAGGATTGCCGATTGGGCACACTATTGACTTTTGAGTCAGAAACAATCCACCATACGTCTTAGCATGGTAATACTTATTCAAAGCTTAATAATGTCCAATCAAAATTGCCTCTAGATTATTTCTAGGAAATCTCAGCCAGTCTAATCAAATCATATGGATATGGAAGCTTTGTTCACATTTCAACGCCTAGAAAACGTGTAGTGGGCTTATTTTAATACGGGTTAATGTCAAACCTGTATACTGAATATCATGACTTTTGACTATAGACTTTCCTGGTGATAATGCAGTTAGAACAAAAAAGACTATTCTAACAATATTGCAACATTTATTAACATCTGAGATTCTAAAATACATATGGTTTACAACAATGATAAAGATGTGTTACGAGGTGAAAACAATGAATTTTATAAACTCTAAACTAATGGCAATGATATAACTTGGTTAATATAATGAAAGTCATAAAATCGAAATGGTATAAATAGAACTTACAAGGTAAACATAATAAAAGTTATGAATTCGAAATGGAAATATAGCTTAGAATTTAAATATAATGAAAGTAATTAACTCGAAATGGTAAAAATAGAGCTTAGAATTTGAATATTATGAAAGTTATAAACTCGAAATGGTAAAAATATTAATATTATGAAAGTTATAAACTCGAAGTGGGAAAAATATGGCTTAGAATTTGAATGTAATGAAAATTAAAAACTCAAAATGGTAAAAAAATAATTCATAAGGTGAATATAAAGAAATTTACATCACAGTTTGAATGAAATATCAAATAAAGGTATAAAATGCATCGTGGAAAAGAGTTCATTTAGTTAGTATACTGCACACACACACTTTGTTTTTCTCGAGGTACTAATTTGATGTGAACTCCATTTTTGGGTGCTAATATTGGATGTAACTTGGTTTGAAGAGGAATCTGTAAAAGAGAAAGACGTAACATAATATAATACTTTACTAAATAACATAATATATAACACAAGAGATTAATTATGGGATAAAACACTTCTTTAATAACAAAGTACATAACGTTTCAACACAAGTTACACGTGTCGTCATCAGATGTTTCTAAATAACCATTCCGTTGTGAAAATGAAATTATATTTCTGAGGCTGTCGGTGGCTTTAACCTGTAACATGACTTAAGAGAGTAGTAGAAGGGACAAAGGGTATATTATAAATAGTATATTTTCTTTAAATGTGAGAAGAATCAATACGAACTTTATAGCAAGGATAATAAATGTTTATTTCTTTTTTACATTTTGAAGAATCTTAAGTTTAATTCGGTCATATACTTTATCAGTAACTTGTATCATAGCATTATGCTACTTTAATACTTTTTTGAAGCTTAATTTCAAATTGTTCCATCAATTTTGAAAAATACATATTTGCATCGTATCCGAATCTCACCTCTGTTTGTGATGATGTTTCTATGCGATAATTTCTTAATATCTGGACTGCTGTTAATTTACATTTTAATAAACCTAATTTAACACCAACACACATTTTAGGACCAGCTCCAAACGGTAAAAAGGACATCGGGTGTCGTTTTTCACTTTCAATTTTAGAGAATCTGAAATAATTGAGACAATAATTATATAACTTTATTCAGTACGACGAAATACGCGTTCGTTTGACATAAAACATTAAAACAGCATTCGAAGCGGTACAGCTTTGGCGTTGCCTCATTAATTTCCAGCATCTTCACAATGTCAAACTTTACCTTTTTAAGACTTCTTTTTTCACGGAATTCAGATTGGTTGTATTTCCTAACTAATCTGATCCTTTGTCATTGAAAGACGGTAAAAATTATACCGAAATACTACTTTAATAATAATTAAATTGCTGCATATTTACTAACCGCGATGCAGTTAAAGCCGAATAGAGTCAAGGTATTAGGCACAGCTCAAAATAGCTTGACATTGTGAAGATGGATTTCTTGGAATTTACCTTTCGGGAATAAATTTTTCTGGTTCAGGAAATATTTCTGTGTCTTGGTTCATAACACAAGTCATAATTTTAACTGGCATTTCTTTTTTAAATTGTATACCACCAATGGTGACTTCTTCAGTACAGTATCTAGCTACCCCCGGTGTTACAGGATAAAACCTCTGTGTCTCATTAATGACCATATCAAGATAAGATAAACTAGAAAGCCTGCCCAATGTGATTTCGTCCTGAAAGAAGAATTGAAACGGGTATTTATTATAATTACATGTATTCAAAATAAATCGATAAATGTTTGTTACACTATAATGCACTTCAAGTTCTAAAGGTATAAGGAGGACAAAACTTGCGTTTGTTAAAAACCAACCCATGGTATAAGGCATACCTTGATTAATCTTACTCAAGACTTAAAAAAACAAAAGCATAGACTGTTCAATGCATTTCGATGTTCATAAATGTATTGATGTCAATGATCAGACGGAAATTCCTTCAAGATTGTTGATACTTACATCATTCTGAAAGACTTCTTGGATTTCATCCATGATTTTCTGCTGAATATCTGGATACATCGCAAGACAGTACACAAGGAACGAAGTAACGGCAGCTGCTGCATCAAGACCTCCAGTTACCATTGATATTAGTTGTGCCAGAACCTCTTCGTTTGATAGTAATCTTTTACACGTGTTATTGTTTTCATCTTTACATGACGCTGAGGTCGTCAACAGCTTTTTGATAATGTTATTTTTTTCGTTGGATTCTCCGTTGAGTAGCTGTAAAACAGAGAAGAGATGTAAATGCCATTTCACCATCGTTCCAGTATGCAACGTGGTATACAGGAGGCCTTGGAATCTTAGATGATGTGTTTGATAAAAAACAAGAATTTGCACTCTGTTAGAAATCTTGCTTGACCAAGTGGTTGTGTTCTTGCAACTCAAGCTTATTTGTGGATACGGAGAAAAGATAAAATGTGTACCTCTGTACGTTCTTTTTCCACTAAATGAGTTAATTGCTTTAGCTGTGTTTCGTGAGCATCTCGGAATTTACCACCAGCAAGATATTGACATATTGGTGTAAGCGATGGGAACAACCCTAAAATTAAAGGAAATTTAAGGAATTGTAGATTTTTGTTTTGTTTTTTTTTTTTTTTTTTTTTAGGGGGGGTTATGCATCAGTAATCAGACTTCATATTGTGTAGAAGAAGGGATTGTCTTTTACCAATGTTTAAATGGCTTATTGTGACAAAATGTCGAGAGTATATATTTTGTATGAATAATTTTCTTCAAAACATACGATAATATCAAACTGACAGGGCTTGTTTGTTTTCGTGTGAATATTTCACTATTAATATATATTAATAATTAATATATCTTTAGACACTTAAAATTATATTCCCCTCTGTTAAAAAACATTGAAAAGGAATCCAGTCGGCTAGTGAAACATTCAGTGGAAGTTAAGATCCTCGATAATTTGAACGAAAAAGTAACCTTTATACTTACTCGCAATACTAGGTACAGGACTTTCAGTGTTAGCAGCTTTACTGAATTCCACTATATATCTATACATTATTTCTTCCGCATTATTTAAACTGTCACATTCGTAATCAAGGGCACAGTAGGAGAATATATCTAGCATATGTCTATCCAATAGTCCTGCTATCTCAAAACCACCGGGCGAGGTCAATGCTTCAGTGCCAAGTTTTTCAACGAGATTTTTTGATTTGGAAATCATCTTTGGGATCATCTGAAATAATTGGTATTTTCCAATGATTTTCAATTTTGTTTGATGTGGCTTCGTGGATTACAAATTCTTCCAAAACTCATGCTTCAGTTTGTAGTATAATCTGTTTAAAGAAAAGCGCTCGTATTTTAATCCAGGATCGGATATAAAGTAGTTGGTTATAGGTTTGAGAGCCCCGACAAATATTGTTTAGGCATTCTTAAGCGTTACCTGATTCATGGATGTTGTATTGAAACAGGTAGCTACAACCTGTCTTTGTTGTTTCCATATATCACCGTGTGTATTTAAAATACCCAATTCATCATATCTGTTCTGGAAAGGTGTACATATCTACAAGATAGAATAATTTCTTCAAATCAATCATGTATAACTCAATGGTATGCATGAAAAAATGGCACGCCAATCACGGCGCTTCGCTGGTAGTATATGTTTATTCTGTGCGTGTGTATACACACAATTTGAAAGGTGCAGATTCAAAGCATAAACTTGTAAATAGTTTGAAATATCCAAACGGTTTCAAATGTCAAGGTTGTATACCAAATTTTCAAATGATTTCCTAAAGTCATTGTTGTATATCACCATTCAAATGATCTCTTCTATGCTATTGCTGAATACCAAAATATCCAAATGATATTCTTGTGTATAATCGTTGTAAAATAAATATCCTAGTGATTTAATTATGTCATTGTTGTATACCAAAATATCCATATGATTTCCCAATATCATTGTTTTTATACCAAATATCTAAATGAGTTATTGTAATTGTTGTATACCGAATTTTCAAATGATTTCCTAATGTCGTATGTAAGTTTCCAATGATGTAGACACAAATTCCAGAGGATTTCCAAATGCCATTGTCATGTTTTTCTAGATATATAAAGTATTTTATAATTATCATTATACTCACCGGTCTGCTTTGAAACTTATCAAATTGTTTGACCAAAATTTGTTGAATAAGTACAGGATCGCATACCACAATACTCGGTCTTAAACCTTCATAGAATCTGAAATAAGAACGATTAATGATTTTTACCGCTGTGAAATTTATTTAGAGAACATAATTTTATTATTAGAAAATGATGATGAATTACTAGAATCTGATATAATTATTTTCACACTGTCGAACATCGTGATATGTCATACTAAATGTTTTAAACTTTGAAGTTTTTTAATTTTTTATTTACAACTGTTGGTGTTTTTCTTGGAATGTGAACGTAAACCTATGAGTATAGTATTTAGTTTTGTTTCAACTTTCTTAAGTTGAGTGATCAATAAAATATCAAAAAATAGAATTGTAAACGCAGTCGCACAAATTGATTATACGTCTGTAAATTAATATTTTTCTCTGACCATTATTAATGTTATTATATTAAAACGAAACTTACCCAAAAACTTTGCCATAAATCTGTCTCCAAGCTTTAAATACATCAAGTGGACACTGAAAAGGAAAAATTAAATTATGTATTATTTATTTTCTCCACTGAGCTTTAAAGTCAAGTTTAAATTCTTTCATTACTCAAGAGAATTGAAATTAAATTCATTTGAAGAAACCAAATACATAGAAACATGTATTGTATATATTGATACATGTTTCATATTTGAATTCGTTAAAAATATATTATATTTAGCTTTTGGGGGATTGGGTCGGGGCGTTGTAAAAATAAATTTCGTAGTTTAATTCGTTTAAAAATATAATTTTCACACTTGACTATGTTTAAAATATCGATTTATCGAGTTCTTATGAAATACAATTTTCACATTCGAATTCATTGGAAATAATAATTTTCGAATTGAATTCGTTCGGAAACAGTTTTTCACATTTATTTCCATTTTCATTTACCATTTTCCCATTCGAATCTGTTAAATATTTAAAATTTTAATTTAATCTGAATATTAATTCTTTACATTTGAAAACAATCGTAGTAATTTTTACGTTGAATTTCGATCGAAAATATTATTTCCATGTTTAAATTTGTTTAAAAGTACAAAAATGCATTAAAGATATAATTAAATTGATTGTATTTCTGGAACATTTAATTTATGTCCAAAAATTAAACTTTTTCAATACATTTTAATTAGAAAGTAAATAAACGTGTAATTAGTGTTGGGACTAAATGCAAAAGAAATGGAAATATTTCAATATAATTTACTTACTTTGTCCTTAAACTCCCCAACATTTCCAAATAAAGGAATAGGCTTAGGGTGGTTTATATTGAGTTCGTCTAATAATCGGTAATTGGATTTCAGTTTCCTGATAAAAAAAAAAGAAAGCTTGAAAATGTCAATAAAAAACTTTTAAGATTTTAGTTCTCTTGCAACAAGTAAATAAATTCCAGACTTACCTATACAGAATGACTGCGACAATCGACAATAGAATTAAGAAAAACATTTTCTATCAGATTTCAAACCAAACGTTGCAAATGAAAGTGCAATAATTGAATTAGTGTGTGCTCTGATTGAGGTGGACTATATATCTAATATTTAAATCAGATCCCGCCCACAATTTAATGTCTATCCAATTAAAGTCGAATTCTATAGTGGTATTAAACCTTTCGAAACTGTGTTATCATTTTTGACTAAAAGTACATCTTTTGCTTTATTCGGCCAAGTTCATATAAAATGTTACAGCTAAGATGAGTTATCAACATGAGTTCATTAGCCTTCTTGTCTTTCATTTGTTTTCCAATAAAAAAAAAAGTTTCAAATATGCAGCTTAATACTTTTATGTCTCTACAGGTATCACTCCAGATGAAAATGGAGTTGTAAATCATGTTTGAATTTTGGTTAAACAAAATTGTATTTGAAATAATCTTACAAATTGTTAGTAGGCCCTACATTGGAAAGCTTCTACAAAGAGTTATAAAATATAGATAAAATATACCGACAGGACTTTAATAGGTTCATATACCTGGTGTGTTTAGGGAACACCACATATGCTACCTGAAGTTCTTCTTTTTTTAACTTACGCGTCGGCCAATTGTAAACTAATGGTTTGCTTTTATTCCTCAAATCGTTGTTATTATTCAAAAGATATTTAACCCTAAAATGTATAAACTCAGTGTTTATTTTTCAAGTCTTGTCATTCCCGTATTTTGAAATGGTGTAGAAAAATAAAAATCGGCTTATCTTATTCTTAAACAGTAAAAAAAAAGAGGCATTGACACCTTTTTGTGTACTTTAAGAACAGTTAATCTTTCTTGAATTTTCGTAAAAACATTTTTGTCCAGTGCCAACGGACATATTTCACAATAATAATAATTGGTATGGAAACTCTTAAGAAAATTCCATTTGAAAAAATATCCCCAAGTCAAATCGTGGATTCCGTTTCTTTATTTAAGTATACAATCGTGCACTTCGAATCACGTGTGTTTATATATATTTCTCATTTTGATAAGGATACATTCATTATGTACTTTAAAACTATGGGAAATCTGCCCTAGGTCCTTATACTTTTCTGTACCATATTTTCTCGAACCCATCGCTCAACTCTGTGTTTCCTACAGTGACTTGCCAGCATAGAAAAGTAATCATCGAAAGATATATGAAATGATCGTGGTATAATTGGAACAATATGATCAGAATAATAAATCTGATAATTTATGACATGATCATGTTTTTGACCTTATTAATACGCCTACATTCGCATACTTCATGTTCCAATTTCTATCAAATTAAAATATCCCGAGAGGCATCCACAGGTTTTCGATTTTCAGAATGTCTATCTTGAACATAATTTGAATGAGGGATATAATTGTCTAAAAAAGCTGATTTTTTGGGAAATGATTATTTGAAAGATTTGATTTGATAATGTTATTTCTTTTAGAAAACCATTTAGAAATTGGAAATGTAATATGAATTTTATGTCATTTTGATGATCAGCAATGAATGTTGTGATCTATATATGAAGTAATATCTGTTCATTTTCAGCAATGATCAATTTTTTTATTCGTTTGACCATGACTTAACATTTCAGTGTACTAATGGTGAACACGCGTCTTGAAGAAGACCAATTATCTTTTGCTTGACATTTTGGTGGTTCACGATATTGGCTCTTTATATAATAAGTAGGTTATACCATTGCAGAAAAAACGTGCCAGGATATCGTCTTGTAACAAGATTTGTAATCTCTCCGTATCAACAAATAAGTAATTTAGATTTGATAAAATTCTTAATTTAGTAACAAGTTATCAAAAATATAGATATTGTAGATATATAAGGATGAAAAATATCTTTGATAATTATAACGAAGCTAAATTTAACTGATAAAATCTATATTTAGAAACTCAGATTAGATAACTATCAGCTTAATAATTGTTGTCTGATTCAAATTAGATAAGACCATCTACTAACCTTCGTATTACCGATACGGAGTTCATATTATTATAGTACATGAAACCGATGAGTTCTCTTATTCATTCATTCATTCGTGTATGCATACATTGAAAAGACATTGTCTATTCGATGTCCATTTAAGCAACCATTGTTATTTCAAAGTCCATCTTGGACAATTTTATTTATGTCCATATACATGTAATGGAAAATAGTAATCCATTGTAGTTCATCTTGCAAAATAAAGTACATTTGTGTTCATAATGGAAATATCAATGACTTTTGTTGTCCTAAATTCAATAAAACAATTCAATAACGTTGATATTGACAATTGAAAGCCACTGTGTTATATTGACTGGACAAAATCATGCTGAAGATAATGGAAAAGTATGTGTTTGTTTGATATTGTCCTTATTAATGGACAATAAGTGTAACTGGGTCTGTGAACTGCACCGAGCGTGGAAGGATAACCTAACCTTGCTTTTGTGCGTCGGGTCAAATCCACGTCCTCATTCGTCCTACTTCAAAGAGGTATAACATAACTCGTATTCGTGATACGATGGCGCTTGTAGTATATAAATCAAGTAGAACAACCAAAATTATACATAGTCAATTCTCAAAGTGCAAAGAAAAAGAGAAAAAAGAAGAAAAGGTGACTTGACTTCAAGCCAAAATATAAATATTTCAATATTGTAAGGGAAAATTTGGCAAAATAAAGCGGGAAAATGTATCGGATATGCCAATTATTTGATTTAATAATTGATTTCAGCCATCCATGTTACATACCATTCAAAAGATGTTAAGGTGTACATTAGGATTATTATGATTACATCATTGATTTTACTACTTTAAAAATATTTTTATGCATTGTTGTTCTATATACATTTACAGAAGATGGAAAGAAGACCAACGGTGCATTAAAAACCAAAGACAATCAAGGAATTTTTTATCAAAATGCAAATTGTAGAAAGGCTATAAACACATCAATAGATAGATGCAATTCCATAGTCATTTTGAAAATAATTCTTGCTCATATACAAACAAATTTTATACAATTTTTACGAATGCAAAATTCTGTTTCCAAAATAGTTTAAGATAAAGTTAAAAAGTCATAAAAATCGGACAAAAAATGGCGAACTATTTAAAATTTTGATAAAATTAGAAACATGGCACATGCAACTCTTTTGGCTTGGAACTTTTCTCCTTTGGTGGTTCTAATTGTCTGTAAGATAAAAAATATATGGTTTTTGTAGACATTTTGTTTTATCTACGCCCGGAGTGTTTTCTTATTCGCATTTTATATAAAATTCTACAGCAATCCCAATGTTCCGGTTGTAGACTGTATATTTCGTTAGAGCGCGCGCTTAAGGTAAGGTATTGTTAAGTAAATGGATTCAATTTGCAGGTTTTTCAAACAGATGTTCCACAAGTCCTTATAGTGTACCACAAGGCTTTGTAGTGTAGAGAGACATTGGATTGAAGAGGAAAGAGAAAAATGAAATTTCAGTAGAAATCTTATAGAGAGGGAAGTTGGAAAACATTCTGAATGTAGAGAACCTACTGAGAGAGTGAGGCGGGGAATTGAAAAAGTAGTAAAGATCTCTAATTATCGGGCCAGGGATGCAGTGGGGGTTCAGGGAGTATTAATAAAGTGTTGGAGCCGAAGTAGATATTGAAGGGAGAGGAGAAAAGTATTGAGTATTCATCAGGCTAGAAGAAACGGAATAAGTACAGAGTGGGTTTTTGCTTTGGACATATCATCTAGAGACGATGGAAAGAGTGGGAGAAGTGATATCTCACCGGTCCCACTTGTTAAGGATTTGTTGGAAATTCCCCTAAACTGAGAAGCACTTTACTTACCTCTGTGCAATGCTTCGAATTACGGTTTTCCGAAGACTCATGGTAAGATATTGCTAGTGCAACTTGATAAAAGTTGCATTAAAAATAAAAATTTAGCCTTAGTGTTCAAATAAACATGCTAACATGCAGTGAATTGCCTCCATTGATGTAAAACGTATATAAAACGTAAATAGTTACAAGTATATTAAAAAGCTCGTATTTCACCAAAAAAAAAATCAGCAGCAAGTTAAAATGATCCGACTGTGGACTCTCACCAATGATGACTTAAATATTAAAAATATTGATAAAATAATCATATCATGAAGTAAGATCCAGTTTTTTCTCAACTAAACTATTTGTAGTTCCTCTAGGTTTATAGAGACCATCTTAAGTTGTAAATATTACTCAACATGTACTTGGAAAAACTTCTCATTAAACTTATATCGAGAAAGAAGCTGGTTTGAATGCAGTAAACAAATGTTTTGAAAGAATTAAAGATCCAAAACGGCCCGATTATGAAATCCTTAAGTTACTTGAAATTTGTATAAAACGGAATGATTTTTCTTTAAACAGTCAAAGATATCTTCTGATTTCTGGTTCAGTAATGGGTAAGAGATTTGCACTTAGTTATGCCAATATATTCATGGCAACGCGCAATCGATCCGATCTCTCCTTTATTTTACGGACAATATCTTGATGACATTTTTTTTTTTGATAATTCAGGAATTCTGGCACTATTTTGAAATTCTAAACAACCACCCCCATCAAACAAATTAACAGCAAATACAAGTGAACAAAGTATGGACTTTCTCGATACAACAGTATTCAAAGGATTTCATTGAAACTAGGAAAGAGGATATAAAAGTATTTTTTAAACCTACCTATACCCACCAACTTTTGTTAAAAAGCTTATTTTATCCTAAACATCATTTTCCAGGCATAAAAAAAGTTTTCGGTTTCGTAGAATTTGTACCCAGACCAAGGATTTTGATGATGCGTGTCAATGAGTCTTCAAGAAATTGCGAAAGCGGGGATATTCTATCTCCTCGGCATTAAAAGCAAAACCCTTTCTGAAATGGAAGATCGTGTGGGTCTATACTTTTAGATGTTGAACCTGCGAGCATATTTTAACAACCGATTCCTTGATTCCAGTTTGCGATTAACAGCTTACTTTCTTGTACCCCTACCAATATCATTTACCTAATTTCATGCGATGAGTGCACCCTTTTACGATACGGGTATAAAAACAAAAATTTCTCTGAGAAAAAAAAAACGGCCATCGTTTCGACATCTCCTACCAAACGAATTGGGGACCACTTTAACTCATTCAAACATTCCTTGGCAGATATGAAAGTGACACCAATTGAGAAAGTGGTGAATGAAGACGACACTAATTCAAAGACGTCAAGACAATACAGGGATGAATCAACTAAAAACCGTTTCACCCTCTGGACTCAATATTCAGTTGGATTTAAAAATTGTACCATTTGTAGCCCCAATTAATTCTATATCTTGCCAAGCTTCCCATATAATTAAACTCTTCGTTGGTTGTGTAGTCTTGAAGTGGGTTATAGTTGATTTATTTCGTCTCAAGCCACACTGACGGTTGCTTTGCATTTTGTTTCATTCAAGGTGAAGATGAAACATCCCATGATAAAAATTCCTGTAATAATTTCCTTCTTGAATTTGGTGGTACTTTTTTCGTAGTTTTCGAGGGAAATGTTTGTAAATTCCAATTTGCATGGGGTCTCACACCAGACAATTTCATTAATTAACCATACTTTACAATTATCACTACAAAACGGGTTAAATCTTATTTATTGTATGTTGTTTAAAGTCATTTTAGAAAAAGCTGGATCTTACTTCACGATATGATAATTTTATCAATATTTTATTATTTACATCATCATTGAGTCCACGGTCGGATTTGCTACTGATGTAGTGAAATGCGAATCAAGCGTTTTAATCTAACTAGTAACGTTTTATATACGTTTAATATCAATGGAAGCAATTCCCTGTTTGTTTGACCACTAAGGCTACTTTTTGTAATTTTCATTACGTTACATTAGCAATAACTTACTATAAAACTCATAATTAAGCCTTCGGAGTACTGTAATTGTAAGAATTACATCGAGGTACAGAGAGTACCTATCTATTTAAGAGAAATCTTCCACATATCTAATGCATTCGAAGCATTGCATGGAGGTACAGAGAGTGTCTCTCAATTTAAGAGAAATTCTCCACATATCCTAATATTCGGTGTAGTTATCTTATCTCTATTTAACCACTACATTACTACTTCTTCTGCTCCCTCCTAATAAATATTCGATTTATTCCTCTCTGTTAACATCTACTCAAACAATTTCTTGCTATGCTCTGAACTCCCACTTACCTCTTTTGAGCCTTCATTATTAAAGGGATAATAGATCTTAGCATGAACATAAAATATTTGTTTTCGAGAAAGGTCAACACGAGTATATATTCATCAGGTAACTTACCTGGTGTAATAAAGTAAACAGAATCTCTTAAAATCTTGAAATCTCGCAAAACTAAGTCATTTTTAAAAAACGCTTGATTAATTTATTAAGCGTTTTTCAATAATAAAATGCATCTTAATGGTTAATTACTTAGCTTTTTTTGGATATATTTTTTTTTCATGTTACTTATGGTAGCAGTCAGGTATATTTACCAATGGCTCTTATTGGCCAATTTTAAAATTGTATGTTCATTCTAAGACCTATTATCCCTTTAACATTCTTACCGTTAAATCAATTCCCCTCCTCCTCATAATTCTGCGCCTCACTCGCTCTTTTCCTTTTCCTTAATATTCTCTACTTTCGAAATATTTACCCACTTCCCTCTCTATTTCTTTTCCTGTCTCCTCTTCCGCTCCACCCGCTTCTCCTTACTTCAAAGACTTGTGGACAGTTTGTCTAAAAACATACTTAGATCAATTAACTTAACAATACCTTAACTTAGGCCTCTGCTCTTGCGAATATAGTCTACAACCGGAAGGTCTACAATTGGGATTGCTGTGGTGGTTTTGTAAGCCTCTTAAATGTTTGGCTGTCTTCAACATATAGGCTATAGAAATAAACTCATAAATGATTTAGAAATAATAGTGACAAAAATTTCTTTCCATCTACTGTGAATGTATTTAGAACAACAATGTATAAAATTATTTTTAAAGGTATTAAAAGCGATGCTATAATATTATGGTGTATTATACAGTGGTAACTTATATTTAGCTGTAGTCTGAATTCATTTTGATAGAGTTATCTTTTCTTATACCGGAAGTAGAGTTTAACCGCGATTTCAAGAAAAATATTATTGTTTTTTATTTTTATTTGTCTTTATAATTTTTAATTTAAAAATACCAGGAATTATAGGAGAAGAAAAATGCCACGCCGAAAGGTAGGGATAGAGAATGAATGAATTTGCCCATGAAATTATTATATAAAGGGTAATTTGGACGCCGCTAACTTAAGAAAAGGCAATATGGTGTCCTTGCTTGATTTGTAAACTGATCAATACTTTATGAGGTTTTGTACTTGTTGCAATGTTCTGTTTTACTTACTTACATTATTATGTATTAATTTCTGCAGAGAAAGTTAACAGACACCACTGCTTCAGAAGGTGAAGAAGTCAGCGACAATAAGGATGGTAAGAAAGAAATACCGGTAGATCAACCA
The DNA here is from genome assembly GCA_030562195.1 of Nipponacmea schrenckii. Classification (NCBI taxonomy): domain Eukaryota; kingdom Metazoa; phylum Mollusca; class Gastropoda; family Lottiidae; genus Nipponacmea; species Nipponacmea schrenckii. Next base: position 8,794,425 of record JAUJPP010000007.1, on the reverse strand, counting down.
GCAAGCGAAGAAGAAAACAAGATTGTTAGAGTGACCAGACGATCATATCACACCGGTTGGTTTTCTTTAAAACACACTTATCTTTTTTTTTAATGTATATTGTGTAGGCTATACCATTCTATTGTTAATCCAAATTGTCAATTCATCTTAGTACCATTGAGTACCGGTAACATTAATAATCAGGAATTTTCAAAAATTACTTTCCATAGTATTTATTTTGATTTGATTGAAAATTTAATGGGTTTCAATGAGGACATTTCCAGCTCAAAATGCTTGAAGTGTGTATTGTCTGAGAGCTAGGATAAATGCGGATTGGTAGAATGGTAGATCACATGCCTATAGTAAATCTTGTCCATTGATATGTATTTAGTCTGTAACATATTTGATTCTTACAGCTCCTTCTCCAACAAGATCTCCACAAAAACGAAAATCAGAAACACGTTCTTCTCACTCAGATTCTGACACTGATCACTCAGTTAAAGAAATTCCGGAGAAAAAGAGTAAGAAGGACACCACTCCTCAAAAGGCAAGTCCAATGAAATCATCTGCACAGAAGAAAACTCCCAAGTCATCAGCCAAGAAAAAAACAAAAGGCAAGTCAAAGGGAAAGTCTAGTAGTAAAAATGTTGAGAAAGATGAAAGCCAAGAATCTGGTGATCTACAAGATCTGCTGGTGGAGAAAAGATCATTACCAACTACTAATTATGATGAGTCTTCTGCTAGATGTCCTTTACCAGGGTGTGACTCAAAAGGTAATTTTAATCTTATGGGATTTATCAATATCATGTAGTGTAGATCTAAATACTACTTTTTGAACATGAACCAGATTTTATTAGATGTGAGACACAACTCTTTTGGTAAGAATTATGTCCAGTTTACACCAAATTAGAAAGTTGTGAAGATTGTATATATGTATCTTCAGTCAAATTTGCTAGTTTCATTTTATTTGGGTCTATTTTAACTACTATTATTCAATACAATTGTTCAAGACTTTGCTTTCCTTTTCTGCAATAAAAATCTTTTAGTGAGCTAAGTATATTTACATCCACTCAATCAATTTTCAAGCTTCATTTTATTTGGGTCTACTTAATACTATTATACAAAAGATTGTTCAAGACTTTGACTTCCTTTTTTCCCTGCAATAAAAATCTCTAAGAAAGCTTGCCTAATGGTGCTCATTACTTTTAATTACAGGTCATCTAAGTGGCCGACATGAAAGTCATAGAACATTAACATCTTGTCCTCTATATCATAATACAACAGCAGATGAATGTAAGGTAAGGAAGGCATCAGCTAAAATCTCATGTTTTTGTGAATCACTATATTGAATCTAATGTAGGTACAACTTTTAAAGTGTGAAACTATAGCATAGTCATTATAACCTGCCTTTTGGATCAGTTGGCTGACTTTTGAAGCACTGGACCATCTTTTATTCAGACATGTTTTAAGTCACTTTGCTCAAAAAAAGATGACTTAAAGCCCTCTGTATAACAATTTTGATGACTTTCTACATCAATTTCAGTGGCGGTTTGACAGTCGACAGAATAAAATGGAAGATAGAAAGAAAATTGTAGCTGTTTTAAATGATCGAAGGGATATGAGAAGACCAGTATGTATTTTTTATCAATTGATTTAATGAAATTTGCCTAATATGCTATGTATTTATTATCAGAACTCCATTACTAATTACTTTAGTTGTCCCTTTTTTGTGTATCACTTTTGCTAATGGGAATTGATACTTATGTTTTAGAAAAAAATGGATTTTATTTTCTTTTTTTGTATACATCTTCTATGGCTTGAATAAGAGTGGCATTGTATGAATCAGTAGCACAGTAGGCTTTGTTGGACGTGGGTCCTTATCTCGGCGGACGTGGGAAAATCTGGTGACCTTGATCAACTTGTTACAAAAGATCTTTAAGGCCCCAATTGTTTTCCTAGTAAAATTGCTTTTTTATCTTGTTGTCCAAAAAGGTTTAGATTGTTTTTTCATGTGTGTACCTAATCCTTCTCAGATTACCTCAACTACTCTATAATTATTATATTCTTTCCATTAATGCAGGTACAAAATGAAGAACAAAAATCCAGATTGGATAAAGTGAGATCTTTAAGACGTAAACAGCCAGAATTAACAGAAGAAATCAAAGAAACTCACAGGAATCATAAACAAAAACATGGAGCTAGTAGAGAACCATTGATGAATGGATTAGCATCGGAATATGATTTAGAATTATTTAGAGAAGCTCAGGCTAAGGCTAGTGAAAGACTGGTAAGTCAAAACAAATATTATATAAAAGAAAGCCATGCTAACCTGACTAAAAAATATTTCAATTAGTTGTTCAGATGTCATCATCTCTAAATGATATTTAAAGGCCTCTGCAATAGTAATGTCACAAAATGCTTAGTTTTAGTGGAATTTCTAGAACCACTGATGTTTGAGTGTATAATTGATTCCATTATTTTCAACAATACACCTATATAATATGTAAGGAAAACTCTTTAACTGTGCCTTTTTCCAATTTGCAAACATGATGCAGGTTTTCAATACATATCATATTGTTGACTGTTTTGGGTATAATTAAGTTATTATTTTTTTTCTCAATTATAAAAGTTTTGCCTTTGATTTTAACCCTATTTATTAGATCGATCTGTGTCTGTAGGAGCACTTTTCACATGATTCTCACTTCCATTGATTTTATTTGTAGGACCATGAAATGACCCAGCACTACCAGAAGTCTGATTTACAGGAATATAGAATAAAGAAACTAGAAATTGGTAGATGGGAGGTAGAAACATGGTATTCTTCACCCTATCCTGATGAATATGCTCGACTGTCTAAACTGTATCTGTGTGAATTCTGTTTGAAGTATATGAGAACCTCTACTATATTGAGGAGACATATGGTAAGTTATACAAATATATCTTGTTCTTAAATTTTTTCTCTGTTTCTGACATGAGAGAATATGCATTTAAAAATATTGTATTGAAGCGATCAAGTAAAGGCCATAAAGTCTGTAACCATATTTTTCTCTATAGACAAAACAATTGTTTGGATTGAAGCTACATAAGGTACTGAGCATGTAAAAAGATCCTTAGTTGGAAACAAAGCAGATCTGTAAGACATATATTTATAGTATAAAACTCAAATTTAAAAACTCATGTTAATATTATGTAGGCTAAATGTGTATGGAGACATCCTCCTGGTGATGAAATCTACAGAAAAAATAACATCTCAGTATTTGAAGTGGATGGAAAGAAAAACAAAGTGAGTGAATAGAAAGGTTCTTGATATTCTTGCAATAGGTTCATTTGCTTTGATCTAGGTTTGGTGGTTGTTTCCTCTAGAAGAGCATACATTTGTAAAGTATTTAAGTGCCTAAGGCCATTTTTTTCCTCCAAATTAGTTTTGATATTGACTGTAGCCACAATCTAGAACTGGAGTTGCCTCCCATCATATACTTAATAATTATTTTCCTTCACATTAAGCCTTTTCCACATGTAAATGGGCATTATTAATATAAACAATATTATTCCCTTATCATATTACGATTCCCTCATCATGTTATTATTCACTTATCATTCTATTATTCCCTCATGTAATTATTTCCTTATCATGTTATTATTCCCTCATCATGTTATTGTTCTCTCATTTTATTACCCCCCCATCATGTTACAATTCCCTCATCATGTTACGATTCCCTCATCATGTTATTATTCCCTTATCATGTTATTATTCCCTCATCATGTTATGATTCCCTCATTATTTACCAAACTATTATTTTTTCAGGTGTATTGTCAGAATCTCTGTTTATTAGCTAAATTATTCCTTGATCATAAAACATTATATTTTGATGTGGAACCATTTTTATTTTATGTTATGACTGAAAATGAATCCAGTGGATGTCATATTGTTGGTTATTTCTCCAAGGTAGGTTTGTACTTAATAAGATAATGATGATATTAGATATGATAATAAATGAAAATGAACTATTCTATGAAGGTGAACAAAATTAAGTTAACCTGTGCTACCAGTCTTGACAAATTGATCAGTGTTTGCCAGTATAAACCAGTGGTAACCACTTTTCTCTCTCTACCAAAATTTTTTTGTAAATTAATAAAGCCCTGTCATCATTTTCCTTGACAATTTTCTGGGCCACATGAAAAACTGCCTGTAAGCTTATCTAATAGCAAGAATTCTAATAACCGTTCCAAAGCCTTGATTTCAGCATATCATTCATTGTGTTGTTTGTGATGAAAAACAGGGACGATGTCCTTGTGTCTTGGACCTAATTCTTATAATTCCAATTCTATGCGCTGTGTAAATGGGGCTTGAAGATATATAAAAAACCGAAAAAATTGATTTTGGTCTTATATATGTTTTGATTCACATTGATTTATAGACCAAAATAGATCTACATGACAGACAAAAATTCAATACTTATTATATTGGCTGACTATATTGTACTAAATTTAACAGAACTAGGTCTGAAATCATATCAGTCAATTACGTCAATGCCACATTGTAGTTCTTATCTAATAAATTGTTCTTGAGAGACCTCCTTAGTGTTAGTTAATTATTTGTCGGAACTAGACGAAAATAGAAAAAAAATAATCTGATCAACCATTGTTATACACAATGTACGAATATGATAACTTGAAATGATTAAATTAGTTCACACAGATTCGTTTTTAAACAGCATGCATTGTACATAACAGTATATCCTGCTCACAGGAACAACTTGAATAATGATATATTCTGAGTATATTTTACAATTTCAATGAAAATTTCAAAATAAAATTATTTTTAAATAATTTGTATAAGAAGAATTTTTTCTTGATTTTCATTAAAGATTTCCTCATATCTTTCAAAACTTTAAAGGTTCTTTTGTCATATTACTGCACATTTCTGAATATTAACTTGACTTTTATTGTAGGAAACTGAAACAGTAAACTAATATTGTTTTTGCATTACAGGAGAAGAATTCGTTTTTAAATTATAACGTATCTTGTATTTTAACTCTACCCCAATATATGAGGCAAGGTTTTGGTAAAATGTTAATAGATTTTAGTAAGTATGACAATTTATCTTAGTTATCTATCTTAGATCATTCGTATACTCAGACAATCGTGTGCATGAATTGTCTGATTGGATTTATTGCTCTAGATATAGTATGATATAGAAAGTGTTATAGTAAAGTAAATATATTGACTAGATATCGTGTTAACTGATAATTTATATTTTATGTCATATTTAGAAATATTCTAGACATATCAAACTGTGCTATTAGATTTCCCAATTGATAAAAATTCTAGATCACAAATTGTCTGTGTAAAATTATATATATATGTTGCCTTGACCTGTTTAACATCACGTTTACGATGATGTTAGTTAATCAAGGAAGCAATTAGCATCTCATTAATTTGATTGTGGAAAAGAGCAATTTCCTACAAAATATAATTTGCAACTTATAAATGCTTGAAGGAATAGTGAACAATCACCTAAGTTATTTTGATTTTAAATAAGACAGCAATCCCCTTTTTATGTATTTTGGAACAATGAATTTTGTGGTAAAAGGAAGGAACCACCTATTAAATATGATTTGTAACTTGCTTTGTGAATGCTGGAAAATCGTTTTGGATTTCAAACTTGATCATCTAGGATTCATAATCAGAAAACTTATTTAGTCGTATATATTTTAATTCAGGAAGGTTATTACAGACTTAAATCAAATCTTGTTATCCACAATACCTACATGGACATACATTCAGATATATATGTATATATATATATATATATTAGGCCATGCAAAGTAAATTGTCTGTTTTACAGGCCTTTTTTTTAAAAAAAATGGGGCGAGAGGGCGAATTTATTATTTATTATTTATAAGCGCTTTTTTAAATTTGGCACCAGAAAAAATTGGAGCGAGCAAAGGTATTTATTATTTATTTCCACAAATTTAAAAAATAGATTTAAATCACCATTCAGATGCAACTATCAAATGTTTTTGATGGTCGATTGGAAATAGTTGATAGAAATAACAGAACTTTTTTACTTTTCAACATCACATAAACACATATGTTTTTATATATGTTAGATATCTACTAACTCTGACAATTATGCACTTAGGGTGCATCAGGGCTTGATGCACTTAGGGTGCATCAGGGCTGATAATATTATGTCAGGATTATGTTATTCTACTACAGTACTAATCCATTTCTATCCATCTGTAAACTGTATTTTTAAATGCCATTGTATGGTACGGTAATAATTATTATTATTGGAAATTTTGGAACAAATTGTCATCCATCATCACATCACATGACAAGAAGAAAACAATCTGATTAGATCGAACTTCTATTTTAATAATATTTATCTATGTTACAAATGCCGATTTTTCGATAACTCGTACTTACGGAGAACTTCCGGTGTTTTATCTTGAGAAAAGCAGAATGTGTTGAATGATACCAATTATGAGAAAATCGATCGTATTCGAAAGTATAAAATTCGTATTTTCTTGTATTCGTTCACATTTTTCCATAAATATTAACTTTTTCAAATCAATAGCAGAAAAAAACTGGTGCATTCTTGTACTTGTAAATGAAACGGGTCTCGATTTGTTCCACCATTATTATCCAGAAACGAAATTATTAAGATTAATCTAATGTTTGGAATCCTCACGAAAGTTTGAATAATTTTCATAATTGTGCTTCCTTCAGCAAATAATTTTATTTTCCAACGTTAAATTGTGTCAGAATCAATTTTAGTTTTAAGTTGTATAAGAAAATCTTTTTATTGGTGATGAAAAACGCATTCTAAGCCACTTCCGGTTTTTCGTTAAACGTCAAGGGAGGTAATTATGGTAAAAAATATTTACGGGAACGGGGAAATAACTCTGTTTTACACACAATTTTGCGCGCGCATTATTTATTAATTATTTCAAAATGCCAATAAATAGTTTCGGAGCGCGGGGTATTTTACCGGAGCGCGCGGGGCCTGTAAAACAGACAATTTACTTTGTACGGCCTTATCTGTGTCTTTTACATCAGCCAAATCTTGCATGATTGCAGTTTGATGAGTTTTTTTTTTAAATCTAAAGGTTTTGTACTCATCAGTGTCAGAAATTTTGTGATGTTTGATGATAATAGTATGGCTCAAGGCAAATATATCCACTTAGCTCTTTATCTGAGTGTGATATTGTTAAAAAAACAGAAAACAGAACATGCATTTATGTTTGAAAGTATGTTGCACTGATATGCACTGTGACTGTGAGATGTGAAAATCTTAGTAGTGTGAGCTTATTTCAAGCAATTTGTTCAATTCTAAGTACAACTAGTTGAACTTGGTAATATGTCTGTAGACATGATAAGTCTCAGTACTAACTTCACGTGACATTAGTAAATGACTTATCATAAGGATAATGATAATGTCATTTTTTATGTAATACATGGTTTTTGGTCATACCATTTCAGCATGAGTTCAAGTCGTTATTCTTATAGTGCAATTTTTACAAGTACAGTCATTTTAGCTTTACATGTACTTTCTTTAAACGTCCCAAAATTTATTGCCTGTCATTTGCCCATCATAATCAATAACCGAAACATGTTTAAAATTCTGTAAACCAACATATTCTAATAACTGAAACTGATCAATAATTTTACAAATGAATAATCAAGTGGTTGATGGAAACAGTAGGAGGTCATCCCTGATCCAAAGATTGATGAAATTTCCTTCTATTCAAGTCATGTACTTTGAGTGATGGGTTAAGCACTAGTTGGTATTAGTAAGTTATGTTCAGAGTCCATAATACTGCTTTTAGAATTTTTGTGAAATAAATGTAAAGATTGACTGTTTTATAACTCAGAATCTCTTAAAGAAAGTTTTCATCCATCCATGTGGCTCATTTTTTATTGCATATTTACTCAAATGGGTTTTGTAAATTTTTCTACTTAGTGGATGCTTGTATCATGTGAACATTTGTGCATGACACTAAACATTTAAAAAATTTGAAACTCATCAAAGGAGTATTTCTCAAGAAATTATATTAATCTTGATTTTTTCGTATATTTCTGCAGTCTGAAATGGCCTTGAGAGAATCAGTACAGAATGTCAAGCAGTTCTTGATTTTCAGGAACTCGATCTGAATGATGAATATGTATGGAAGTTTAATGATAAAAGATTAAAGAGAGAAAAATATTTTTCTTCATTCTGCTTTCCACTGTTTCAAATCCAACTTTTAAACTATGAGCTATATAATGTTGTTAGGTAACGTGGAGATCAGACCATGTTGCTTTAATTTAATTTAATCACGCTTTAGGATTCTGATATATTTCTTAACTTTAGTACTTTAATATTGCAATTCTGTTAATATTGTTCAGTAATTTGTGAAAGGTTATTATGGTATTTTTATCTATTAGATCAATTTATTGGGATACTGAGAAAATGAGATAGACCATATGAATCAAAATGTCACCAATTTAAAATGTTAGCTTGAGGCAAGGACAAGATGTGATTTGATACTTGAGCATTTATCTGATAGGTCAATGTCTTCAATATAGAAGAAGATAAGAAGCTTGATTGGTATTACTTGGTCAATGGTTTTCATATATAAATTTGACATTCCAGAATTGGTTAAAATTTATTATTTCATTGAATTTGATTAAATACATGAACTCTTACAAAATGAACAAGCATCATAACCATTAAGATATGTGTGCACATAAACAAAATGATAAATAAAAAAAATTCCTGAGTTATTGCAAAAGGAAGATGAAAGAAATGAAAATAATTAAAAACGTAAATATGATACTTGCAAAATATATCTCAAATTTTATGTCTAAAACCCCCAAGATATTATATTTGCAACATACAAAAAAAAAGACCTTACATTTTACCCTGATTGTTTGTGCCTAACTGTTCTCCTTGATCTGTAGTTCAACTGTGATGACTGTTAGAGATTCTTGATAAATACTAGCTGGATTTTGTATTTATAAGTCATTTGAAAAATGAGAGAAAGTATGTCAGTTCTAATCATTTTATCCACCATCTTTTCACCATTCTTTTCCTCATTAGTCCAGTAAAGTGCTAAGCAGTAGGATGTAACCCATTTCTTTGAAATCAAATTCAAAACAACCAAGTAAAGGAATGTAGGCTAATAAGTTTAATGAGAAGATGGTTTATCAGTTCCACCTGTCATGGATTGTTAACAAATATTTTGAAATAATGATAAATTAACAGAAATCAGTATACTTCAGAAATCAGTATACTTCAGGGAAGAAGAGAAGTTTGTCATGGCATCAATATCAAATGATATTCTATGGCTGGACAAATGTGTGGGGCCCCTGGGTAACAATTGTTTTGTAATATTTACATGTGATAATTTCTAACATTATCTTTATTTAACACATACTGTAAATACATGTACAAGAATCATTTCCTATATTGAAGACTTTCTATGAATACAGACACTATTAGTTGTATTTAACAGTTTCTGGAATTGCAATCATGGCCTTTGTTGAACATTTTTTTAGAATAAGCATTGTACACATTCTGTCAAGACAATGTATGAAAACATTCTGCAAATATAAGGATCATAATGTGTATAAAATAGTTTCTTTGAATACATGCAACATAACCTGTATTGAACACTTTCTGTGAATACATGTACATAACCTGTATTGAACACTTTCTGTGAATACATGCAACATAACCTGTATTGAAAACTTTCTGTGAATACATACAACATAACCTGTATTGAACACTTTCTGTGAATACATGCAACATAATCTGTATTGAACACTTTTTGTGAATACATGTACATAACCTGTATTGAACACTTTCTGTGAATACATGCAACATAACCTGTATTGAACACTTTCTGTGAATACATGCAACATAACCTGTATTGAACACTTTCTGTGAATACATGCAACATAACCTGTATTGAACACTTTCTGTGAATACATACAACATAACCTGTGTTTCTGTGAATACATGGTTAAAAGATAGTCAATAAGAAAACTGAGTATGTAATTATCATTGATAACATGTAGAACCAAATACTGGAATTATGATAGAGTAGAACCTGCATTCAGAGACCACTCAAGGGAATATTCAAAAACGGTCGCTGAATGAAGGTGGCCTCTTAAGAGAGGAACTGCAAAACCATTTCGTTTTGACGTTTTGGAAATCATAGGATCTTACTTTTACTCATACATGTATAGTTTCTACTGCTTTTGCATGCTATCACCTATCTACCGACGGGATACTCTATTTTGTCGTATTTTATTTTCTTTTAGATACCAAAGTTCTCACAGTTATTATCGTTTTCAAAGTCAGAATTCTCTACCTTAAATCAATAAGATATCCTTCTTTACTTGCATTTTAATTGCCCGGTAACACGCTTTATTCCATTTTTTCACCTGATTAATATGTTTTTATAACAACCTCCGGTATACCCTACTTTCGCTTTCTGATCAAATTTACGGTAGTCTAAATTTTACCAAAAACGAAATATTGAAGCCTTTACAGTACTTTATAATAATTGTCAATATGATGATATCTTTCAATATTAATCAGCAACAAGCTATAAAATTAATCTGTAGAAGATTATCTAATTACCGATAAGCGATAATCTCATTGAATATCACCGACGCGTGAACTTGATTTTTGTTACGGGAGATAATCAAAAATGTCATGGTCGCTTAATTGAGTTATTTTAATCAATTGGGAGTATAAATACATGGCTGCTGGTCGCGTAATGAAGGTGGCCGCTTATTAGTCGATAATTACATTGAAAACTCGTAAGGGGGGAATTTATTGTGGTCGTTTATTGAAGGTGGGCTCTTAATAAAGGTGGTCGTATGAGCAGGATATACTGTACATGTATTTATTGGCTCCTGTGGTAAACTATTGACTATTTATAGTAAACAAGTTCAATATTAGCTTAGGGATATTTATGGAATTCTCAATTATTCATTCATTTCCCTGTTCTATTGTAAATATTGCGACTTACTGAGTAATTTAAGACAGTTACTGTGTAAGTCTATGGACTCAACAAGGTCAATGATACTCTAGTTAACAGGCAAAGGTAATTAAACCTCATTTCTCTATTTGTATCCTACTCCCTGGTGATTGATAATGGATGGTAATGTTTCACACAAATTATCAATTGAAAGGGGTATTGTAGTATAATTTATCATAATCTGATAAATGAAAATTTGCTTTGCTAAATAGAATACAAATTCTTTCACATTCAATAAATGGGATTGTAATTTTAAGTAATGACTCTATTCAATGATATTTAGGGCTGTCCGAAATAATTATATATATTTGATATATTGCGATACAAGACACCTGGAAGCAATATATCGATACTGATTTGTGCATATTGATATTGAGGATATTTTAACCTTACTTTCACAATTTATCGCAAAATGTGTATTGCAATACAGGGAGATTTATAAATCTCAATGTACTATTTCCAAATCTCAATGTATTATTTCCAGCCCTAATGATATTTTGAAGCAACCCACATCTTCTTTTCTTTATTTGAGGATGTTAATAGTCTTCAGACTTTACTAGAATTGTACCAGTAAATAACTTGCATAATGTACTTTGAGGTACATTCACATTAATCTAAATTTGAACATCCCTGTTTGTATATTGTGTGTCAAGTAAGTCTTTAGGAAAGACAATGTGCTTATGCAGTGAAGTACACCTACCTTCAGCTACAGAAAGCAAGAGTTTTATGAAAAATCCATTTATGAACTTAACTGCTCTTTAACATGGAAGAGTTTCAAGTCGCAAGTTAAGTAAACTTTTAAAGTAAACTATGTGCATGTTCACTGATTAACTTATCTGAGCAATGCTGTTTAGGGAATAAGGTACAGATAATACTCCTATAACTGACCGAAAAGAACAGCCTGATAATAAAATGACTGCATAAGATTTTCTTTTTGTAAAAAGACAATGTCAGATTATACATTTTTAAGATATGTGATACAAGTCAAAGGAAATGTTTTGATTACTATATCCCTTTCATTGTTCTTGTAATCAAAGCCATAAATTAATTGAAATAGTCTCTATTATTGGTAAGGTATTGTTCAAGTTAATTAAATCAGGTAAAGAAAATTAAAATGAATAAATTGCCATTAAATGAAAGAACTTTAATCTAAAATGGAATTGAATTTACTATTGGAAAATTACATGAGATCTTTTTTGATGAGATTTTATTATTAGTAATCTGATGGTTTGGAATTGTCCTGTTTATATTCTTTGCCCCAAACCTTAATAAAGGTAACATGGGAGCATTGTCCTTAATAATTGTTTTCTTTGTCTCGAAAGCTACTTAGCCAGTTCAAAATTATGCATGGGCACTGTAAATTCCCCTCTTTCATCTCAGGTAAACAATATTGATTTGATATGGCTAAGAGGATCTAATACGTCAGACTAGTGATATACACTGTCAACTGATAAAAGCACCACTTTGGTTGAAATAATGAGAAAGCTGTGCCACTTAGTGATTCATCTCAGTCAAGAAAGTAAAATTAGGGCTACACAGTGATGACCATCTAATTTCTGAAGGGGAAGGCAGAAGGTTATTGCATCAGATGTGAACGGTGATTATCATGCTGCGATAACAATGAGCAATATTCTCTCCAATTCTTGTCAATGATAGACCATTCAGCATTCTGATTAATTACTGCAATAACTTAGATTGTGATGAAATAGACAAAATGCATTAATTTTTTGAAAGAGTGTAAAAGTAAAAATTTAAGGATTCCGTATATTTTATCAAAGATTCATATTGTTTTCTGAATATAAGTAACAGAAAAAGAGGCAAAGTTTATCTGTTTTTTTTTAAAACTAATTTTTGTTTTCTTCTCACAAAATATGCCTGTGTGCCAATTCGGCTGTGTCAATGTGCCAGAAGTGGTGCAAGCCACCAGTTGAGCAGGCCTGTTCCAAATGATAAATAGATAATTGTCAATGAAGTAAACACTATTACGTGGCAAATTGATGTTGATTTTTGAAATTATCAATGCTCTGTTGACTCTCCTTTTAACGAAATAGGACAATTTTTCTTTGACAAATATTTTAAAATATTGTTTTTTTTTTTTGACTCAACATTCTAACTTACAATGTATTTATCCCTCATAAGGATAATGAATGTAACTCTTTCTGCAAACACTGCACAATAGTGTTTTAAAGCGTCTCCTATAGAAGCACTGACCTGTCATTTGTTCGCAAATTGTAGATTGTAATAGTATTTGCTTGAAAGCTAACAGGTTAATTATATCAAAAATTTTCAAAGCCTTGTTTGAGGTTTCATTGCCACATTTGGAGTTGTTTATAGTTTTAGTATTATATCCTTTTCCATCCCTGGTCCCAGACTGTTTTATACTCACAATATGTGCACATATTGTTCCAAACTTGTTTATTAATACTTACATCGTTCTCAAAATGTTGAAAAAGACTTATTGAAATGATATGCATGAAAATTCATGCAATTGCATAGAATTGATTTTCATTATTCAAATAAAATCAGCATTGATGGAATCTATATATGTAATGTATCAGCAGTATTAATGAAAGTTGACTGAGTTAATCCAAGCAATTAAACGTTTTCTGCTTATCAGCCCCCTTCCACTGACTTGTGATAAGTGAAACAATTTAAAAATTAAAATGTATTATCTTGTATGCTTGGACTTTTCTCAATACCAGGTAATTTTGAGTGGCCAATCCAATATTTTGTGTACAAAATCAAAATAGATTATTTTTGTATCAAATCCCAAATTTTCCTTCTAGGTAGTACATGTACATCAAGCTGTAATGTAGAAAAAGGCTAGCAGTTACTCAGTCTCTTCGAGGCTGGCTTGCATACATTTTTAATTATCACCATAAAGGTTAAAATTTTGTAAACAGATAGTTTCTTTTGAGGATGTTGATGGTCTTTGTCATTCACTAGAAGAATGTATATTAAATGTAAAGGTCAATAAAAGGACATTGTATATATTAATGATTTGGTTATGCCAGTAGCAAGGTTAATGCATGACATATATTATTTTTATGTAACTTTGTTTTGGTAAATGGAATTCTGACATTGTTTGAACTTTTGATCTAATAATATATAATTTGAGTGCAAGCTGTTGATAATTGTTTGAAATTAACAAAACTTCTTATTGGAAGTTTTTTTTATGGACTCCTATTTCCTTTTTAGTCACTATAAAATAATGTCATTTTCAGAATTCTGTAAATTTTACAGGTCACATTTCAACAAAATTTTTTTGATTATTGAGAAAGAAACCTAAGATAATGAATATGAATAGTTTTGAAAAAAGGCCATTTTACTCTTAACTCTTAAATATACAGGTTTAGAGGTCTTTGTCTTGGAATGTCCAGTAAATTGGATCTATCTTTATATTTCAGGTTATCTGTTAAGTCAAAGTGAACAGAAGATAGGTTCGCCAGAACGACCACTATCTGACCTAGGTTTGATAACCTACAGAAGTTATTGGAAAGATGTGTTGCTAGGTTATATACATAAATATACTGGTAATGAGCTGTGCATTAAAGGTGAGATCAGAAATAAAACAGATTAGTATTTTATTATATAATTGTTGCAGCTTGTAGTCTGTTTCTAAACGGTTTCAATGAAGATGATATTGGTGTGATTGTTTTTAGAACAAAATTTTTAAAAAAATTTTAACTGTGATTATATAACATGATTATTTATGCGATTTATAAATGCATGTGTATGCTTGTATATTCAGTAAGACAAGTCTTTATTCTTGACATTTTTTGTGAGCACAGGCTCTCAGATGAATTCATATTTAGCATTTGATTTTGCTTGTCATTGTCGTCATATTTTACCCAACATTGTGACCAATATAACTACAGCCATCCTCATAATACACTTTATTTCAGATGTAAGTCAAGAAACAGCTATCAATGCCAATGATATTGTCAGTACATTACAAGCTTTAGGGATGCTTAAATATTGGAAAGGGAAACATCTAGTCTTAAGACGGAAGGTAACATCAATTACATATATATTTTATTTTTGGATTGAAAGTTTTTATCTTTACTAATGGATTTTAAACCCCGCTGTAGATTGACATTTATAACTTGATTGGAAATCTTACCATTGACTCCCAAACCACAGCCCAAATATATATGACAAATAAGGAATACAAGACTATTTCAATTTGTGTTTAGTCCGTTGGTTGGGTGTAATTTGAGCATAGGATTTGTCTTGGTTAGTTATTTTTGTTGCTGTTTAGAGTTGTCAACAAACAGTTGCAGGCGCACGAAGGAGATAAAAAAAATCTCCAGTTGATCGTGGATCAATGAATCTGATTGGACGTTGACTCCCTATCTTGTAGACAATAAGAATATTATTAAACTGAGATTTAAGTCAGCGACAAAAATTGATGACCAAAATTTAACTGCAATTAAAACTGTATTTATTTCATATATTCTTTTAGTAAGCTTTACTCTTCATTCCTTGTTTATATATTTGTAGGAAGTGTTTGATGATTATTTAGAAAGAAAAGCCAAGAAAACAACGGAAAGAGGAATAGATCAGAGTTGTTTAAAATGGACTCCACCAGCCAAGAGAATTCAATCACCATCATAGTTGTCTTTTTTTTACAACTACATGTAGCTCTATGATCTTAATTCTTAGTTGGTGTATATTTAAAAAGACATAACCCTGCAATGTTTCTCAATTTTGAAAATGAAATTAATCTTACCCTATTTTCAAAAAGTCATTTTAGATTTTAGAAATTGGACATGACCAAATTTGTAAGAGAATGGAATGGCAGATTTTGACATTATCAATTTAAATTGTGAACTGCTTTAAACTCATAGAAATGAAGTTTTTCTAAATAAGAGCTATATTGTGAATATTACAAGACCACAATCCCTGTTGTAAACAGCAGACAATGACATTTCAATCAAAACAAATTTTCTATCAAATTTTCTACTGTAAATTGGTTTGACGAGAAAATTGAATTGTAAAGGTACATAATAAATATATTGTTTGTAATGTAATAAAATTGTGTTTTTCTTCTTATTTAATTATGTCTTAGAGAAACTGATTAGTAAATTCCTTGGAGATACACATGGTTTAATTTTCTTGAAATGCCATGTGTTTATTTGGTTATCGTTCAATTAAACATACATTTTAGTGATGCAACTGTTGTCAAAACCAACAAAATGAGACACAATCACACATGTTTTGTAGAATGAGTGAAGTTCATGCTAAAACTGCTAGAATGGAGGAGAAACCTTAAGATGTTATTGCATGTTAATGGAAGACAGAGATTTGATTTGGAGTTATTATTTTGTAGCTGACATTAGAGATTTCTTTAATGGCAGGAAAACTTAGGAATATCACCATGGCACAATGTTGAAAATTGTATCTGTCTATTGTATCCTCAACATCTTGAAAGACTTACTAAGTTAAAGATGGCTTGCCTTATATTCATATATATATTCAATAATTAGACTGCTGTTCTAATGATACTGAAAAATTACCAGTTTGTCTTACCAGTTCCTTATTAACTTGTAATTAGCCTGATTACAAAGAACATTTTCTCGATGGGCGCGATCAAGAATCATTAAATCTATCTTTCTATTCCCAGAGTAGGCCCACATAGACCATAAATTGTGACAAGAGATGGCGGCCTATGGCATTACATTCTGGAAAGAATTGATTTCAATATCTTTTTGCAAAAAAATAATGAATTCATATAATATATTAAATTAGTTTTCACTCACCATATTTCCTTTTCTATATGTTTAGTTCATAATTACAAAATATGAAAGCTGATTTATACAGTTTCACTTCATATGATGTCACTTAATAAGTCACTTAGCATTTAAAAGTGCTTTAGAGATTCACTCATTCCCAGCACCTTTATGTCTACAAACAGTTTAATAACTTTAGAATACATGGATAATTTATTAGAAACAGTGATTTATCAATTAGTAAGCTTGATTTCACTCAAGAAACCAAGTTTAAAGAATGATTTGTGTTGAATTGTGATTAGATAGACATCTCTCTTAAACACATACAAGGATAAGAAAAGCTCAAATCTATTAAAACTGCTCAGTATTTTTTTAACATATTTAAAACTTATTTGTACACAATATGAACTAACTTGTATTTGTTTAAAGCTTTCAGAGAAATTCTTTACTGTCAATGAAATTGTTAAGATTATAAAATTATATTTTGATCTGTCATTAAAGTCTGGTTTAATAATCAATAGTAATATTAGTTTTACTTTAACAGAATTAGGACTTCTTATGTATGGCGCAATAATGATTTTTGCCTAAGGATATCTTTTTGTCATTTGGTGGAGATTTCTTTTTATTGATGAACAAAATCTTATGTCTCAATATCATCTGTCATCAAAAATTGTGTAAAACTGTCTCAGTTTCAAAATTTTTCCATTAATAAAAATATATTTCAACCTCCTTATAAAGTGAGAGGGTATTTTCTAGAAACTGAATATGCAAAATACAAATTTTTCTCGAAAGATAATTATTAATATTTAAGTCTATCCATAGAACCCTAGTGTTTTGCTTTGTAGAATTATTTCATTGAACTACATGTTTACAAGGTAGTACAATTATGCAACAGTACAATAAGTATAGGAAAAGTAATAATAATATTAATAAGTAATATTAAGTTGTCGGACTATCAGCCTTACTTAATATAGATCAAAACTATCGGCGTGTTTTCGGAGTTTATCCAACTTAAACCTAAATTTTACTCACTCAGTGCATGAAGTGATGAATTATTGATGTATCTAACTATTGGCGATCTAGTTAGCACAAGCAGGTAAAAGAGCCCATGCATGTGAGTACAGTTTAACACCATTCAATTACCAATTAATATTCGAAAGAACAGGTCACCGATCGTCTGCCAAACGAGAGTAAGTATAATCTGTTGTGACCAGGGATATATCCTGAAAGATGAAAACCTTGATGAAGTTAACATTAGACCTGAATTACATGCCAAATCTGAAGAGACAGCAGATTGTTAACATTAATGGACCAATGAAGTTGACAATGGAAAGCAATTGTGCTAAAATAGCGCTGACTATGTAAACTGCATATTAAAATAAGAATACAGTATTGTTTGTTTTCATGTGTTATGCTAGGTTGTCGCGTTTTTAAAACAAACTCATCTGTATTTTAAATTTTAAGTATACTTTGTGTTAGTTTTGTTTTTGCTATTTTTTTTTTAGCCCATTTTGGGTTACAACCATTCTTTGATATTGTTTTTAGCATTGTTTTGTCGCCCCTTTTGGTGTTTCTGTGATAATTTTTATTGTAATGCATTAAGTTTCAATATTTGTTTTGTTTTAAATCGTATTCAGGTGCTTTATAGCCTGTTTTGGTGCTGATGCACCTTAATACATTACATTTCATTTACATTTCATGTGTTATGCTATTAGAGCCCTAGTAATAAATCAACAACATTATTGGTGCCCCAATTACACTGTTGTCATACTAAAATTAACGCTTGGTAGCAATATTGGAGTGTAAGTTAGGTTTAAAGATCAAAACTCTATAGGCTATCAATATACAATATAGTTGTATAAGGTGATGTATTCAGGCTAAAATTATATAATTGATGTTTAAAGATAAGAAAATATCTGCATGGGAGTTCATTAATATAACACTTTAATAAGATGTTTTATGACTTCATCCCATTAACAGTGGAATAATTTAACAATCAACAGATTAATATAAAAGATAAGTAGATATTGCGAAATGTGTATTAAACACTCTTGATGAGTTAATACATGAAAATAACCATTCCATTTTATGGACAGAATTAGATTGTTTTCAGAATAATGGAAAGTGCTCTATGTTCATTAACAATGGATTTATTTTGATCAAATAAAATAAAACAGAAATTTTATATTTCAATGAAGCTCCTACTCATTTTTTTTTTATTTTCATTTATTGGTATAAAAATTGTGTATATGACATAGATTGAAAATGTCTAGAGACCAGGTGTATATCTTAATGAGAATTCTCAAGATCACATCACGAATTATTTTCCCTGAAAAGTCTGATAGTGCGCATCTGGTAACAAATTAGACTGAATTATTACTATAACCTTTTATATGGTTTTAATTCTGTAACAATTCATACTCCTTATAATAACTAAATTACTCGCCTTATAGTACAGAAAACAGGGTTATTCTGTTTTCAACAGCAGAAACCAGAAACTTGAAACTTATCTCAAGATAGGAATATGAGATCTGGTCACAAGATCTGCACTTTTACAAGCTCTCCAACTGTACTAAAAGTGACAATAACCAATTATGGCATAAACTAGATTTCAAGTGGTCATCCACAATATCTATAAAGGTACATTTGCAGAATGAAAACTATGCAAATACATAGTTGTTTTGGACAGCTAAAGTCAGGTGTCTATATATAATCTACAAGGATGGTACCTTATCTCACAGCAACATAATAGCAGAACCCACCACATTTCCAACCATTCATGACGTTATGACCAATTAAAAGCTGAAAAATTGGTAACAGTTCTACTTCTTGATTAACAGACACAGGTGCATTTTGAAACAATAGCACATTGATACAGATTATAAAAAGCAATTTTAATGTTAATGTTTAAAAAAAGATCATTGTATATTTTTAAGGAATGAATATAGATCCTTATTATTAATAAATATAGAAATAAATGTTCCATCCACTCTGACGGTTAACTTTGGAGCTTTGGTTTGACTTGAGGTTCTAAAGTAACAACAGAAATATAATATTTTCTAGTGTTGAGACTTGTGTGGCATAATGTGAATTTGATAAAAGCTTGGGTGTGACTCTCACTATTTGCAGAGTTTAGCATAAAAAAACATAACTGAATGTCTACATGGTTTGAAAGTATCAGCATATTGCCTTAATTTGATCAAAGTTGATTGCAACCTTAACTTTTGACGGGAGCCGCGGTGGCTCAGTGGGTTAGACGCTTGCTCGCTAACCTGAAGGTCCAGGGTTCAATCCCGGCAAAGGTCGAGATGAACTTTCAGATTTTTCAGCCCGGTTTCCCCTTGTCAGTGATGCAGGTCGGAGGGAATGACATGGAAAAAGCATCTAGTCGTTCGGATGGGACAATAAACCGAGGCCCCGTGTGCTACAGGCTGTGCACGTTAAAGATCCCTCGACAGTTGGAAATCGCAAAAAGAGTAGGCTAATGCCGCTGTCCTGGCAAAATTTCCCTCATTGCACACTGCATGGCGTTGCCCGTCTTCATTAGCCCATAAGGTGCAGAAGAGTAGGACGTAAAACTCCATTCATTTCATTTCATTTTCTTAACTCTTGACATTAACACCAAAGTCAATAATGTCATTTCAGGAAGCAGTGTTTATTGCCCTAATTGCAGAACATGTTCAATAAGTAATAAAAGGTATAAGATTTAAAGTAAATCAGATTGTAAATCTCCCAAGGCTCTCGTCATACGTTTTATTTTATCTTCCATACCACGTTTTGTCTTCTCTGTTTCTCTTAACAGATCTCTCATTTCTTCTTCTACTACAAATACCTACAAATTATTATATTGTACATTTCAGAGAACAATTTTAGTACTTGTCACATCTACACTATGCATTTAATAAATTATGATTATGTTAACAAAAAAAGAGATAAAAACCGCGTTTCCACTTAGAATTGTGAAGTAAAGCTAGCTTTAATGTCTAACACGCTGTGTTTCCACTTAGTTTATCTGGTTCCTGAACCCTTTTAGTCTTGATAAAAAAAAGTGGCACATTATTGACAGTTCGCGATGTACGAGACTACCGATGTTGGGCGTAAAACTAGTACTTCACTATTGCCAAATGAGAAAAAGCCGGCTTTTTGCGTTTCCACTTGTTTAAAAAGCTGGCTTTAAAGCTAACCTTCATTTGCCCCCCGATAAATTGCCGAATGCAAAAAGGGGGGTTTTCGAAAAGGGGGTTTCCGAACCGCAATGGTTCGACAATTTAACAAATGGAAACACACAAAAGCTAGCTTAAAGCTGGCTTTTTGGCCCAGTTGAAACGCGGTTATATGAAATGAACTTACTCTTCTATTAGCTTGTTGTATCTCTTCATTTTTCTCTTGTTCAAGTTGAGTTATATGTTGATGGTATGATTTGTCTTTAGATTCTAATTGATTTCTGAATGTATCATCTACTGACTTCAATTTTTCTACAGCCAGACTGAAACAAAGTTAAAATCCTAAAAACATAACAAATTTAAAATAAAACCATTATTTGGCAGCTAGGAACATGTACAAGTTTTTTATGTACCAATTTTGAAAGTTATGCTTTTTGATAACAATCCAACTGTTGAATATGTAATGGCATACATTCTTTGACTAATGGAAATGGATAAAGACCAGACGGTACAAGTAAAACAGCAATATGTTATCTTTCTACCCTCCAAGTTACATCGAAACAACATTTTCTATAGTTTTTGAATCAGTCCAATGTAGCATAAGGTGTCAGTCCTGCTGAGTAAAAGGGTTAACACAAAATGACATACCTAGCTGCTTCTACAGCTCTATCTCTTTCTTCAGTCAGCTTCTTTTCTTTCTGTGACCAGGACTGTTTCATCTGACCAACTTGTTGTTCTAGTTCACTAATTAACCCTGACTTCTCTCTCCATTTATTATTTAATACACTGTAATCAAATAAAGGATTAGTCTACATAATAATCATAAATTTTAACAAACTAGACCTTTTTGCTGATCTGTCAGCTTCCAGGCTATTTAATAGACTTTTAATATTAGGAAATGTTTCTATAGTAGAAATATCTGGATGATAAAATATTATTCATTTGACATTTCAAAATTATGAAATACCTGTCAACAGTTTAATGACCAGACACACCTATATTAACCGAAGTGGTTGAGCAGTGAGAAATTCTGTAGACACTTTATAATAGTAGTAGTATTTTATTAACGTGTCACACAGCAAAGATTTATACAGTTTACATTTACAAAAATTAATAAAACTGCTGCCCAGCCAAATTGGCTTACGAGACACTTTATACGACATAAGGAAATACCTGTAGATAGAACATTAAATAGGAGCACTATTATGAATATTAATAAAATGAAGAAGTAGTATATCCATACTAGTGTTCTCATTTAACTTTTTCAACAGTTGACATTTCAAAATTCTAGACTATGTCTATGACCTAGAGTGACATTGATGAGTGACCTTTTAATATAATCTTTCTATCTGGTATCATCTGGTCACAGCATAATATGTTTTTAACTTTACTATTTCCGCTGTCCGTTTAGCTATAGTTAAAAAATATTTTTTATCAAATAATAGATGCATTGATTTTATTTCTATTATTCACCAGGATTCTTTAGAATCAAATAAATTGCATTAAACTTAAATATGGTGCAGGAAAGTTTTTAATGTTGATAAACTTTAATCCTCGAATTTTTTATTGTGAAGAGGGTCTTATTACTTTAAACTTTTCTTAGCAGTTTTTGTAATATATGTTTGAACTGTTTTTAAACTGATAAATTTAATACTCCCATATTGTCATCACACCTATATGTCGGCATTTGTTGTGGGTGCAATAGAAGCTACAATTTTTATTGGATTTTGATAAAACTGTTTCTAATTGTTCTAATTGCACGATATGTTTTGATGTACGGTTTGAGAGTTATTTGAACAAATTTTATTGTGGGTGCAATAGAAGCTGCAATTTCAATGGATTTTGAAGAAACTTGAAATGAGTATTGGAATTGATTGGACTTTTGAGTTTGAATTTTTCAATGAACTGTTTTTGAATGCTCTTAATTTAGGAAAATCACATCAAAATGTTTTTTGTTGATGCAATTGAAGCTACAATTGTCAATGGATTTTAATTAAAATTGTAGTTCGCATAGATTGTTCAGATGGCGGTCAATTTTGAATTTTACGATTTTTCAATGAATAATATTTTTAAAGTTTTAGTCCTTGAATTCGTAAAAATTATATTGTGAGTGCAATAGAAGTTGCAATTTTTAATGTATTTGAGCACAGGAATTGATAAGGCGGTGGTCAAGTTTGACACTTTGGTGAAGGCTTTTCGGGTTATTGCCCTTGACTTTGTATAAAATTGTGAAAATTGTATTGTGGGTTGAATAGAAGCTACAATTTTCAATGGATTTGGATGAAACTTGGTGCAAACATTGGAATTGATAAATCAAAGGAAAAAATGATTAAACAATGCTGATGTGTGGACGTATGTACCTTGCCTGGCAAGCTATCTTCTTTCTATAATTTTCTCAAAAATTATGCTGAATATTTTATAATCAAAGCTGAGTTAATAAAAACTGAAACAAGAGTCCTCACCAAAATTGAATCATATTTTGGAAAATTCAAGGTCAACAATACTCAAATTAATAAGATATACTACCGTATATATCCGAATACAATGTCCACCCCTTCCTTGCCTCCGCGAAATCGGCAAAAATTCATTTACCCATGTATAGTGCACACCCCTTTTGGAGGCAAAAGTTGGCATTTCACAGACGCCAATATCGAGAAATAGTTGTCAATACGTAAGTCACCATTCATAGTTTTTTTTAAACAATGTTCTACTGCACTTTACTTGCTACTATTTAATTTTATAATAAAATCCATTTTAATTACGTAGTTATTGTTTCTAAACTCTCGTGTTGGTATTATTGAGGGTTATTTAGAAATCATGTATGAAAATTATTAAGTTGAAAGGCTATACTAATTAAAAAATCTAAATTCAAGGCTCATTTCAAAATAAATAACAAATGTTTCCTAATAGATCTAATAATGTTTTTTTTCTACCTAATAATAATAATAATAACTAGAGCCACTTGTGGCACAGAGTGGGACTTTGCTAACGTCGCAAATTGCAACAAACAGACAGAAACATCTGATTTTGTGGGATAAACTGGCCAAAGCAATAAGGTATCTGTGTGCAAGGTAATTTTAAAAAAAACGTTATTTCCTACAAACGTTATATTCCATATATGTGGAAAACTGAAAATATACCCGGATGTGCCACGCCCATCTAAATCTTTTCAGCGTGAATCTAATCACATTCAAAATGTATATTCACAGTACAAATTTTAAGTTTGTACATCCATTAGATCACGAGATATACACACATACATTTCAAAAAAGCGAAAATACTGTAAAATGAACTTTTATTTGCAAAAATCAAAAATTCAATTTTCATTTTAAAAACTTTTATTATACATCATCGAAGGTCAAAGGTCAAAGTATCAACTGATAGCCAAGTGGCCAGTTAACAAAAGGGAATGCCTTCAGGTCACAACAATAAAAAAAGAAAAGAGCCACAATAATTAATGTATCTGGGTGGTTTTCACTAAAATTTTTATTTCGGTGAAATTATGCCCTATTCAATTCCAGATTAAACCGCCATTTTTTATGTCAACTCGAAGATCTTGGTCTTGTTGGAAAGCTTATTCAATTACAAAAATAATGTCGGATGGGTTTTTATAAATTCCACTTGGTTTGGCTCCTGGAAATTTTTTCCTGTTTTCACCTGAAATTTCCACATTTCCATGGTTTTTGGTTACCGACCAAAATAATATATTTTTTTTTAACATCCATGCAGCATTCCTTTCGTATTGTTATTGTCTACATATGCCAAGTTTGATGAAGATTGATCTTTTCACAATTTTTATAATCCTGATTTAAAGGTTTGAAATGTCCAATGTTCAAAGCATGTTTGAAGGGATGTCAATATATTAAAAAAAATTCTGATTGACATGCAATCTGATTTAAACTAAAGGGCAGGACCCCAAATATCAACAAATGCAGAACCGGTCTCCAAAAGTTATTCTTTCATTAATGAATTCAATTTTTTCCGAAACTTGAAGTAGACAGAGCAACGCCCTTACCTAAAGTTAAAAAGAATTAAATAGAAAAAAATATGAATGTTAAAATCGCTCCTTTTCCACTAGGTGTATTTCCAACCGTTTTCATTCTATTGCAAAAAAAAAAAATATTATTAGAAAGCTAATGACAGGCACATTGCAATAATATCAATTAGAATGTTTCCAGAGTCTTGTTCTTCGTCTGAAGATAAGAAAATATGTAAATTACCCATTTGCAGAGCTCTATTGGTTTTTAGGTATCATATGAAACTGTAGCCAATGAAAATGATTTTGAAGAAAAATCAGGGCTGTACTTTTAAACGGAAGCCTATGAGAAAAAAACTGATCCGAAATTTGAAATTTAAAAAAATACCACTAGAGGATCTAGATAATAATCCAAGTTACATTTTAAAACAAGCTTGAAACATATCAGATTAAAACTCATGGCAGACTGATAATTTGCATATTTCAAGATGGCAGCTAAAAGGAGAATAATTTGCACACATGGCAAACATAAAATGGAGATATTGATGGTACTAATTTTGTGGAATAACAATTTTGAAGTTTTTTGTTTGCAAAAAAATAATCCGAAAACTCTGGAATTTGTGGTTTTTGACATTTTTTGGTCATTCCTGGATTTTTCCTGGCTAATTTTGGAAAATATTTTGTCTGAATCTTAACTCTCTACCATTTGGTATGCAAACAGAATAAAAAAGTAAATAAGTTTGAATTTTTGCTAAATTTCCAGATGAAAAGTTTTGAAAAAAATTTTCGAATCACAATTTTATGAAACTGCAAATTTCTTGGAAGTTCTTTCACGAATACACACATAAATTTTGGGGCAAATCAAACAAAATCAAATGCTCCCACCAAGTTTTTTTAAATCCTTAGACATATATATATCCGTGTATTAAAGTCATAATGCTCTACACAGTGAATTACCTTGTTACATGTTGCTCTTTAATTCAAATGCAAACTAAGTATGGAAATTATTAGATTGTTATATGCAGTTTAAGATTTTAATTTAAATGAATGTAACAAAACATCTAACCTATGAGCCTTTTGAGATTCTTCTAATTCTGTTTGGAGATCATTTATTTGCTGTTTCAAATCATCTTTTCTTTCTTGTAGTCGATCAATCATTTCCTACAACAAGATAAAAACAAAATACAGTACATACTTTAATTTAAATATGGCATCGACATAGAAATAATTTGATGGATAAGACAAAAAGTTTAACCCATCATTACATTTGTTATTCATAATCCTAGTGTAAAAAAAACAATGGGGCAAATTTAAACTGGGGCAACACAGTTACCTCTTTGTGGCCTTCAACTCACATGTGCAGTATGTACAATTATACAAAATATTGAAAGACAACCAGATTGGACATTTTGTTTGTATGGGTGAAAAGACACTAAATTAAATATTATTTACACAGCAAAAGAATATGCAGTAATGTGTCTTTAAGTAACCTATTGTGATGTACAGATGTACTGTCAAACAAATCTTATATATAGGTAACATTATAATTTCATCTAAAGTGAAAGGATATAGGAAGAATACATGGATTAAATCTGATCTATCACACAAAAGAATACTGTATTAAGTTTTGAATCTGTAAAGAACCAATCTATCTTTGTCAAATGTAAGTGTTGTGCATTAAATACTTCTAAATCCATACATGTGTGATCTATCGATTTTGTCGGGTTTCTACCGCTTTTGCATGCATTCATCTGATCTACAGGCGATTTTAGTAAATCACTAGATCAATTGTGATAGATTGCACAGAGGCACAATGTTTCCCATTAGGAATAAAATCCAATTTCATATGATCATGTGTAAATATGATGTAAGATGTCACGGTGATATAAAACAAAATTGCCGCCATTAGTTGATATGTGATACAGGAAAAACCAGAAGATGAGCTCTTAATAATAAGTCACTAATTATCATTATTCTCCATCATGCCATATGCATACAATCACAATACTTTATTTTCATTTCAAAATCTGGGAATATGTGAGAATGGTAGGCTAAAGATAAGAGATCTAAGCTGCTAAGCAATGACTAGCCAAGAATAATAATGACTTACTGATTTTAAAGTTTGATCAGCTTTAGTCTCGATCAAAAAGTTGCAAATTATTGACAGCTTGCAATATACAAGACTACCAATGTTGAATGTGCAACCATAAAATTAGAATGCCTCTTATTGACGAATGAGAAAAATCTGGCTTTTTGAATTTTACTGAGTTTAAAAATATATGTAAAAGCCTGTTTTAAATAGTCAAGCACAAAAAGGAAGTTTTCGGTTCCGGAACTGTTACAGTTTGGCAATTTAACATGTGGAAACACAAAAGCTTGATTACAGTCGGCTTATTGGCCTAGCGCAAACACAGTTTATATCTGCTAGAGCACACTGGTACGATGAAAATTTGAAGGATTATTTACGGTATTTCGTACAGTTCCAGTACTTATTAGGGATATCTAAATATATTCAATAAAATGACCATTGTTGCCTTTCAAGCAAGTCTAATTTACCTTCAACTTCAATTAGGTGTAAAATCACCTGTGAAGAATGCTGCAGTATTTATTACTATCGAATAACATGTACTGAATATAAAGAACATGTACTGAATATAAAGAACATGTACTGAATATAAAATACATGAACTGAATATAAAGAACATGTACTCAAATTTAAATACATAAACTGAATATAAAGAACATGTACTGAATATAAAATACATGAACTGAATATAAAGAACAAGTACTCAAATTAAAATACATAAACTGAATATAAAGAACATGAACTGAATACTGAATATAAAGAACATGTACTGAATATAAAATACATGAACTGAATATAAAGAACATGTACTGAATATAAAATACATAAACTGAATATAAAGAACATGTACTGAATATAAAAAACATGTACAGAATATAAAGAACATGTACTGAATATGAAATACATGTACTGAATATAAAGAACATGTACTGAATATAAAATACATAAACTGAATATAAAGAACATGAAATGAATATAAAATACATGTACTGAATATAAAGAACATGTACTGAATATAAAATACAAGAACTTAATATAAAGAACATGTACTGAATATAAAGAACATGTACTGAATATGAAATACATGTACTGAATATAAAGAACATGTAATGAATATAAAATACATAAACTGAATATAAAGAACATGTACTCAAATTAAAATACATAAACTGAATATAAAGAACATGTACTGAATATAAAATACATGAACTATAAAGAACATGAACTGAATATAAAGAACATGTACTGAATATAAAATACATGAACTGAATATAAAGAACAAGTACTCAAATTAAAATACATAAACTGAATATAAAGAACATGTACTGAATATAAAGAACATGTAATGAATATAAAATACATGAACTGAATATAAAGAACATGTACTCAAATTAAAATACATAAACTGAATATAAAGAACATGTACTGAATATAAAATACATGAACTATAAAGAACATGAACTCAATATAAAATACATGTACAGAATTTAAAATCTGACAAAGGAAGAAAGTGACAGAAAAATTAGAAAGTTAAAATCAAATTTAAATTGAAAAGATCCATGTATAGAGTAAGATATTGATTATCTATGCAGCTCTAGGCAAATTATTAGAATGAAGAAGAATCAGTCGGAAATGATCTTGCAAAGATGTCACATCATCTAAACAGTCCACAGACATGGTACATAATTAGTTTTCAAGGATTTTTTCATATTTCCTGACATTTATTTCCATTTCAAAATGGATTGCCCTCAGATGTGGGCATCATCATAAACAGTTGTGACACACTCATTTTTCATGCTTATATTTTCAAAGTTGTTAAAAAATTAGGTGATGTAAAGTGGAACTTTTTAACTTTATTAAAATTAATGAAAATCTTCATTTTAAAAATTTCCATTCAAATTGCAATCAATATCCATGAAAAAGATCTAGCCAGGCAAGGTGACATATACCCACACGCAACAGTCAGAAATTATAAGAATGTCTTTAACTAGAAGACATATGACGACCAAATTTGAGTTTCGTTAGACAAACACTGTAGTATACTTTGTCTACAATGCATATTTAGGATCCACTTTGAAGAAAAAAATAAATAAATGTGGATGGATGGCAACAGCTCAATCTCAATGTAGGTGCAGAGAATCAAACCCCATATTTGTACTGTTCCTTTCAATCAAATGATAAAGTGCCATCAAACTGTATGACTGTATTTAACTAAATTTTATTACACAATGATGTCTGCAAAGGGAATCCATGTTGAAATGTTGTGTAATATTACATTATAGGACACAGTAGGAGATTGGGTATCTGTGACAGGTGGTAATCAACATGTCTATCAGTAATAATACACTGTATTTCCCATTTATCTCTAATGGATTACAATCTGATTAAATAGGTCCTGAGATAAGGCCAGTATAATCTTGTCGTTGACCCGTACCTAATCTAATAGACACTTAGAATTAAATGTTCTTCTAAACAATAAACTCTACATGGCTAACCTTATTTCTGGTCCAAAAATATCCTAACCTATATGGCCTTGCTCTTTTTCTGCCGCTCTTACTATGATTGAATCAGTGTAGTTTCCTTGTGAAATAAGGCAGATGATTAGGAGTCTTTTCAACTGTGCCACATAGCTTCCAGGACTATTACTAGATATAAATTAAATTTACCCTTTTATGTCTTCAAAGATTACTATTTCTGTGTTGTTTTCAAGGTCATGCTAAGGAAGTTTTTTGCTGAGAGTGATAGGCACAGCTTCTTTGTTTTATTGGAGAGATGTAATACTATCAATTCCACAAAACAATTTCACTTCGCAAAACATGAAACCATGATTCTACTTTACAGTTGGCAGTTCAAATTCTTCCATGATATGTGATCAAGACCATCAGCTGGCCTTGCAAGAAAATTCCATCTTGTCAATATTAAGCTTTCTGAATATCCATTTATCTGTTGCAAGTATTGTTAATATCAATGCATTTAAAAACCCTCCACTACTTAAAGGCCATGATTCACCATTTTCAATAGTTGATTTGGTATTTTACTATAAACATCGTCATTAAAGTACTAGAATTGCACAAAAATGGCATAATACCTTCAAACATGCCTTCTATATCAAATTTCTCTTTATATTTCTATATTAATCTTTTCTTAATATGGGAGAATCTCAAGAAAAGTCATTATTTTGACCTGCAAACACAGATAATTATGAACTACGAACAAATGTGGATTTGGAGGCTCAAATTTCCAGTATGATCTGTGAAGGGTGGTTATGTCAAAAAGTACCAAATTCTAACTTGCCAAGATATTTTAACATAATTCAAGTGTATCATTTAAATCAGATAAAAACTGTAATCTCTTTTTCTCTTGTAGGCAATAACTCAATAATAGTTATTCACAAGAAGCGTAATACGAAGTCAAGAAAACTGTTTATTGAAAAATTCTTAATTTAAAACTTGACTGAGATCTCATCAATAAACACGATCACAGAAATTTAAATTGGATGAAAACTGTAGTCTTTGTCGAGTTTACAAACAAATTTTGATGCAGTTTTACTATGTCATGGGCAATAACTCAAAAATCATAATAAAAAAACTGTCAATATAGAACTTGTCTAAGATCTCATTGATTTAATGTTCACACCAAATTTCATTCACGATCAGATGAAAAATGTAGTCTCTATCGCGTCACAAGCCTTTTTTTCGAAGCGTTTTTACAAAGTCAACGGCAATAACATTCATCAAAAAATCGGCATTATCCAAAAACCAAATTCAACCTAAGTGAACTGAAAGAAGATATGGCTATTATATTTTTTCAATAATGTGTTTCATGCTTTTACATGTCAACCAAAAATTAGAGTATTCAAGAAATGTCTGGTTTTATCTAGTTTCTAAAGCTTCTCACCACACATCCATGGTCTGACAAGCATTCTCCTTATTATTTCTGCGTAATTTATTTTAGAAATTGGAGCAGACTTGATAAATATCATCCAATAAATCTCAAGATGGACAGTTAAAAAGATGGATGGAAGAAAATAATTGTTTTAAGAAGAGTACAAAAAGGTATAAATTGGTCTGTTTCATTTCATCTTTATTGGCTATTTCTATAGCTTTTTGAACATTCATTATGCTGTTGGTCATTGACTTGTCTCAGAGTACCATTACCATAAGTGGTTTTTTAATCAGTAGTGTCATTTGACATAAGAAGCATTTTTATAACCAGTAGAAAGGATGAATTTACGATTAAACAGTTAACCTACTGAAATTCAAACCAGAACTGAATCTCTCACTGTTCAATATTCTTTCATGACAAATTTGAAAAAAATAAACAATATTGCCAAAGACATCTCTTTCTTTACAATAAAATTAGATTGAAATTTAAATAATACATATATATTCATGTCATTTTCTTTCCCAATTATCCTGCCTAATGTTGACAATTACATTATCTATTACTCTGTGGCCTTGGCCAGTGCTCTTCCTGACACCTCCCACAATACACTTTTAGAATAATGTAATGAAATCATATTATAAACACATTAAATTTCCACTTATTGCTCTAAAACAATTTCCAATTTACCACATGACTAATGTTAAATATTACTGAGGTGTCTTTGACAACAATTAACACTTAAGTTCCAAAAGTTCGTTACATGTTCATGGGAAAATTTATCGGAATGAGTGTGTTGATTTCATTAAGATCTTATTTTCTCATTGCAGATTTGAAGATCTTCACCTGCTGGAATACAATCTTAATCCATTTATCACATTCAATATGTACATGTATTGAATCATTCCCTATAATTACATTAAACTAGTCAACCTGTTATATAGGCTCAGTAACATGTCCTCAGTTCTGAACAGAAGTCATTTCCATTCCCAGAGGATTCATTTACACATAAACATTAATCTATATTGTGATTATGAAATACAATTCCAGAGAACTGTCAAAGTAGATTACAAATGATCCTGTATCTAATGAATAGTATTCTCATGAATAAGACAATGGCCTGGTTGTAAAATGTAATCAAATGGATTTTTACATCCTACTCTGCCCCTTATGGGAAAATGAAGACGAGTGATCATATGGAAAACCATGAAACAAAAATGAACTGAATGGTTGTTTATAGATTTTGTCTGCCACTTATTTCAGAGATTTGAGATGAAAAGCACCATGAAATTTATTTAACATCCTGTGGCTTGAAGTCTAAAAGACAATATAAAATACAATGTTTGAAGGTCAAGAGCATCTTTAACTTAATATTAACTCACTATTTCTCACTATATTAAGCACTTGGCCTAACACAATTGGCCTATCTATCTAACACAATTGACCTATCTATCTAACACAATTGACCTACATGCAATCCTATAAATATGCTGTCTACTAAATATAACTCAATCAGTGAAGAGTATTATCAAGAAGATTCCACTGGACTCAGAAATTAAGCTATTTTTCCACCAGCGTGATTAGATAATAACTATCATGGAATATCATAATAACATTTTCAGATTTCCATAGATTGAATTACGCTTGAGAATTACGCATCAGATCTTCTTTCGCAATATACATACATGTATTAGGCAAAGTATGATGACACATATGGATCAGGGCTATAACACTATCCCAAAGGTAAGAATACAATTAAGGAAATGAAAGAGTTACATGTCTAGTAACATATTCTGTGACAAACCTTGCCTAGTAAAACATACACACACAATACTTTTACTTACTTATTTTTCTATCACCCACTTATAATATCAAGAACTTCATTTTTACCTTAACATCATTAACCCATTTCCTTTACCACGGTACATGTATGTAGCAATTCAATATGGACAGTATACCAGTGAATAAAGCCAATTCGAGTCCTCATCAGAAAGACTGTAAACAATCTGGCCAATTGTTAGACTTTCTGTCAGGGGGGTCTGATTGACTGTATTTGCTTGAGTTCAATCCAAACAAAATACTACATTTAAACACTTCAGTGATACAAGAAAGGTGTCTATTGCAGTCAAAGTATAAGACAAGATTGTAATAGTTTGACATTTAAGTATCTGAAATCTTTCAAATAAATATTAGTATCATGTGTTAAGGTAATTGAGGGACACTTGAATCTGAATTGTATACTACCTATCCAACAAACTGGATATATGGAATAACAGGATATGTCATGTAGTGTTCACTGAGGAATTCAAAACAGCAATATTTAATATTATGCTTTATTTATGTCATACCTCAAACTGGCAACATAAAATGGCTTTCCAGCTCTTTAATATTACATTAAAATTAAGAATTAGTAGTAAAATATTTTTATCAAAGAGCTATCCTAATATTAGCACTACCTAATCAGATAACAATTGGAATTACGTGACTGGTGTCTCAAACATATTTAACTCTGCAGGTCTACTTCCTCAATATAGAAGCTTTAACAGATTGATTCAATACTTATTTCCTGGTTTTATTCATTTAGTTCATTTGCCCATATTACTACTATTGAACCAATTCAATCTTCTCAATAATAAGAAAGACACACACAATTTTCAGAGTAAATTATTCAACGTTAGAATCAGCCTCTGGTTGTCTAGCATTCTTGAATTTCTCTTTAGATATACTTTATAATTCTTTTGGACATATGGATTTTCTTTTCCTTTTACTATGAAATTGTAGCAGATATGGAATTCTAAATTTAATTTATAAGTACAGCAGGGCATGAATTAACATGCTAATGACTGATTCTGGAAACATGTCAACGATTTTGATGGACACAGCCAATTTTTATCTCACTCCCAGGAGATCCTGCAATAGTGTTCCCTTTCTGTGGTTGTCAAAATATTGAAAACTGAGCAAAACCATTCAAGTCATGGGATTTTCATAAAGACTTCTGTTGAATTACCAGAGGCCAACTTGTATTGGTATTAGATGGAATGAAAGCAGCTCTTGAATAATAACAATGCCTGAAGTTGTCACCTGGGTACTTTCAAATCATGTGATGAATTATAAAAATTCACTTTTATCAGTTCCCCATACATTTTTAAAATTGGGCCCTTTTGGGTTTTAATTTACGGATAGAGAAAGTAAAGTTGTACCAAGTTATCTTCCCTACTGTATGTTCATCGAATGAGCCACACTTGTGTGTTTCTTCACTTCCAGTCTACGCACAGAGCTAGGTTATTTATACTAGAGTAAACTGGTTTATAGTCACTATTATACCATAATAGATTTCATGTAAATTAATTCAATATAAGTTGAGAAATAGTCAACTATTACCATATATTGTATACTTATAAAACTTAATAAATCTGCACCTAAATGTTGTCATGCTTGTTGGCAATAACAGCACTGTTCGGACTAAATTCACAAGACAGTACTTTTTGTATCCATTTCTGTGAAGACACCTGGCCACAAATAGTCCTGTTTATTTCCTCTCTGCGCTTGGTAATTACTGAATGACCATCTTGAATTTTCTCAATCACATCTTGACAAATTGACATGGGCATAACCATTCCTTCAGAATAATAATCACAAATTTTAGGATTAACATAACAAAAGTCAGGCCAAGTTTCATCATTCAAAGTTGCTTGACGTATATTGTATAATTGTTTATCAGAAGCTGGCCATGAACTAATTATTGGACAAATTTAAACTCAAACATGAGTTAAAACACTGTTAAACTGATGATTTCTTGACAGCATATTATTAACTATCATTGATTTTCCTGAAGAATATTCAGCTATTGGATTATAACGCATTATTTAACAGAAATCTGGGACTTGACCAATATCTTTTCTGTTTATTAATGGATTTAGGAGTTTATAAATACAAGCACAAGCTAACATGACAAACACTCTTTCTTGATAAGGGCATACAGAGTTTCAGCATCACTTACAGAAAGTAACAGATTTCCAAATGTAATTGTGTGGCTGCATAATTACACCACCTTTTCCATATTGTCTGGCATCAGCACTGACCATTGTCGGTTTCTTGATATCAAATACAGCTTAACTGCATAAGAAGCTGTTAGCTGCTTGATAATTGAAAATGCTTTATCTCATGTCCAACATAAATAATTCAAGGTTGCATAGTATTTGACTAATTTGGAATATTACTTCCCAAATAGTTTATAATACCAATTATTCTAGCTTTTTGAAAATTATAAATTACAAAAACTTTGCCTGGATGTGGAATTATGCGTTCTGGTGTTATTTTTTTTATCCATGAAAGAAAATACACATTTATGTCTAAATCAACACTGTTTACTTCTCTCTAAAGCACCATCTAAATTATTATAATGTTATTCTATTGTAGTATCATCAAAAAAAATATAAACCATATAAATGGTATGCCATTTAAATCAACTAACAGATTGCTCATAATTCTGATAAATATTTTCTGTAATGCTTGAAATGCCACATGGAAGTGTTTTAAATCTATAGAGGCCACTGGGTGTTATAAATTTTGTCAACTAGTGACTTTCTTCATCCAAAGAGACTTGATGAAATTCACCAGTAGCATTTAATCTTGATATATAACAAGTACCACCAAGTTTATGTAAATTATCTTCAAACATAAATATCTCTTACAGTTTGACAGTTTCCTGCTCTGCATCCGTCTAGATGGCATCTGTAAAATCATAGACTCCTTGTGGCTTACGATATCTATTATCTTCTAAAAGTCCATTGACCTTGAATAAGTCATCTTCACTTAAAATTCCAGTTGACCCAGCTGATTGACTGAGATTGAGTAATGGACTGAATGAGTTCATATAATTATCTGATTGGGTTTATTGTAATGGTCTGGTGTTCATGTAATGGTCTGATTTCGCTACTGTTATTGTCTGATTTCGTTACTGAAATGGTCTGATTTCGTTTCTGTAATGATCTGATTAATGGCCTATTTCAGTTCTTGACCAGATTTAGTTTGTTCAATAGTTTCATTGATTACTATAATTACCTGATTTAGTTGTGTAATGACCATATGATATCTGATTGAGACTCTACAATGGCCAGATTGAGTTCCTGTTGAGTTCCTGATAATAACCTGATGTATGACCTAAATGTGCTCCTGTTGTGACTTGATTGAGATACTGTATTGGCTTTATTTACCTGTAATGGCCTGATTGAGTTCCAAAAATAGAAGCCTGGCAACTCGCTTGCTTAAGTTGCAAACCTTTACCTGGAATTTTACAGTTTTCAGTCAGATTTCAATTGTAAGCATTGTGCATAAACAATTTATATGATAAATTTTGCTGTTGTGATAGAACTAGATATCTATTCCTTGAATAATAACTTTACTTTATGTTCAGAATGGACATTACTAGATACAGAGAAAAAGGTCAAGTATGCTGGTTTATTCTGTTAGTACTGACAGGTCATTGTTCAGTACAAATACTAAATGCCTGTAGAGTTTAATCATTAGATAATATAGTATGATTTAGTTCATTATCCAGGTATCAAAGTGGAAAGAAGAAAGCTCAACAACTAATATTTAGAAGAATAAGGTCAATTTTTATGGTCAGAATTGTTGACAGAACTCTCAAGTTGTAGAAGATTTTATTGTTACCATATGCTTGTTGACTTTAAAACATCTGCAAATGCAAAATACATTGTGCAAACATGAATTATGAGTTATACTTCCTACAGATGGGCAAGTGGTAGAAATTTTTTATGATGTCTTTTTATTTCTATAGGCGACTTCTCTATATATTCTGTAATTTTCAAAGCGATCAGATAATTAGCAACAAAGTTATGCAATTATTAAATTATTATTATGCAATTTCTCACTGCCGATGCATTAAAATTTTAGTTATAAATATTCATTTTCTATTCCAGTACGTATCTTATCGCATTTTTCAAACCAAATTTCAATACTATTTTCGAGTTGAGCTACGGAGCTTCCAAAAAAAAAACCAAGAACCGTTAGACGGTACCAAGGCAGTGCGCGTCCCTTCTATTGCATGGGTGAAACATTGCATTTATAAAATCCAATTCCATAATAATAACTAGTTGTAACAGTTGTGAAGCTTCCGAGATATTTAGAAGTTGTTACATCTCCTGGCTGTCATTTAAGATAAACAAAAGTCAAATTTTGATTTTTGTTTTGATTTGGTGCGTTTTTAAAATCTTGGAAATGTAAAAAATTTGGGGGTTTGAGACAAACGGTAAAAATTTAAACACAATTTCTTTATTTTTACATTATTTAGTGATTTCGACTTTCGAAAAACATAAACCGGAAGTTTATTTTTGCACTGGATAGTTTGCAAAAAACTTAAAAGTACAGAAATTCTAAATCTACAGTTGATCTTAGAATGATTTCAATTATCAAATAAAACAAAACCGGAAGTTGAAAACTTCAATGTATTTGTAAACTAACAATTATAGGTTTTATGCAATTCGGTTAAATCTTTTACCCACGATTTGCAATTCAGTATTCAAGGGTCATCGGCAAAAATTTCAGACCGTGATTTCTTGTTTAATATAGATTGTAGATGAAATTTAACACATAGATACATTGGATCATTATCTACCTTTTCTTGGAGACCGATTTTTAAATTTCGTATTTTTTTTCGAATTATTCAAATTTAGATTTCAAAATAAGGTCACTTTAACGGCTACGGAAGGTGTGACCCACTTAATCTATGATTTTGAAAATTAGGTCAAATAATATTCAATATATTGTCTACGAGTAGATATTTTTTAATTTGGCTTACTTAAAAATTCATAGAGATAAGTGTACTTAAATACAGCAAAAATTGATAATTTTCATATTTTCGCCATTTTAAATCAATATGGAAGGTGTGACCTAATTATTTTATTATGTAATTTTATTCTAAAAATTTTCGCAATTATCTTATTTTATACATATTGATTTATATTATTTTTTTAAATCTGTGAATTTGCACATTATTCTGTTCGAATTTTGTTTTTAAGTTAAATAGATCTAAAATAAAAAAATATGAATGCTAAAATCACCAATTTTCCACAAGGCTTATTTTCAACAATTTCCGATCTATAGCTAAAATAAAGATATTGTTAGAAAGCTAATGAAAATCACATTACAATAATGGCAATAAGAATGTTGCCAAGAGTCTTGTTCATGAGAACATCTGAAAATAAGAGAAATATGCAAATTACCCATTTTCAGATCCCTATTAAACCAAATGTTCTTTATCAAAATTAAAATCAATGTATCATATTATGAACCTTTAGCCAGTGAAGATGATTGTGCAGAAAAATAAGGCAATTACAATTATAATTGTCCGATTAACCCCTAAGGCCTAATTTTTCGTTTTACATCAGTAAGTTGTTTAATATAGCGGCTGTCCTGTTACAACCGGGTAATTTTTGTTAATTATTGATTCATTATGGGTTAATAGTAACTTATTGCAAAAAGACATTTCAAATATCTTAAGAATTCCGGAAGTTCAATGTTTGGAGTCTTATGACATAAAAACCGGAAGTGATGTCCAAGTTTTGAAAACGGAAATATGTTTACAAACGAAATGTCTATCTAACTGCCAATTTTTATTTTGATCTTATCAAAATTGTAGAAGTTTAAAAAATTCAGCCTCAAAAGTCAATAAAAAAAAAGGTCAAAATCGGTTCAGAATTAAATCGTTAGAGGAAAAAAAACAAAAATGCATATTTTAAGGTACGTCACATCCAGTCGAGCACAAATGCGTCATTATACATTCATCCACTAAAAACACAAATTTCATGTTAGATTATCCTGTCAGATAATGTGTATCATTTGCAGTTATGGCTGTGGACTCTAGTCATTTGGAAAACAAAGCAGTGCGTTCTTTGAACGCACTGCAAATAAAAAGAGTCTAATGAAAACAAAGAGTTGCAAATTTCTAATTTTCCACTCAATAACAGCCAAATATGTTTGATGAGCTTAACTAATGTGATCAAAGTGCTGGGGGAATAACAATCAATTGCAAAGAAGGAACCTTTCTTTTCTAACAATTGGCTATTTGAACTTCAATTAATGTCTGTGTTGCATGACACTGTTAAATTATTGTACAATCTACTTGAATGAAATGTTTGAACATTGTTGATCTTTTAAAGATTGTCACACATTCTTGTTTATGTGACTTGAAAACTTGTAGGTGGAGGCTAACATAACATGTTTATTTCTTCTCACAGAGACATGTAAACACAATTTAATATCTTAAAATAGTTTTCATTCACAGAATATTTCCACAACTTAAATCAAATTATAGCTTCTTGAAAACATTATGTGGAAGTATTTGTAGAATTTGATATCTACAGGCAATATGATTCCAGTCAATTCCAGTTATCTTTCTACTTCAGTTCTATCAAAACATCAATTATAATGCACTTCTTTACCATAAACAAGGTCAAACTGTTAAGAGGCAGGAATTAAATTTAAACCAAAAAAGTGGATATTAATCTGCCAATTTTTTTTTTCAGTTAGAATTATTCTGATAAGATAATAATATAAAATAGCTTGACAGACAAGGTAACATACACCCACACATCAGCATTGTTAAATCATTTTTTTCCTTGATTGTTACCGTCTATATGTACAAACAAACCCTTCATCTAATTTGACAAATGTGAACTTGAATGCTGTATTGTCAATTCCGAAGCCCACAACATGTTTCATCAAAATTCATTGAAAATTGTAGCTTCTATTGCACCCACTATAAAATTTTGAAGTGATTTTACTCAGTCAAGGGTGATAACTCACAAACCATTCATCTAAAAAACAATAAATTTGAACTTGATTACCGTCTTTTCAATTCAAATGCTCACACCAAGTTTCATCCAAATCCATTGAATATTGTAGCTTCTATTGCACCCACAACCAAATTTTGACCTGATTTACTGAGGGCAATAACTAAAAAACTATTCATCGAAAAATTGTCAATTTCAAACTTGACCGCTGTCTTATTAATTCTAATGCTCACACCAAGTTTCATAAAATACGTTGATTGTTCATTGGAAAATCATCAAAATCAAACTTTTCCTCTGTCTTATCAATTCTAATGCTCACACCAAGTTTTATTAAAACCATTGAAAATTGTAGCTTCTATTATGTCTACAACAAATGTTGACAAACAGACCAACAGACCAGGGTGACAACAATATACGTTCACATTTTCCAAAAATTCAACCCAAAAAATTTGGCCAGGACTGTGGTATTATCCTACTCTTTTTATGATTTCCAACTGTCAAGGGATCTTTAACATACATAGTCTGTAGCACACAGGGCCTAGTTGTATTATCCCATCAGAACAACTCAATGCTTTTTCCATGTCAGCCTCTGAAATCTGTACAGCTGACTGTGGATAACCAGGTTGAAAAATCCGAAAGTTCATCTTTATCTTTCCCCGAATCAACCCTTGACCTTCAGGTTAGCAAGGAAGCGTCTTACTCATTGAGCCTCCGAAAGTTTATCTTAATCTCTCCCGGGATCAACCCTGGACCTTCAGGTTAGCAAGCAAGCGTCTTACAGATTGAGCCAGCTCATTGATCCACCACATTTCCGAACTGAGATTAAAATATAAAATGGTAAAAAAACGAACACCGAATCAGACAAGTTAAATATAATTTTTTTTATTAAGGACAAGCATTTGTATGCAATAGGATTTTTTCTTTTTCGGTAACCAGAAAGTGACTTATTGCCTAATGTAAACATTATTTGTTTGGAGGCTGTAGACTTATTTATGGACCGATTCACTTTGGATTTCCTTTTTCATTTTCTTTTTTTGATCCTCTAACAATAACATATGTCACATCATAAAATAATTGTGCCTTCGCTTGTCTCCAAAAACAGAATTTGCTCTTTTAAAAAATCGTATTGAATTAATCTCGACTTTAAAATCAACTCTTTGTTAACAGCGGTAAGCATTTTGAATGTCCAAGTTCATTTCAACCAAATTACTGGAGAGCAAAAATGTACTTGACAACTCTGCAAACGGCCCAGTGTAACGTACAAGGGAGAATGAGTTTCGAATGAATATGGTTCACTTCAAGCAGGCCAATTTCTATGACAATATAAACGCTGCTCAAGATTCAAAGCCCTGGTATTGATTTTCTATTAAAGAGACATTAACACTTAAAACAAGCCTCACTCACTCATTGTCATGTTCTTGTTCTCCTGAATAATGGATTATATTTGTTCTGTTTCTACTTACATGTAGATTGCTCA
Source organism: Nipponacmea schrenckii (assembly GCA_030562195.1). NCBI lineage: Eukaryota > Metazoa > Mollusca > Gastropoda > Lottiidae > Nipponacmea > Nipponacmea schrenckii. The sequence continues at coordinate 8,753,278 of JAUJPP010000007.1, read as the reverse complement.
AATATACATGGAAACTGATTTTTGAATATTGATTTTGATTTCAATTTTTTTACAAATGAAAACTACGAAAACTTTAAATTGTCCTTGACTTTTGGTGACCGTTAAACCCATGCAAAAGAGAGGATAAAGTCTGAAGGTGAAAAGAGAAAGTGAACAGAGTGTTTGTTGCGAAAACCAAAGAAGTTTTCATATTATGATTTAAAACATTTTTCTGCTTACTACTTGAAAAAATTACTACTTAGGCCACACCAAATTTATTTTCTGTTCTTCGGAATTTTTTGAAAAAAAATAGGTACGAGCGAACGATTTTTTTTTTTTAATTTAAAAAAAAAAAACAAGGTTTCAGAATACTATTGTGATTTTTCAGGTACGGATGTATTTTTTTAATTTTAAAAAAAAAAATTGAGCTGCAGACAGATTGAACAATGCTATTCTCTAGCCCCAAAACTAAGATGGGGCAAAACTAAGTCTGCAGTGTGTGTAGTAATTGGAAAATTTTAGTTGTTTCATTTAGTAAGTGAATCTGTACTAGACTGTGTACTAGAACAGATTCACTATAAATTAAATGAAACAACTAAAATGTTCCAATTACTGTGAGTTATGTAAGGATCCAACTAGACTGAATCATCTACCTGCCTTCAGCAGAGAGACAGAAGACCAAAGTATGAAAATATCATGAAATAGCACAACCAAATTGGTTGTGTTAAAATATTCGTCTTCCTTGGTGTTTTTTTTGTATCAAAAAGTTTCAATTTTCCTGTATGTTAATAGGTCAGCTACATACCACCCTTATTTAAGGCTTATTTTAGATATGCATGTTTGGTTCATACTTCAGAATGCACTGCACAAGCTTTGCTACAATTGTAGAGAGTGCTCACCAATCGTGAACACACACACATTTGAATTTGAAAATTAACTATAGAAGGTTTATCTTCATCTGAAAGCTTTTATAAATATCAACAACCAACGAACAAATCAAAAAATGCATTGTGAAAGTCTATGTTTAGTCCTCTCTTGGTCGCTTTCTAAAATATTTCCTTCCCCATGATCTTGCCTGTAAACCCTTGGATTGACATCTTTGAAAGTGCATTCTGCTGAAATATCCAAAGCCGTGTAAGGCAACAGAGTGTTTGACATGGATCGCATTGTGACAATCAAAAGCATCCTTTATAAGTTTTTGTCGCTGTAAAAGGGCCTACAAACACATGGCCATTCTAAGAAAAAAATTCCGGAAGCAGACGTTGCTAAGGTACCGATATGGGTGTACTCGAATCATGGTTCTGTGGTGTCGCTCGATAATTTTGTAAACTTAATTTTTTTCTCTTGGCCCATTTGTTGATTTTAACGATCTTGATTAAGGACAATTTTGGCAATTCAAACCAATTAATGTCCTTGATTTATAAAGGTTATTATAATGCTGAGAAAATAATATGTTACAAAGGAATTCCATGGTTGAGTATTCTTCAGGTCGAACTTGATTGAAAGTTTCACGACACTCTCGGACTCTAACCTCTGGCATTACTGTGATTGAGTCTGTGATAACAATTATTATTTCTTATATATCTTGACTTTATTCATAAATAACATTCAAAAGGCATAATCATGAATGACGAGACGAGAGTGTCAGGAGAAGAATACTAGACCCAGATCTAGCAGACTAAGAGTTATATGTATTGGGCATCAGTATCATCGTTCCAACGCCGAACGAACAGTGCGCTTGCCTCGTTTTGAAATAATTGACATTGAAGAAATGGACTAGGCTATATTTTGTTGATGAAAAAGCGAAACATAATATAACTCTATTTCAGGCATATTTACTTTTCAAAATAATAAGGTACGGGCCGAAATTTTTTTATTTTAAAAAAAAAAACGGGTTTGCAGATAATAGATTCACCGACGTAAGTACGGATTGAATTTTTTTTTTTTAAAATAAAAAAATACAATTTGCAATATCAGGTACGGGAAATCCCGACGAACAGAAAATATAATTGGTGTGGCCTTAAAGACAAAAAGGGTACTCCATTGGTGGTAGTTATCATACAAAAATTGGCATTTCGTTACCGGGAGAAAAGTATATTAAAAGAAATTATTGATTGTTTAATTATTGCTACATATTCATGGCATTGAAACAAAGTTAGACACTAGTTGGATACTAGCTGGATAGTAGAGTAGCATAGTCTTGTCATCCCAAAAACATTGTTTAACATGTGGTTGCCTAGCAAGACCTCATAAATATACATGATCACACCCAATTTTGTTCAAATTCAATGAAAAGTGTAGTCTCTATTTGTTTCACAAGCCAATTTTTAAACTTTTTGACAAAGTCAAGAGCAATAACTCAATAAAAGTTCACCAAAAAATCCTCAATATTAAACTTGTCCAAGATCTCATCAATATAAATGATCACAGCAATTTCCATTCATATCTGATGAAAACTGTTGTCTCTATCGTGTTCACAAGCCAATTGTGGACAGACAGACCGACAGGTGTGACGACAATCAACAACCACATCATAATGTGGGAGTATAAAAATGTTTGCTTGGGGTAAAATAAATTAACAGTCCTGTTTCGGACAAAATATTCATCTACATTCCATCAGTGAAATTTTCTCTAATTTTGTGAAAATTATCTAAAACTAAAGAAACTGCAGCTGTTTTTTCAATATATTAAGTACAGTAAAGGTGCAATAATTATTTTTATATGCCCACATGAAATGGGGGGCGAATATTGTTGTCACCCATGTCCGTCTGTCTGTCTGTCCATCTGTCCACAATTGCTTGTAAACACTCTAGAAGGCTAAATACTTGACATATCAATGAAACTTGATACAAGTGTTTACAATCATGCAAATTTGAAGAAAATTAAGTATGCATTGTTCTTTAATGGCTAGTAAACACTCTACAGTGTGCAATCCTTGATTTTGATGAAACTTGGTGTAAAAGTGTGTAGTGAAATTGAAAAAATATTTAGTATGAATTATTGCCCTTGTTCTTGAATGGCTTGTAAACACTCCACAATGTGCAATTCTTGATTTTGATGAACTTGGTGTAAAAGTGCGTAGCAAAATTGAAATAAATATTTAGTATGAGTTATTGCCCTTGTTCTTTAAATGGCTCCTAAACACTCCACAATGTGCAATTCTTGACAAATTTTGATGAAACTTGGTTTAAAAGTGTGTAGCAAAATCGAAAAAAATATTAAGTATGAGTTATTGCCCTTGTTCTTGAAAACTTTTTCAATTTTAGCTTGTATACATTCTAGAAATAACAATTCTTCATGGATTTTTATGAAACTTGTCTTGAATATTTGTTAAAACCCAAGGATGAACCCTATTGAAAATAAGATAAATCAGAAAAAAAAAGTATCAGTTATTGCCGTTGTTTTTGAAAACACATTAAATTTTTGTCTAGTAAACACTCTAGAAGGCATAATTCTTGACTAATTTTGACAAAAAACTTGCTGAAATTGTTTAATATCACACAAAGATGAACCCCATTGCAAATCAAGAATATCAACATATAAGTGAAGCTGACATGAATTTCAATATCGCTTATAAGACACTTTTTAAATTAGCAATGATTATCTTATATCATTATCAAAATTTATTCAGTGATGATACAGGTTAATATTCTCAAAAAACACTTTTTTCTGTCGACCCCTCTGTGTGCGGTTATCAGTAGGTTATAAATAGACGCCATATCTGTGTGACGTCATTGCGGTAGCCCAAAACGATGGCGGACGTCGAAATCAATAGTAGAAGCTGTCAGAGTTGGAGACTAAAACTAATATCATCTCCCTCTGAGAGTTCTTATGAAATAGAAAATGCGGACAGTGAAAGTGTGCGTTCTCTTGACCAATTTGCTGAACCAGAAGAAGCCCGCGGTTACTATACAATCTCTAAAAAGCTTCCAATGCTGAAAGTCACAATAGCGGTACGCCTTTAGGTCTAGTGATGAAAATGGTGGCGAGCCAGCTGCTGATATATGGGCTTACCTGTCGATTTAGGTTGATTGAACAACGTTGAATGGTAAGATTTAAACAAGTGGTTGCCTAGCAAGATACGCCCACTTTAAAATATATTTTCTGTTTTAACACAGGCAAAAACTCTAAGATTATTTAGGTCTAATCCAAGTTCTCGTCAATATAAATGTTCACACCAAATTTCATTAAAATCAGATGAAAACTGTATTGTCTATCGCAATCACAAGCTGCGTTTTGACTATGTGAAGTGCAATAACTCAAAAAAAGTATATCGAAATGTCAATTTCAAACTTGACCAAGATGACATCAACTTCAATGATCACACCAAATTTCATTCCAATCAGATGAAAACTGTTGTCTCTAGCTATCGTGTTCACAAGTCTATTTCGACACAATTTGACTTAGTCAAGGCCAATTACTCAAAAAACGTTCACCCAAAAATCGTCACGATAAAACTTGTCCAAGATTTCATCAATATAAATGATCACAGCAAGTTTCATTCAAATCAAATGGATATTGTGATCTCTATCGCAGTCACAAGCCAATTTTGAGGCGTTTTGACTAAAAACTGTAGCCTTTATTGCGTTCACAAGCAATTGTGGACGGGCGGACGGACCGATAGGGGTGACGACAATATATGACCACATTATAATGTGGGCGTATAAAAACTGTTTGATTAAAATGGAATTAAAGTTGGAATTGCAATGATTTAATAGATTGTGTCTACTTGAAGTTACTGAAGCCAAGGGAAGGTCGTTTCACATGTTACTATAAATAGACATATCACCCCCAGTTTTGTTTACGAATGCCAAATGGCCTCCAAAGCTAAAAAATATTTTCTCTAATACTGAAAGGCTATCAAGTATAACAATAAAACTGTCCCCATTATTTGAGATGTCAGTGTGCCCAGTGTACTTAAGTACATTTAGAGATTCCTGAGGAGTCACTGGAATGTGTTTGTTGTAGGGAGGTTGAGAAATGAGAGAGCGGTGGAGAAAAATGAGGGTCAACCTGGTCAGTGTTACACAGCATCCTGCTTTTCATATGGTTTGTTTAGATCAAGTTGTGCTGGATGTTGCCTACAGCCATTACAAGCAGCACTATGGACAGCTGAACAAATCTTAAAATGAGTAAGTGAACAAATTTGAGAGGTAAAACCATCTTTTGCAACAAATACAATTTGAACATTAGGTTGGGTATCTCATAGCCTATGTGTATGTTTTCCTTAACGATTTAAATAATGTCAAACAATGCAGCATTTAAGTATGCATTCTAAATAAATATTAAATGAATTTTTTTTATAATGATAATTCAAGCAGTGCAGATATACTGCATAATATTGTCAATTTGTATGGTGGATATGGGATTTTCTTAGCAATCACTGCCTTAGTTTGATAACATTTTCCATCACCATCTAAAGGAGGTGGCTGAATAAACTGTAACATTATATTAGTAATCTCTTTTTATTTCTTATGCTTCAGACATGGTCACATAGATACAATGACAAAATAAATTCATAAATAAATCCTATTGATTCTTGATATTTTAGTGTTCACTTTGGGGATCCAAACCGTTACATAAAGTCTATGACAGTCTCTGCTTTATATTGATGGTCATATTTAGATGCAAGTGGTAGTTTCAGACTCGTCTGTTATTTTCCCATCCAAACAAACCTGGCAGACCTCTCCCAATAATTTGTTGATATACAATGAACAAACAAAAGTGATGTATAAGCTTATATGTAAATTTTGATCAGTTTCGTGTTAACTGAAAAATTGTAAAAAAAGAAATACGCTTTGTTGGCAATGAGACATTGCCCTCACTATCCCTGCCCCCGGATCCTTTGGATTTCTGAAATATGGTCCGAACGGCATCTGCCTTCAAAAGCTGTCTTCTTGTCAACTGTGTCCCCATTTCAGACATGAACATGGGCGTACTGTCGAAGCAGTCCTCGGTGAAATTGATGCTGCTCCTTTTTTGTATCCGCCTTCTCCACTTCCACTCAGCTATTGATCGGGGAAATTCTCGCAGGAATATTGAAAACACAAATACTGTTGTTATAAGTTATTTATTTATCATAATTTTCACATTTTTTAGTTTAACTTCACTTTAATATGAATTGTGGCCCTTGTTCTGTAAAATGCATTTGATTTTTGGCTCATAAAAACTCTACAAGGTACAATTTATTAGGGATTTTAATGAATATTAAAGTATATGTGTATTTATAATCACCCTGAGAAGAACCCTATTGAACATCAGAAAAATATTTAGTATCAGTTATTGCCCTTGTTTTCGGAAACTCATCAAAATTTTAGCTGGTAAATATTCTTAATTGTTAATTATCAACCAATCACAGATTTTAATGAAACTTGGTAATATTGTACATTTACTAACCTAGAAATAAGTTGCTGCAGGTTGACTATTTCATTCTAGTGATTGTTACTGTACTGTCAAGTTTTAATCAATGCTGCCAGTGGGTGTATATTATCTTGCCTGGCAAAATAAATATTGCGTTCTAATGTCTGAAATTTTTTTTTATACATATTTAAAAGTTGCCTTGTAAACCAGACGCAAAATTTTCCATGAGGCATTCGTAGGATTTCCTTTATTAGCTATCTATAAAATTACATGAAATATTGTGTTTTATTAGAGAGTTTTAGATAAAATAAAGGAAATCCTAATTACATGTAAAAGGTATTTTTTTTTATTCATGTCACGTTTACAGAAGAAGATCATATATACTGCTTGTTATAGGTCTGTATGACAATAACTAGAAAATTTCAGATACCTACAAGTTTAAAGATAACTTCTCAATACTCAAATAGAAACTTCTTTATACTCCAATAGAAACTACAACTGAGTACAGCACTTTGCTTGGCGTTCCGACTTTTTGCCCTATACATAAAGGCCCTTTCACACATACACATAAGCATTGTTAAATCATTTTTGTCCTTTGATTGATAGCATCTATTTATAGCCTACAAACAAACCCTTCTTCTAAGTTGTCAAATGTGAACGCTGTCTTGTAAGTTCCAAATTTCACAACAAGTTTCATCCAAATCCATTTAAAATTGTAGTTTCTATTGCACCCAGAAAAAAAATTTTGAAGCGATTTTACTAAGTCAAGGGCAATAACTCAAAAAATGTTCATTAATATTGTCAAGTGTGAACTTGACCAGCATCTTATCCATTCCAATGCTCACACCAAGTTTCATTAAATTCCATTGAAAATTTTATATACCGGTAACTTGTGAAATCACAAAAACAATAGATAAATGGTTTGAGGCTTAAAAATTACATGAGATTAATTTGTAATTTATGACTCACTGACCTGATGTGAAAAGATCAAATTAAAAGTTTTATTATCATGGTTGTATTACTCTTTTAACATCTGTCAATTATCTTAATCCTAGAAATCTTTTTTTTTTTGAAATTTGTAATTGTCAAAAAGAGAAAATCAAGAACATTTTGATTATGAAATCCATATTGATGGGGAATAAAGACAAAGTAAGCTAGAACTTCATTTAAAAAATAAAACCAAAATTTTAAAAAAAATTGACAAGATAGCTTGCCAGGCAAGGTAACATACGCCCATTGGCAGCATTGAATTTGAAAAAAAATAGAGCAATAACTCAAAAAACATTCACTGAATTAATATTGAAGTTAAGGTCAAAAACTCAAAAACTGTTCATGGAAAATTGTCAATTTAGAACTTTACCACTATCTTATCTATTTCAATACGAATACCAAGTTTCATGAAATCTATTAAAAAATTGTAGCTTATTTTGCACCCACAAATATTTTTGATGCAATTTTACTAAGTCAAGGGCAATAATCCAAAAACCATTTGTTAAAAAAAGTCAGAAATTCAAACTTGACTAATGTCTTATCAATTCTGATGCTTACACCAAGTTCCATCAAAATCCTTTGAAAATTAAAGCTTCTTATTACAACCACAATAGAATTTTGACGTAATTTTACTAAGTCAAGGGCAATAACTTAAAACAATTCATTGAAAAACTGTCAAATTCAAACTTGACTGAGGCCTAATCAATTCCAATGCTCACACCAAGTTTCATCAACATCCTCTGAAAATTGGAGGATTTAATACATCGAAACTAAAATTTTGACAAGATTTTTCTAAGTCAAGGGCAATAACTCAAAAACCGTTCATGCGATAATTTCCATTTTCGAACTTGACCGAGACATCATCAATATATACATGTATACCAAGTTTCATTAAGATCCGATAAAAACTGTAGCTTCTATTGTGGATACAACCCAAATTTGACACGTTTTTACTAATTCAAGGGCAATAACTCAAAAACCGTTCATATATACATGTATACCAAGTTTCATTAAGATCCGATAAAAACTGTAGCTTCTATTGTGGATACAACCCGAATTTGACGCGTTTTTACTAAGTCAAGGGCAATAACTCAAAAAACGCTCATGCGATTATTTCTATTTTCGAACTTGACCGAGATATCATCAATATATACATGTATACTAAGTTTCATTAAGATCGGATAAAAACTGTAGCCTCTATTGTGGATACAACCCAAATTTGACACGTTTTTACTAATTCAAGGGCAATAACTCAAAAACCGTTCATGCGATAATTTCCATTTTCGAACTTGAGCGAGATATCATCAATATATACAGGTATACCAAGTTTCATTAATATCGGATAAAAACTGTAGCCTCTATCGTGGATACAACAAATGTGGACGGACGGACGGACGGGGGCAACGGCAATATACGTCCACATTTCCATGTGGGCGTATAAAAATAATTTCAACATTCTAAATTCTTCAACTGTATCAGATAAATCTTCTTACAATTAACATATTAAAGAAATCAAAGGAAAATCCATCCACAATTAAGCCCTACAGACTCCATACAAAATAAGAGCACATAATGCAATTGCTCCTTTCGGTTTAGCACAATACTAGTTTAAGATATTCATTTTCGATTCCAGCCGATTTAAAAATGAGTGGTCAAAACAGAAGTACTATACCACTTTCAAATTGAGCTACAGCGCTTCCCCAAAAAAAAAAAAAAAAAAAAACGAAACAAAAACAATTAAAATCTCTGAAAACTAGAAAAGAACACCAGATCACCAAAAACTTTGGACTGCATGCATTAAATCTACAAGGTTTGAATTATAGATCACATGACAATACTGACAACTCAACTTCCATTGGAGAGTCAGCATGAATAATAATGAACTAAATGTTATTATAAATTGCCATCTACATGGCTTTGTGTGTTTTCAAAAGACTTAATAATTAGTAATAGTATTTCTGACAGATCAAGTCACATTAACAGGTTTCATGTCAATCAAGTCACCACCCATGAGAATAAAAAGAATTGTCTGACATTAAGTACATGTTTACTAATCTGTTAACTAATGCAGAGTAGAGAATATAGTGTTTATAATCCATATAGAATGCATTTAAATTAAGATTGATATCTATATTTTCCTAGTTTGTAATTTAATGACTGTTATATTGCAAGTAATGTCATTTCTTGAATCATTAAATCCATATCTGGTCTAATCATTTCACTTTATGTCATTAAAGACAAATTATTGAACTTTCAAATCCATTTAGAAATATATTATTTAGTCTAGCTGTTATTATACCCGTCCTGAACTTTCCACGATTCATAAACCATTCAACACTGCAGTTGATCTCTGAAGAAAAAGCAGACAATGGCCTTTATGATCTAAATAAAACGAAATCTAATATAATTCTAGTCTGGTTGAATAACATCAATTTCATAATATGTATGCACCACACAGAATCATCTTAAATCATTTAAAAAGTGCCAAACGTTACAATCCATTCAACCTCTAGGCAACCTCCTCAACCAAACTATTAATAACCATCAAACAAACTATTAACAACTATCAACCAAAATGTTATCAACCACTAACCAGACTATCAACAACCATTAACCAAACTATCAACAACTATCAACCAAACTATTATCAAACATTAACCAGACTATAAACAACCATCAACCAAACTATTAACAACTATCAACCAAGCTATTATCAAACATTAACCATACTATAAACAACCATCAACCAAACTATTTACAACTATCAACCAAAATGTTATCGACCACTAACCAGACTATCAACAACCATTAACCAAACTATTAACAACTATCAACCAAACTATAATCAAACATTAACCAGACTATAAACAACAATCAACCAAACTATTAACAACTATCAACTAAAATGTTATCAACCACTAATCAGACTATCAACAACCATTAACCAAACTATTTACAACTATCAACCAAACTATTATTTAACATTAACCAGACTATAAACAACCATCAACCAAACTATTAACAACTATCAACCAAACTATCAACAACCATCAACCAAACTATCAACAACTATTAATCAGACTATTAACAACCATAAACTCATCTATTAACAACTATCAATCAAACTATTTTCAACCATTAACCAGACTATAAATAACCATCAACCAAACTATTAACAACTATCAACCAAACTATTAACAACTATCAACCAAACTATTAACAACTATCAACTAAACTATTATACACCATTAACCAGACTATCAACAACCATCAATCGAACTATTAAGAACTATCAACCGAACTATTAACAACTATCAACTAAACTATTATCAACCATTAACCAGACTATTAACAACCATCAACTAAACTATTATCAACCATTAACCAGACTATTAACAACCATCAACCAAACTAATAATAATCATCAACCAAACTATTAATAACCATTAACCAGACTATTAACAACCATCAACCAAACTATTAACAACCATCAACCAAACTTCAGTGATAACCTTGTTCAATGCAAATATAAGCCTCGTCAAGGTTATTATTTGATACAATTTTAGATCTGAACAGAAGAAAATACCTGTCAGTTCCAGACTCTTTAATCCGTCTCCTTTATGAAGTTTTTGTTTCATCCCAGGTCTCTTCATTTAGGAGTATAAGAAATGTCCCCCCCCCCCCCATTTCCAGACATTTCAATTGAACTTTTTGGAAAAAAAAATTTTAACAAAATATATTAACCTAATTTTTGAGTCCCAACAGAAAAATGTCTGATCTTTCAGAAAGAAACCTATTTAATTTATTTATGGGCCAACATTGATTTATAATTCAAAAGAATAAAAATGAAAATATATCTTAAAGGAAGGACATTGACTATCTACTTCCTGCTCAAGGTGATAGATAGTCATTTGGTACCATTACTGCTGTCATCGAACGTGACTAGTTATTTACCACAATGGATTCAAGAAACATTTTGTTTACTCTTAGTGTACCATCATTTACAGACACTTTAAACTTTTCGTTTAAAAATTTAGGCATAAACTGCATTATGTAGATTTATAAATTCAAACTAAATGGATGTATCTTCTCTTATCATATTGATGATAGAAGCGATAGACTTTCCTTAACAAGTAAAGATTGGGTATCAAATTGCATATTGATTAATTTTTTGTATGCTATAAGTAATTATAATAAATAGGGGTATTATGATTTTTTTCAGAGGTCCATAAAAACATTTTTTTATATTATTTTATTGGGAAAAAAATTTTGCATTCCCAAACATTGCCATTAACTTAAAAATTCTGTCAATTTAAATTTTTTAAAACCCAAATAAATTTTAAATAAGTTTAAGGAAGAAGTTTTATTCATTATACCTTTTTTTCAAACAGAAATGCCAAACTTTTTTATAAAGAAAATAAGGTCTTTCCCGATTTTCAAAAAAGGACTCTTTAAAAATGCTTGAATCTTCATTTTTAGGACTTAAAACCGAAAACCAAAATAAGCCCATTAGATAAAAATTTAGACACAGAAATTAATTTTTAATTAATCTTTTAAGACAAATTTAGTTTTTATCAAGTACATACATGTACATGGATGTAAATAGCATATTTTAAAAATATTTTTATGTATAATTATTCGTTTTGGATAAAGAAGTTTCGCATGCTGCCCCTTGAATGATTCATTGCCATTTACTTGTTTTGACTCAATAGTTAATTGTAAAAGCATCACAAATAAGAATTTCCATATCATAAGTATTAATTGGAGCAGAAGTCTAACTCTATCATCTGATTATAACCTTTTTATTCAAACATGAAGTATGCCAAACTTCTTTGTCATGAAGGAGAATATCATGACCCATGATGTCATTCGACTGATTTAGTCTAATAATGGACTCTTAATTATGCTCTGGTCTGTTATTTCTATGACTTAAGAACGATGCGATAGTTTCAGATGTGGCTGGCTTAAAACAAAAAATTAGATACAGGAGTTTCAGACGAGCAGAAAATTAATTTGGTATAGACTTTAAAAGTTTTTTTTTCAACTTTGTTTTGATATTTACTATTAAAATAGAAATATGAAGATCTACAAAAAGTTCTATTTAAAAAAAATGCAAAATATACACTGTGTTTACCATCTGTTTTTAACTATGCAATATTTTCACACAAGTTTACCCCATAGAGACTATTTTGTAATCAAAATATCCACTAGCGGCAAGAAATTCAAAATAACAACAAACCTAGTACCTTTTCTTATACATGTATATACATTTTATTATTTATAACTCAATTAACCCCATCAGTAATTATACAGGCAAGTGCTGCTATGAAATAAGTGTCAAGGTTATCTTGGTAATCTAAGACAACAAATCAAGGCTCTGTGTTACAGACGCATTTAATTTAAAGGGTTTTTGAATGATATATTAGTATGTGTTAATTGAATCAAAGTTATTTGTGTGTTAAAGAAAAGGAAATCTATAATTAAATAAAAAGTTTGCTGAGGGATAGCTATAAGCACCGGTATAATTACATCAAAATAATTACATCAAAATAATTACATTTATTAGAACAGATGATATTTTACATGAGATAGGACAAAGACAATTGAATTACTTTATGTGAAAGTTTTAAATTCATGCTATAAGTTTATTTCTTTTCATCTTAATGCTGTGTTATAATTGCCTTACAGACAGAGGAAAATCCATATTCTAAAAGAATAACTGCTAGAACAGCTCAGATTACTGTCTTTGTGAGTTTATCTGTTGTTCGATTTTACCAATAACTTTGATGTCTTGGAATTGATAAAAATATAAACATGAGAGCACGTTATCAATTGTTCCATTTGCTTTTACAAAGAATATATTTTTAAATCATGGACACTATTGTTTGGAATTTGTGGGAGAGAAGACAGTTTCTTTTCAATATCATCTTACAAAATATATCCACATTCATTCTTAGAATAATGGTAATATTTTACAGCTGATATTCAAAATATAATCAGCAAATTTTGATTTACCAATTACTTCCATCAGGATTTTGATCAAATGCCTGACTAATAACGCATAATCCAGATTCATTATGATCAGATAAAATTGAAATGCACAATGCCTTTGGTAAACCCATAATTGTCATAAGTTAGTAAAAGCACTGTTAAAATTAAGCTGACCATGTAAGAGATTAAATATTGGCAACAAGTAGAGTGAAATCAATTGAGATCTACTTTTCTGAAACTTATGGTTTCATGAAGACAGGCAACACTCTTTCCATGTCAAATGACAATAAATGGTGTCTTATGTCTACAGATTCTGGAGGGAATTAATCTTCAATTAAAATCAGAAACAATAGTTCTAGTAAGCTATTTTCAATGTCTTGTGTATTAATAGAAAATACACCAGCTTCAGGCTATTTGGGTTTTACCCTATATTTGTTTTGTTATTTGTGTGCTTCTCATTTCCATTTCAGGAGTTTGTATACAATTGTCAGCAAATATTCAAACATAGAATCAGTAGTAAGGTCTCTTGATTTGATTTCTCTAAGCTTGTCAATTTCCATTTTTAGACCAACAAAATGCTTTTAGCTAAGTGTAAATAATAAGTCAATATTATAGTTGAAGTTGAATAATGTACCAGGCAAAAAGCATTTTGTGATAAGTGCATGTCATAATGATTCACTATGTCACTATGACATAATATGTACATGTATTTAAAAGAAAGCATTGGAATCACAAACGAAAAATATCTGTTGGTAAAACAACAAGAAAACATACTATACGCTACCTTCAAAGTTATATCATGAATAATGAACACAGTTTTTATGGTATACTACTCCTCAATTTAATACAATAATACACAACGTTTCAACAGTTACACAGTCGTCATCAGGTGAACAAGATGACGACTGTGTAACTGTTGAAACGTTGTGTATTATTGTATTAAATTGAGGAGTAGTATACCATAAAAACTGTGTTCATTATTCATGTGCTTCCTACCCCTGAATGTAGCTTAAGGATTATAAAGTTATATCAGTAAGTCCTAACTTGTTCTTATTCGTTGAATGCTTAGTTGCATACTTAGTTTCGCTGACTGTCCCCAATAATACACACTCAAGAGTGATGTGGGCATATAAAAAAAATGCAGGTGATGCAGTAGGTTAGAATTTATTAAAACTTTGTCTGAATTTATAATCAGATATTTTGTTACTGAGTCAAATAATATATACTGTAAATAATTCCCAGGATCTGAATATGTTTTGTGGTTCGATATATGGAAGTGATTTGTTGGTCAATCTGAATATGTTTTGTGGTTTGATAAAGAGAAGTGATTTGTTAGGCAATTTGAATATGTTTTGTGGTTAGATATAGAAGTGATTTGTTAGTCAATCTGAATATGTTTTGTAGTTTGATATAGAAGAAATTTGTTAGTCAATCTGAATATGTTTTGTGGTTAGATATAGAAGTGATTTGTTAGTCAATCTGAATATGTTTTGTAGGTCAATATAGAAGAAATTTGTTAGTTAATCTGAATATGTTTTGTGGTTCAATATAAGGAAGTGATTTTTTAGTCAATCTTAATATGTTTTGTAGTTTGATATATGGAAGTGAATTGTTAGTCAATCTGAATATGTTTTGTGGTTCGATATAACGAAGTGATTTGTTAGTCAATCTGAATATGTTTTGTAGTTTGATATATGGAAGTGATTTGTTAGTCAATCTGAATATGTTTTCTGGTTCGATAGAAGGAAGTGATTTGTTAGTCAATTTGAATATTATGTTTTGTGGTTCGATATATGGAAGTGATTTGTTAGTCAATCTGAATGTTTTTTGGTTTGATAGAAGGAAGTGATTTGTGAGTCAATTTGAATATGTTTTGTGGTTCGATATATGGAAGTGATTTGTGAGTCAATTTGAATATGTTTTGTGGTTCGATATATGGAAGTGATTTGTTAGTCAATTTGAATATGTTTTGTGGTTCGATATATGGAAGTGATTTGTTAGTCAATCTGAATATGTTTTTGGTTCAATATATGGAAGTGATTTGTGAGTCAATTTGAATATGTTTTTTGGTTGATATATGGAAGTGATTTGTGAGTCAATTTGAATATGTTTTGTGGTTCGATATATGGAAGTGATTGTTGGTCAATCTGAATATGTTTTGTGGTTCGATATATGGAAGTGATTTGTTGGTCAATCTGAATATGTTTTGTGGTTCGATATATGGAAGTGATTTGTTGGTCAATCTGAATATGTTTTGTGGTTCGATATATGGAAGTGATGTGTTAGTCAATCTGAATATGTTTTGTGGTTCGATATATGGAAGTGATTTGTTAGTCAATCTGAATATGTTTTTTGGTTCAATATATGGAAGTGATTTGTGAGTCAATTTGAATATGTTTTTGGTTCGATAGAAGGAAGTGATTTGTGAGTCAATTTGAATATGTTTTGTGGTTCGATATATGGAAGTGATTTGTGAGTCAATTTGAATATGTTTTGTGGTTTGATATATGGAAGCGATGTGTTAGTCAATCTGAATATGTTTTGTGGTTCGATATATGGAAGTGATTTGTTAGTCAATCTGAATATGTTTTTTGGTTCAATATATCGAAGTCATTTTTTAGTCAATCTGAATATGTTTTGTAGTTTGATAGAAGGAAGTGATTTGTAAGTCAATTTGAATATGTTTTGTGGTTCGATGTATGGAAAGTAATTTGTTAGTCAATCTGAATATGTTTTTTGGTTCAATATATTGAAGTGATTTGTTAGTCATTCTAAATATGTTTTGTGGTTAGAGAAGCAATAACACTCAGCAATTGGTTTATCAACTCTGCTCACCAAATAGGTCAGCATTGTATTTTGTTTATTTAGTATATTCATTATTAATTATTAAATATTTAGGGGCCAAAAATATTGTTTGAAAAAAAAAAACTATATCATGTTATTGGAAAGCCTCAGTTTTACTTCCCATTCTTAGATGTGATAAATCATAGTCAAGAACATTGATCCCTACCTGATTATCTTGATTTATGTTCTTTTCATCTGACAACTGTTCTTCTAGAGATTTCTGCATCTTTAAAGCTTCTTCTCTAACAGATCTAATTTCTTCATCTCTCTCTAACAAACCCTAAAATTAATTTACATACAACTTACACATGAATTAATACCACCTGATTGCTTGATATGTTTCAATCTTTATCAATCAGATAAGTTTTCATCCTGTGATGCCCTCAAGAATTTTAAACTTTGCTTGTTTCCCCTGAGTCAGCTCATATATAATGCTTCTAAGAATTATTCATAAGCTAGGTGTATTTTTATTGGTCTCCAAGTATTCTGGCTGTTGATTAATTGGATATTATGTTGTGACCTGCATTTACCCACACAAATTATATCTGACAATGAAAAGATTTCTCAATTCCAGATCAATTTTTCAAACACAAACCCTTTTACTACCCTTCGTATTCTACTTTAAATTAATATTAAACTTCTAAAGAAGGAAAAATACATTTGAAACTTAGTGCGTGATGTCCTACAAAATCAAGAAAATCTGAGCGTCTGCCTTTTTTTTATGATATCATTTGAACATCATTATGTTCTAAATTACAAATAACCTAAAATTATAAGTTGATTAAAATTCACAATGTAACTTACAAAGACTAAACAGAAATAAATACTTCTACGTTAACATTGATCACTGAAGATTTTTCCTATTAAAAAATAACAACCAGAAACTCCATTGCTTTTGAGTAACACACATTTAATAGTTGAAGGTCAAACATTTATATTGTATCCAAACTGTCAGCAAATAAAAATTACTCTTATTCAGACTTATATCTTAAGGCTGCTCATGTCAAACAAATAAAAATGACAAGATAATCAACAATATGTTTTGAGCAGGTTTCTTCCATTCTGCTGGTTTCTTATTGAAGTTGGATTTAATTAATGTATTTGATGTTATTGGCCAGTCAAACTTGTCTGCCAACAAAACATTAAGCCATTATAACTTAAAAACAAGTACATGTATAATATTAGTGCTGAGACTAGAAGAATATCACCTTATCATGTTATGTAATGTATCAGTACACCAATTAATCTTGCAAGCACTAACCTACTATAACTTAAGCTAGCTTTTGTGTATTTCCAATAGTTGAATTGCCCAACCCTTATGGTTCGGGAACCTAAAACCTCACCTTTTAAACATAGTGGAAATGCAAAAGGAGCCTTTTTCAGGTTTAGCAATAGAGAAGTACTAGTTTTTTGGTTGCACACACATCATCAATAATCTAAAGTCTTGTGCATCATGAGATGTCAATTATAATGTGTGACTTTTTGATAGAGACTACAGTGGTTAGTGAACCAGATATACTTAGTGGAAACACTGCGTGTTCGGCAATAAAGCTGGCTTTAAAAGCTAGCTCTATTTCACAATTATAAGTGGAAAGGCCATGAATAACTGTTTTTCCACTTAAAGCTATCTTTTGTTTGTTTCCACTAGTAACAGTTCAAGAATCAAAAACCTCATTTTTCTCGGCTTTAAAAACACAGTGGAGAAGCAAAAAGCAGGATTTTTCTAGTTTGGCAATAGAGAAGTAATAGTTTTACAGTTGCACATGCAACTTTTGTAGTCAGGTACATGGCGAGATTATAATGTAGGACTTTTTGATGAAGACTAAAGTGGTAACAAGATAAACAAATTGGAAACACAGCGTGTTCGGAAATAAAGCTGGCTTTAAAAGCTGGCTTTACTTCTCAAATCTAAGTTGAAATACGATTAATATTGCTACAAACCTCTTTCAACTTGCGTATAGTTTCAGTTTGATCATCTATCATTTTGGTTTTAATTTTCACTATGTCTGTTTCACGCTGTAAAAAAAAGATATGTAAATCAAGGTCAGAATAAAGCAATATTGCAATACTGAGCTCCAGTCATTTTTCAACCTGTAATCTAAGTGCTGTGACTCAGAACATCACTAAAACATTCTCACACTGCCTTAACACTTTGTCTCTCTGCATTTTAATTCATCAACGGAAATTACATTGATTTGTTAATATATGTCAATATTGTTGATATCGACATGTGAGATATCAAATGTTCAATCTGATAAATTTTTTTTCATTCAATTAAAAATCAATTTGGACACATACATTTATATTTTTTTGCATTGTATTTAATTCATATTGTAATGTTTCAATCTTAGCTTCAAGTCGACCTCTATCTTGAGCCAGTGAAGAACCTGAAATAGAATCAGAGAATCAAATTGTACTTGGAGGTTTACAATGAGCAATGCAGAAATTCAACTAATGAAATTCTGAAAAAGGTAAAACATGTTCCAATATTCGGGCTACAAATTAATACCTTTCTACCAACTATATATAAACTTTTTTTCATACCACAAAACTTTGGGTGCCTTATTAAATGGCTTGACAGGCCAACAGACAAAAAGAAATACACTCATTCTATTCAGCACCAGCAATATCTTTAAGAGAATTGGTTAACATCCAGCATTTTCTAGATAATATCAAAAGGTCAGAATGCAAATTTTCATTATAAAAAACGTACAAATATTTCTAAAAGATGCTATTTACTTTTATATATGTATCTATTTAATCAATCAAAATTTGATTTAAAGGGGTAGAAAAAAAGTGTTGTGCCTAATGCCTTGATTTATTGAAACATCAGAATAACTAAAAGACATATTTCTTTAACTCTATTGATTACTTTGCGGAAATCCATATAGAAATTTTCCAACACCAACCTGAAACTTAGCAACGTGATAAGGTTTACATTAACCTTTTAAACATTTCTGGCAATCCAAAATTAACGGGAAAATATTTTAAGTTAAACCTTTCAGATAATGTAAGAAATACATTTCACTAGATTTAAGATGTAGTTATTGTCATTAATTCAAACTCATAAACTTTCACAACTTACTAAAAGAAGAGTCAAATTTCTTCTTTCAAGATTGGTAATTAAGAATTTAAAAGTATAAAACATTGATATCTTCATTGACGTGAGTTTATTTTAAGTGATACTGAGTCTTAGAATGGACATAAAATTTAAGTTCTCAAGAATGATCAATATGAGAATATATTCTATATATTATAATAGTGCTGGGTATTGCCAATCATGCAACGATACAATAAGTATTGCAATACAAGGGTAACGATACAATGCTATCATGATATGGGGTAATAGATAAAAAGTAACACTTTTTCTCCAAGGTTCAATATTTTAACACTTATATTTTGAGGTAACAAAATTTTATGACTAGTCATTCTGAGGTATTTCACTAATAAACTGTTAACAAAAAATTCATTAAGCCTGTTTTTCTACTAAATTAAATGTCAAATAAGTGATTTGAAAACAATGGATTTATGATGGGATAAGCTTTCATTTATGGACTTGTAAATAATATATTATCCAAATTTTTATGGAATGCCATGTATCGTCAAATATCCATGCACGACCTCGTGAAACGATATGAACATCGTGGCATGTCGTATCGCAATACAGCGATTTATCGTGCCAGCACTAGATTATAAGTGAACTTACGGTGTCATTAAGTGACAGAATCCCTTAACATCTGGAAAAATCATAAAAAAAAGTCATTATTGAAAAATGCTTAATCAATTTATTAAGCGTTTTTCAATAATCATTTGTATTTTAATGAATAATAATAATGGATTTTTCAGATTATATAAGGATTATGTAATGTCATTTATGGCAGCAGGTTAATATACTGAAGAATTAGACAAGTTTAAAATTTTAGGTTCATTCTAGGACAAACTATTCCTTTTAACAGCATTGACAATTTGAGGATGATATTCTATTGCATCAATAACAATAAGACTGGAAACAGTATTTCATCATGACAAGTCAGATATTGAAAAACTTCTCCATCTTTGTAACACATTTAAATTACTTTGAGTCGAATGCAGGCAGAATTACATAGAAGATGCTCAAAGTAATGGTTTGCGGCACTGCTAAATATAACACATGACATCAATATGAATCCTCCATATAATTTTTAAGGTCTAAATTTGTACAGAGCTTAAAAAAATACATGCAAGATGTGGGTTATAATTGGAACAGCTCAAGGACACATTTCAGTTAGTCTTTGAAAATTTAAATGAAATTGTAATCTTTTACAGAATTTTCAGAACTAAAATGGAAATGAAGACAAAAAATTCATTATTATTTTTGTAACATTGCGTCAAATATAAATTATTATTAAAGATCATTTTTATCTTTAATTTCTTTTCTATTAATAAAATAAATAATTGGAATTGAATTCTTACATTTTCATCTTAAAGTGATATCCTTCAATTGGCGCCATTAGTTACTTATTTAATAAAGTAATGAGTAAGTTGGCTCAAGAGTGTGATGTATTATTGATCATACCAGTCAAATAATTTAACAAATTTGCAGATGTACACTAAATAAATCTCTGAATGTCCCATACAATAATTTGCCCTATTCAGTGAGAAGTTTATTTAGATTAATGAAATTTAATTACCTATATTCATAACACCATATTTCAGTTTTGGCTAATTAAGTTTAATTTGATACATTCAATAAAAGTGATAGCGTGTCTTAAAATGGACACAAAATTTAAGTTCTCATTGATGTGTATATATTCATCATTGAACTTACCTGGTAACATAAAATAACAGAATCCCTTAAAATCTGGAAAACTCACAAAACTAAATAATTTTTGAAATCAATTTATTAATTTTTTCAATAAGTAATTTCTTTTTAAGGATTATTTCTAAGTATTTTTGATATTTTGATTTATAATAATATATACAATTTAATTTAATTCACAGATCCTCAGAATACAATTTTCTAATCATATGAAATCATGAATCTTAATAGGGGTCTTTGACTGAGATACTGTAGGCCAACTGGTTAAACTGAAAACAATACTCATCCCTTGGGAGGGTTTGGTTAGTAACTATTTAAATTATTGTCAGATTTTACACTATGCTGACTGTAAGCTTCACTTCAACTGTGAGAAGAAAACAATTATTCAAGCCATCAGGCTTGTAAAACATATCAAATTTTGATTAAAAGTTTCCAGTATGAATCTGACCTCTGAAGGATGAGAAATCATTCTGTTTGGTGTCATATTTCAAATAACATGTAGAAATTGAAAGTGATAAATAAGATCTTTTCATCTCAACCGCCATCAAGATTGCAATAGCCAATATTCAAATGATTGTGAAATAGTGATAAACAGTTCTTAATAGGTTCCATTTTCTAAGTTGTGTTCAAATAAATTTCCTAACATGTATGTATCAACAATAGTTAATAATTCTTTTCTCTCCATTAAATGTAGCTAAGACGGAAGGAAAAGCTAATTCTAAAAGAATAGTTGTGCTAAATGAAGGTAATTTTGATGATTGTGCTTGAGAAGGGCATTAAAAATAACACAAAAAATATTTCAAAATACTAACCTTGTTGTGCCAATTCCTGACCCCAAAGTTTACGTTCTGCTTTCAAACCATCAATGACAGATTGTTGAGCTTCCTTTTCTGCTAATAATTTATTTTTTTCCTGAAATATTTCAGAATAAATAAAGGTTAAGACGTAAACTATGCCATTCATTAATAAAATTCAAGAATATAGTTCCATTCTGTTACACATGATCTTTATTTTCCTTCTAAAGAACTGAAAGCTTACAGTACAATACAATCAGTAGCTCCATGTCTAATATCTGAGCATTACATCTATCCAAATTTTTTCCTCTTCAAACTGGAGCCTTATTCTTCAAAACTCAAATAAAACTAGAATTGCTTACAATTATGAACGTATTTCGAGAGCCTTAAAATATTATGTAGGCTAAATTTGCAATTACCTACATCTAGACAATATATTGAATATCATTTGACCTAGTTTTCAAAGTCATAAAATAATTAGGTCACACCTTCCGTAACGGTTAATGATGGCGAAAATATGAAAATTATCAATTTTTGCTGTATTTAAGTACACTTATCTCTATGAATTTTTTAAGTAAGCCAAATTAAAAAATATCTACTCGTAGACAATATATTGAATATTATTTGACCTAATTTTCAAGGTCATAGATTAAGTGGGTCACACCTTCCGTACCCGTTAAAGTGACCTAATTTTGAAAAAATCGAAATTTAAATAATTCGAAAGAAAATACGAAATTTGAAAATCGGTCTCCAAGAAAAGGTAGATAATGATCCATTTTTCTATGTGCTAAATTACATCAAAATCGGTCTATCAGTAGTGTCTGAATTTCGGATTTAAGAATTGTAACGAAAATTCAAAATGGCAGCCGATATGGCAGCTTGACCTAATTATTTAGGTCAAATCAATTACTATTGACAAGTTATTTATAAAACAGTTTTCACTTTTCACCTAGCAGTTATAGACCGGAAGTTACGTAATTACGTCATTTGAGGCTAAACCGGAAGTGGAATTTTTATTTTCACATTTTTTCAAAATTATAAACATATCGCCTATCAACTGGTAAAGTTTCAAAATTTTACCATTTATATTAAAGGAGAAATCACGGTCTGAAATTTTTGCCGATGACCCTTGAATATTGAATTGCAAATCGTGGGTAAAATATTTAACCTATTGCCCCAAAGTTTACGTTCTTTTCAAACCAAAATTGAAGTTTGTTGAAAATCCGTAAAATCTAAAAAATTTTTTTTTTTCCCTAATATTTCAGAATAAATGAAGGTTCAGACTCACTTCCATTCATTATAAAATTCAAGAATATAGTTTCCATTTTTTAAACACATTCTTTATTTCTTTCTAAAGAACTGAAAGCTTAAGTAAAAGTACAATCTGAAAGCCCCATTCTAATATCTGAGCATTACATCTATCCAAATAATCCGACTTAAATACCGTTTTCTTCAAAACTCAAATAAAATAAATCCAGATTTTTAGAAATATAGTCATCTGTTTGGACTACAAAACTAAATTTAAAATCATTATTAGTGAATGACCAATAAGATGACTGGAACACTATAAGCATTCTAAGGTAAGTTTTCAAGAATAAGGACCCGGTGTTACTGCTGCATTAAAGGAATGGTGTATTACAGTCCAACAGTTGAAAGTGAGTTCTATTGTCTGACAGTTCAAATAATTAATATAACAAAATATCCCTTTAAATCATAAAAGAAGCTTAAGTACTCTTGTTGCCAGTTTTCTGGTTTCCTTTAACTGCAGGCAAAACATTCATCTGAATTTTACTCTGAATCAATAAGATAGCTTGCCAGGCAAAGTAATATACGCCCACTGGCAGCATTGATTTTGAATAAAAAATAAAATATACATATACTTCTTTTCAAAAACAGAGCAATAATTGATATTAAACATTTTAAGATTTATCTGATTTATAATAGGGTTCATCCTTAGGTGATTCCACATACCCATGCCAAGTTCCATTTAAATCAGTCAAGAAATAAAGTGTTTATGAGCCAAGAAATCGAAATTGAAAGAACAAGGGCAATCAAATATTACGTGATATTTCTTGTTTTCAATAGGGTTCATCCTTGAGTGATAATTAACAATTTCAGCAAATTTTGTCAAATTCTGTAAATCATTGTGCCTTCTAGATTTAACTGGTTTTCAATAGGCTTCATCCTTGGGTGATAGCAAATACTCAAGCCAAGTTTCATCAAAATCCATTAAGAATTGTTCTCTCAAGAGTGTTTACAAGCTAAAACTGAACGCGTTTTCAAAAACAAGGGCAATTACTGATACTTTCGATTTAACTGAATTTCATTAGGGTTAATCCTTAGGTGATTACAAATACTCATGCCAAGTTACTTCAAAATCGCTCATCAATTGTGACTTGTAGAGTGTTTACAAGGCAAAAATCCAACATAGAACAAGGGCAATAATTCGTATCAAATATATTTCGATATTTTCTATTTTCAAAAGGGTTCATCCTTGGGTGATATTAAACAATTTCAACAAGTTTTGTCAAAATCGGTCAATAACTGTGCTTTGTAGAGTGTTTTAAAGCCAAAAATTGAATGCATTTTCAAAAACAAGGGCAATAACTGATATTAAATTTTTTTCGATTTTACTGGTTTACTGGGTGATAACAAATACTCAAGCCAAGTTTCATCAAAATCCATTAAGAATTGTTCTCTCAAGAGTGTTTACAAGCTACAATTGAACGCGTTTTCAAGAACAAGGGCAATAACTCATACTAAATGTTTTTTGATTTCGCTGATTTTCAATAGGGTTTATCCTTGAGTTATAACATACTCTCACACCAAGTTTCATCAAAATCAGGCAAGAATTGCACATTGTAGAGTGTTTACGAGCCATTCAAGAACAAGGGCAAAAACTCATACTAAATTTTTTCCGATTTTGCTGATTTTAAATAGGGTTCATCCTTGAGTGATCATAAACACTCATATAAAGTTTCAATTAAATCCGTCAAGAATTGCACCTTGTAGAGTGTTTACGAGCAATTGTGGAAGGACGGACGGACGTGGGTGACGACAATATACGCCCCCAATTTCATGTGGGCGTATAAAAAGGAGCAGATGATATCAAGGTCTTTCATTTACTTGATTACTATGGATATGACCTTGAACCTAACAAGGATGCAGTATTTGTCATGCTAACAAATCAGCACCATTAAACCTGGACTCTTAGAGATAAGGGCCAGTGATGTGACCCTACTAACTAATAAAATTCATTAATGCCCTTCGGTGCCATGGACTTCAGTGGATGGATCCAATCCAGCTCAAAGTGCGTCTGTGGTCGTTCCCAAATCGGTATTTGACCACAGACCACAGAGGCACTTTGGATTAGATCCATCAACTTAAGTCCATGGCACCGAAGGGCATCAAAGAATTTTATTAGTAAGCCTATATCTAACTCTGGACTCTTGACAAAAAACAGATATATTACCTTCTTTAATAGTTCAAATTGTACCATTCTCTTTCTAGCTTCTTCAACATGAGCTTCTAGTGTCTGTACTCTTTCCTAAAGTACAGATCAAAATTGGTATCCAGGAGGAAAGCACTTAAGCTACCCTGTTACAAACTGTATGTTTCTACACAAGTTGTGTATAAAATTTAATACAGTCTATTTGTTTCTGGGAAGAATAAATGGTAATTGAAACTCTTTTATTACAATATATGAATGATTCAATACTTAATTTGTTTTTATATTATTAAAATTGATAACATGTTTATCAGGTACAAGAGGAGCTTTATCAATGTGTTTCTGATTCTAAAGTAACATTATTGTCAGATGGTGATTAGAACATAACAGCACTAGTCTAGGTCAAAAAGTAAAGATTATTCTAGGTAACGGTTCAGAAAACATGCTGACTGTAAATACGATTATTTTTTGGGGATAAAATGTAAACAATATTTAACTTTGTATAGAAAATGAATGGGAGAACAGGCAGATGGGAGAACAGGCAGATGCCTATATCACTCCTCTCTAGCTACGAACTAATAAATAATTATTTCTTATCAAAATTAGCCTTGATATACTATTCCACTAAAAAGCTTTATTTCTTTTAAATTACCTTGTACTCTATGGTCTGTTCTTGTTTGGATTTTGATAGTTCAGCTATTCTTCCCTTCTGCTCCTTCACTAACTGCAAAACATTGGCAAAATACAACATACAATGTATAAGTATTACTTTGCATCAGGTAAGCTTGCCATCCCTAAAATTCACATGATTTTGATCAATAACAAATTGCAAAGTGTTCCTGCCTCTCAACAGACAATAGAATCCGATTTACCGTTTAATATGGGTTTCTGACTAACATGACAGTATTACATTGTACTGTTTTCTCATATTCGTGTCTAACATGACAATGTACTGTTTTCTAATATCCTGTGCCTGACTAACATGACACTGTACTGTTTCCTCATATTCGTGTCTAACATAACACTGTACTGTTTTCTCATATTCTGTGTCAGACTAACATGACAATGTACTGTTTTCTCATATTCAAGTCTGACTAACATGACACTGGATTTCTCATATTCTGTGTCAGACTAACCTGATACTGTAGCCTACTGTTTTCTCATATTTGTGTCTGACTAACATGACACTGTACTTTTTGCTCATATTCTGTGTCAGACTAACATGACACTGTACTGTTTTCTCATATTCATGTCTGACTAACATGACACTGTATACTGTTTTCTCATATTCTGTGTCAGACTAACATGACACTGTACTGCTTTTTCATATTTGTGTCTGACTAACATGACACTGTATTGTTTTCTTATAATTGTGTCTTACTTACAAGACACTCTACTTTTTTCTCATGATCTGTGTCTGACTAACATGACAATGTCAAGTTTTCCCATATTCTGTGTCTGACTAACATGACACTCTACTGTTTTCTCATGATCTGTGTCTGACTTAAATGACAATGTCAAGTTTTCCCATATTCTGTGTCCGACTTACATGACAATGTCAAGTTTTCTCATATTCTGTGCCTGACTTACATGACAATGTCAAGTTTTCTTGAATTTTGTGCCTGACTTACATAAAATCATTTATTCAGTGTTTATATGTACAGTACTGTTTTCCAGTATGCAGTGTTTGTTTAATATGTACTGTTTTCCAGTATTCAGTGTTTGTTTTATATGTACTGTTTTCCAGTATTCAGTGGTTGTTGTATATGTTCTGTTTTCCAGTATTCAGTGTTTGTTTTATATGTACTGTTTTCCAGTATTCGGTGTTTGTTTTATATCTACTGTTTTCCAGTATTTAGTATTTGTTTTATATGTATTGTTTTCCAATATTCAGTGTTTGTTTTATATGTACTGTTTTCCAGTATTCAGTATTTGTTTTATATGAACTGTTTTCCAGTATTCAATTATATGGATAACAATAACTTCATTAAAATTACTAGTGACATATTTATTAAGTTACAGTTCAATCAATATTAACTTATTTAGACAATTTTAGTTGTTTTTATGAACCTTTATAAAAATAGAAAGAAGAAATAGAACAGTGCTTATCAATGAAGTTCATCAATGGAGGAAACACTAATTTTAATAAGCAAGCTCAACTAATGTGTAATAAATTGAGAAGTCGGATATAGTAATAAGGGTATAATACTTGATGTCCATCAGACACGAAATAAAATCTTTATTCATTAAATCAACCATTAAGATGAAAAGTAAACTATATATCTAATCCTACTAGCCAGACCATCTATTTTAGTAGTGATGTAAATAGTTATAAGCTGGATACTTCCTGAACATTACATAGTCTGATAGTGACAGGTTTTTGATAGATTTGGTCACATTTGCAACATTCACTGATTTGAGGAAAAATTTTTCTGTAGTTTGGAGAAATTTATATCCAATGACACAATTTTCACCATGACTAATCTTTATTTGGCTTAACTTATGATACAAACAGCTGAACTATCAGTGAGTTGAGATATGGCCAAATATTCTGTGATGACATTGTACTGCACATGGGACTACAATCAAGTCAATCTTTACCTTATGATCACCAATCTACATGATAATTGATAATGATACTTGGATGTCACATATTCTCATGTCTTGCAAGATATGGTCTGACTGATAAAAGTAATTATCAATAATGGAAAAAATATTGTAGCTTGATCTCTTGATGAATATTATGAGATTAATATTATTTATTACTGATTGATCTTGTTTAAACCCAGTATGTTGAATTAGACATTTAATACTCATCTGTCATTTTGAACCAGACTAATATCACAGACACATATTTTCATTAAGTAGTGGGAGTTATCTAATTTGGAATACATAACTAACAAATGAAATGAATGGAGTGTTACATCCAACTCTTCTGTGTATTAGAATTAAAAAGTAAAATGAGTCATTTCTTATCAAATTGAAGTCATTTCGAATGGCTACTTATTGGCATCAGTTCTATTTATCAAGTACAGTATATCCTGCTCACACAACTACCTAAGAGCCCACTTATAATATGCGACCACTATAAAATTTTCCCTACCAGTTTTTAATATGATGTAACCTGATCAGTTCACTATTAGTAACTACTAATATGTTTGGTACAGATCAGTTACTGATATACTCTCCACCGGTCAGCCTAATTTGGACATGAAAGGTGAGTGGTGTTGGCCAGATAGAGAGATATAAGTTTAGTACTGGTCAGAGTTATGGAAGATTAGGGAGTTTAACCACTGTTTCGACCAGACACATACTTGAATGTAGTGGATATGAATTATATGTACGCCTACCATAATCTTAGAAGTGTTTCCTGATATTTGAATACATATATATCATCCTGATAGACTCCCTATACCCACAACAAACTTATAACAATGATGCAAAAATGTTACAATGAATGACTGATTAGCTGCCACCTTCAGTACCTGACCAGCAACCAGTGTATATAGACACATATTCATGTTCAATACCAGAAGATGGACGAAAAACTCCATTCATTTCATTTCATTTCAAAATGAGTCAATTAACTGACACTTCTGATTATCTCCCTTAACAAAGACTAGTTCACGTGGTGGTGAGATTCAAGAAGATTTTCACTAATCGGTAATGTGACATTCTTTTACAGATTTATTTTACAGGTTGTTGATGGTTGTCATTATGGTCCTGCAGTTGACCCAATCCTGTCGTAAAAGAATACCTTAGTTAAGCATCTGATTTTTAATAATTGTTTGAATGGTCTCAGGTTCTAGTGTATTTGGGAAATTGAGAAATAATGCAGAAATGCCATGAAAACATGTTGGTTTTACAATGTCTTGGAAACCAATTTATCCTTCAAATTTGACATGGTGAAAATGATGAAACTTCACATATTTTTTGCTCGCACACATTTTTCAACACAATTCTTTTAAATTTGGTGTTTAAAATCAACGTGTTAAGATTGATGATATTGGCTTTAAATTTCCAATTACTTCCAGGATGGTTGGCACTTGAATACACAGTATTAGCATGTTTTCCTACAACACAGGTCTAGACGTTCCCAATTTTATCCAATTTTCCTACCAATTGTTAAATTAACAGAATACACCAGACGTGGGAAGATAATAAATTACCATAACGTTTATCAAAGAAATTTACCAAAATTCTCCAAATGCTTAAAGGTGCTACATCAATTTGCTTTTAAGTGATTTCTCAGAAATAAACTAAATTGCGCTAAAAGCAAGCCATCTTAATCTGTTCACAAAAAGCTAAAAAAAAAGCTAGAAATTGAATCTTTAAAGGTATTTTACAGAGAATCTTTTAAATAGTTTAATGTATATGTGGGACACTGATAGTATTGAGCACAAATCCACATTTTAATCAGATATTTATAAATTTTGCAATTCTACTTCCACTAGATATTAACTCTTCAAATGCCACGGGCGCATATATGTGCCTGCCGGCTCAAACGCCACGGGCGCAGATATGCGACATGAGTTGTGTTCTTACTAAAATCCTATTTACGAACAAACTTCCGATCGCAGCAACAAACGCACCTCACCATTAGAGAGCTGAAGGTCAAGGCTATCTATAGATGTAAACCGAGCCAGGTGGTTGTTCTGGAAAAATTTGAGAAATTTTCGTTTGAAAATGACCAAAATTCAAACGTATTCTACAGTTGACATCGCGTATATTGTTCAGTACAGTGATGGAATAATGGCATATAGTGTTTTCAGTGAAGATTTTGATTTTGAAATCGATTTCGGAGGATGATTTATTGTTAAATTCGACACAACAAATAACGAAAAAAGCCCCGGTCTAGACCATCGTTGACGAGTCCCTCCGGTTTCACACCTGTCCCGATTTCAAAATTCTAATCAAGGTAGGCTTGCCGATAAATATTGAATTTCAAAGGTTATTGTTTCTGTGAAAATACTGTAAAATGACATAAATATAATGGATATGCCAAGTCTACTGCAAAATACTAATGAATGGGGGGTCTAATTGTTTTTGTTCTTCCCTTTATGAAATTTTACTTTGAATGTACTTTTTTTTTTGTATTACAATCTACCTGTTTACCTGAATTACATACCTGTAAGCCTGTCATTTCATTTTTGGAATTGTTTGGAAAATATGGGCAACTGTTTGTGTTTTATTAAAAACAACATTTACAATAAATAGAAGGAAATTTAAAGCCTAAATCTGAAATAAAATATTGCATTTAGTAAGTATTGTCAGGTATCCAGGGAATTCGGGTGGTAAATAATGCACGTAAATTTTTTTTTACAATAATCTTAAAATTCATCCATTTTGTGACAATTTTCATATTAGGTAATTTATTCTATCTTGAAAAGTTTTGAAGTTATAGCCATTCAAAGACAACATGTTTTTTTTTGCTGCAATGTTAAAAAACAATCTGGCCTGTACAACTAGTTCATTATAAACAACCTGGCGTTTGAAGAGTTAAGAGAAGATTTTGCTACCAAAAATACAAACTATAAGTTAAATATTAAAATGTCTAGACATGTCCCTTATAAAAATATAAAGTATAGTAAACATTTACATTGATTTAAAGAAGTTGGCTATGGCGGATTAAGGATATGGCACAGGAAACAATCTCCTACATTGTTTAATTTACTTGGTAGAAATATAAATCAATGTCCTTAATAACAATTCTTATGTTTACGTATTGAACAATAAATCCAATAATAAACCTAAGAAAAAAGGGGGAACTGGAGATGTGATGATTAGATTATTTAGAAAGAACGGTACTTTAAGTATCTTCTATAATGTTGGTATTTGTAATACAAAGGTTATACTTCCAGGTCCTGTTCAACAATTAAACAAGTTCATAATACTGCTCAAGACAAAATAATGGAAACCTAAAAATCTAACTCCTGTCATTTCCTTTAAGTTAAGAGATATTAAAACAGAGTGGACGTCACAGACAAAGTCACTATTTATTAAAAATTAATGAATAGACAAATAAGAAGATTTGATTAGTCTAGCTTATCAATGGAAAAACAGATAAATGTCTGATTTGGTTTTTTTTCTGCGTCTTAAGAAATCCTCTAATGCTAAATGCTACTATGAAGGAAAATGACAAAGATAAGACATGGTAAGTGCTCCATACTAGTTCAATATGGAGGTTTTTCTTATAGAGATTATAAGAGGAAAAGAAGATAGCTTGTCAGGCAAGGAATTATACTACCAATGGCAGCCTTGAATTTCAATAATAAATTGGGCAATAACTCAAAAAACATTCATTGAAATTTTTTTTTTAAATCCCAATGCTAGCACCAAGTTTCATCAAAATCCATTGAAAATGGTTGTTTCTATATTACAACCACAATAAAATTTTGACGTAATGAAGTCAAGGACAATAACTCAAAAACTGTTCATGGAAATATTGTAAAATTCAATCCTTACCGCCTTCTTATCAATTCTAATGCTCACACCAAGTTTCAACAAACTGCATTGAAAACTGTAGCTTCTATTACATTCACAATAACATTTTGACCTGATTTGAGTAAGTCAATAACTAAAAAATTATTCATTGAAAAATCATAAAATTTGAACCTTCTTATCAATTTCAATGCCCACAACATGTTTCATTAAAATCAATTTGTAGCTTCTTTTGTGTCTACAACAAATGTTGACGGACCGACAGACTGACAGACAGACAGGGGTGGCAACAATATTATGCCCACATATTCATGTAGGCGTACAAAAATTAAAGAACAACTAGAGCCTTAAAACAATTAATATTATTTTGTGGACTTTATCTTGGCCCAGTCTTGTGGTGTGGCAGTTTCATGGTACAATCCAATCAAATCTATGACAACTTCCCTGATATAAGATTAGTGGCTAATGCAGTATAAGACGAAGTTGATAATAGATTGACATTATGAAGATGCAGAGAACAGTGGTGATACACTATTCTGACAGTGGTTGATACAATATTATATCAGTGGCTGATACACTGTTCTGACAGTGGCTGATACACTGTTCTGACAGTGGTTGATACACTGTTCTGACAGTGGTTGATACAATATTCTATCAGTGGCTGATACACTGTTCTGACAGTGGTTGATGCACTGTTCTGACAGTGGTTGATAAACTGTTCGGACAGTTGTTGATGCACTGTTCTGACAGTGTTTGTTACACTGTTCTGACAATGGCTGATATAATATTCTGGCTGTGGTTGATACATTCTTCTGACAGTGTTTGATGCACTATTCTGACAGTGTTTGATGCACTATTCTGACAGTGGTTGATACACTGTTCTGACAGTAGTTGATACAATTTTCTGTCATTAGCTCGACATTATGGAGATGCAGAGAACAGTGGTTGATACACTGTTTTGACCGTAGTTGATACAATTTTCTGTCATTAGCTTTACATTATGGAGAGGCAGAGAACAGTAGCTGATACACTGTTCTGAAGGGTGTGATACACTATTCTGACAGTGGCTGATACACTGTTCTGAAAGTGGTTGATACACTGTTCTGACAGTGGTTGATACACTGTTCTGACAGTTGTTGATGCACTGTTCTGACAGTGTTTGTTACACTGTTCTGACAGTGGTTAATACACTGTTCTGACAATGGCTGATATACTATTCTGGCTGTGGTGGATACATTCTTCTGACAGTGTTTGATGCACTATTCTGAAAGTGTTTGATGCACTATTCTGACAGTGTTTGATGCACTATTCTGACGGTGTTTGGTGCACTATTCTGACAGTGGTTGATACACTATTCTGACAGAGGTTGATACACTGTTCTGACAGTAGTTGATACAATTTTCTGTCATTAGCTCGACATTATGGAGATGCAGAGAACAGTGGTTGATACAATGTTTTGACCGTAGTTGATACAATATTCTGTCATTAGCTTGACATGATGTAGATGCAGAGAACAGTGGCTGATACACTGTTCTGAAGGGTGTGATACACTATTCTGACAGTGGCTGATACACTGTTCTGACAGTGGTTGATGCACTGTTCTGACAGTGGTTGGTACACTGTTCTGACAGTGGTTGATACACTGTTCTGACATTGGTTGATACACTGTTCTGACAGTGGTTGATACACTGGTCTGACAATGGCTGATACACTATTCTGACAGTGGTTGATAAACTGTTCTGACAGTGGTTGATACACTGTTCCAACAATGGTTGATGCACTGTGCTAACAGTGGTTGATACACTGTTCTACAGTAGTCGATACAATATTCTATCAGTGGTTGATATACTATTCTGACATAGTATACTATAGAATAGTATTCTGACATCACAATCTCCAAAATAAATGTTCAAAATAAAAGTCCCTAATAATACATAACAATGAAGATATTTGAAATGATAAATCATAGATGACTAGGATTGCATGATCAAGAGATTGTAAGTACATGTACATGTAATGATGTTATAAAGACACTACACATGGCTATACATCAAATTTAATTTTTTTTTTATCAGATCAAGTGTCATTTGTTAAAATAACAAATGTAAATTGTCAAATATTTAAGAGGTAAGTAAAAATACTAGTCAATTGAATTATGTTCTGTGGGCATTATAAACACATCCCATTTCAATATTGCTTACATGCAGTATTGTTGTTTTCCAAGCTCAAAAAGTTTTTATCTCTCGAAGTTTGAAACTGATTATTCTACATCTTGGTTGCTATTTAAACAACAAATCAAGTAGACCCATTTTTTGATTGTGAAAAGTATTATTGGCAGTTTAATTCTGTATAATATAAAAATTAACTACAGTGAAACCTGGCTATAGGTAGTTCGTTATAGCCAAAATTTGTTATATCATTTTCCATGTCTGCCATCTTGGATAAAGTCAAAATTGCTCATACAGTACTAAAATTTAGCACCTAATTTATTGCAAATTCGCATAAATAATAATCATGCATTTTAAAATAATAATAACAAGGAAGTATAAAACAAATAAAATCATATAAGATAGCTTGCCAGGCAAGGTAACATACGCCCACTGGCAGAAATGAATTTGAATAATAAATTGAGCAATTACTCAAAAAAAATTCACTGAATTTTGAAGATGAGGGCAAAGACTCAAAAACTATTTATGGAAATTCGTCAAATTCAAACTTGACCCCATCTTATCTATTTCAATACTCATACCGAGTTTCATCAAATATATTAAAAAATTGTAGCTTCTTTTTCACCCACAAAGATTTCTGACGCAATTTTACTAAGTCAAGGGCAATAACTAAAAAATCACTGGTTAAAAAAGGTCATCAAATTCAAACTTGACTGCCGTCTTATCAATTCCAATGCTCACACCAAGTTTCATTAAAATCTATTGAAAATTGTAGCTTCTATTGTGTCTACAACAAATATAGAGGCAGGGGCAATAACTCAAAAACGGTTTATCAAAAAATCATTAAAATCGAAGTTGACGACCGTCTTATCAATTCCAATGCACATACCAAGTTTCATTAAAATCCATAGAAAATTGTAGCTTCTATAGTGTCTACAACAAATAAATTTTTACACAATTTTACTTAGTCAAGGGAAATAACTCATAAACTATTCATCGTAAAATCGTCAAATTCAAGATCTGACCACTGGCTTATCAATTCTAATTCTCATACCAAGTTTCATTCAAATCCATTGAAAATTGTAGCTTCTATTGTGTCTACAACAAATGTTGACGGACGGACAGATGGACCGACAGAACAACGGACAGGGGCGACGACAATATTCGTCCACATATTCATGTGGGCGTATAAAAAATGCGTCTGATCTTATCGATTCGTCCAAATATTGCGTAATTTTTGTTTGTTCCACTTTCTTCAAACATATTGGCATCTGTATGCTGGGTTACCAAGAATTTTCATGTCTTTAAAGTTCCAAAAGCGTCCGCAAATGATACAACTTCATTGTCTACGACTTCTTCTTCGTCATCAGATTCTGGAGTGGTGTCATTTTTCTCCGACATTACACTAGCTACAATTTCACCATCGTTCAAGCTGTCCTCTGTTATAATATCTTCGTCCGGCTTACAGTATCTGGTGCATCGGTAGATTTGCTAACCTCGTTCCACATTCTTTTCCATTCAAGTCATGTCGTCATTTTCGTCATCGGATTCTGCTTTTTGTGTTTTGCCATTGTTTTCATGGTTCCCATTGTAGAGCCACCTTTCTTAAAACAGGTAAAACTAGAATTGCTTACAATTATGAACGTATTTCGAGAGCCTTAAAATATTATGTAGGCTAAATTTGCAATGACCTACATCTAGACAATATATTGAATATCATTTGACCTAGTTTTCAAACTCATAAAATAATTAGGTCATACCTTCCGTAACGGTTAAAAATGGCGAAAATATGAAAATTATCAATTTTTGCTGTATTTAAGTACACTTATCTCTGTGAATTTTTTAAGTTAGCCAAATAAAAAAAATACCTACTCGTAGACAATATATTGAATATTATTTGACTTAATTTTCAAGGTCATAGATTAAGTGGGTCACACCTTCCGTAGCCGTTAAAGTGACCTAATTTTGAAAAAATCGAAATTTGAATAATTCGAAAAAAAATACGAAATTTAAAAATCGGCCTCCAAGAAAAGGTAGATAATGATCCATTGTATCTCTGTGCTAAATTTCATCAAAATCGGTCTATCAGTAGTGTCTGAATTTCGGATTTAAGAATTGTAACGAAAATTCAAAATGGCGGCCGATATTTCAGCTTGACCTAATTATTTAGGTCAAATCGATTACTATTGACAAGTTATTTATAAAACAGTTTTCACTTTTCACCTAGCAGTTTTAGATCGAAAGTTACGTAATTACGTCATTTGAGGCTAAACCGGAAGTGGAATTTTTTTTTCACATTTTTTCAAAAATTATAATCATATCGCCTATCAACTGGTAAAGTTTCAAAATTTTACCATTTATATTAAACGAGAAATCACGGTCTGAAATTTTTGCCGGTGACCCTTGAATATTGAATTGCAAATCGTGGGTAAAATATTTAACCTAATTGCATAAAACCTATAATTGTTAGTTGACAAATACATTGAAGTTTTCAAATCTGAAAATGCGGTCAAAATCGAAGTGAAAATAAACTTGCTAAAGCAAAAAAACCTCAACTTCCGGTTCTCACTTCCGGTCAAAGATAGAACTTCCGGTTTTGTTTTATTTGATAATAGAAATCATTCTAAGATCAACTGTAGATTTAGAATTTCTGTACCTTTTACCAGTTTGTCTGCAAACTCATCCAAGAATCGCAAAAAAAAAAAAAAAATCCGAACGATTACAATACGTTTTCGCCAAAGTCGAAATACGTAAATAGTC
The DNA here is from genome assembly GCA_030562195.1 of Nipponacmea schrenckii. Lineage (NCBI taxonomy): Eukaryota > Metazoa > Mollusca > Gastropoda > Lottiidae > Nipponacmea > Nipponacmea schrenckii. The sequence continues at coordinate 8,716,705 of JAUJPP010000007.1, read as the reverse complement.
AGCTGTTTGACATGTAGCCATGCCTTGTGCTGTGAGTTGACTTTTGACATGTAGCCATGCCTTGTGCTGTGAGTTGACTTTGGAATTTCAACATCAGAGACAATAGTTGACTTAGACTCTTATCCTGCATGGACAGCATTGATGATTTGAAGTTTGGTTTCCATTGAAATTGCCTTGCGTTTTGTACTAGTAGCCATATTAATGTTGAGAATCGAACAACAACTTGAAGATTGTGATCGTTATTTATGATTTTGCCTATTATTATGCTTATTGTTTTGACTGGTAAACAAAGCAATATCTTGCGACTATGAGTGAACGGATGAGCACATAAGGATTACACAAAATTTCAGTTAATTTTAATTGTAAATAATAATTGATATGTCACTTAGTCGGGAGGTGTGCAATTGTGTGACAATTTATTGCCGTGATTTGGGCCGATTGGGATTATCGATTAATTATGACTAACCCATTCCTAATAACCATTAATTTGAGTACACAGGGTGTCAATTTCTTTTTCGTTATTACCGAAAATTCGCTACTAGCATTTCGTTTCATCCATTTATTTTTCAATGAAGTAAGTGAAGTGAAAAACGGGACTTTTAAATTAGTTTGTTATTACCAGTTTTTTGGTATAGGCAAGTTCGTTATAAGTCAGGACCACTGTACTTAGATAGGAATTGAAAAGCAAATGGAAATTCTCATCTGGATGAAATTTTACTGTTTAAATTCTTAGTATCTGTGTATTGTACTGTTAGTACCTGAGTTTTTTATCCTGTTTATTTGCACCAAATGTTTGGGGGGTTGTGATCGTTCAAGGTCATGCAGTAACTTCATTTATTGTTGAAAAGAGTTAAAAATTGATTTGATTGTAAGAATTACTCACCATGGATAACTCTTTTAACATTGTAGATGCTTTTTCGTCTTTTTTCAAAGCACTGATTAATTCCTTTTTATTTCCTGCATTTTCTTCACAAATACGTTCAAATGCCTCTTGAACCTAATAATAAATTCAAAGTTGGCACTGAATTCCATTGGAACATTACATAACATGAAATAAACATTAGCAAAACAAAAGAAAGTGAAATTAAAAAAAAATAATAAATTACAATTCCCCTGTCAAAATGAAGTAAATGAATAATACTGTGGAACACACAAACATCTTGCAAGATGTGTAGAGCCAGTAGAGAGTCTGAATACACCAGCTATTTGAAATTCATCTTCATCATGCCAATATATTCAGTCAGTTAAAGCAACATTCCCAAATTTCAAGGTATTACTCTTTGCCTTTATCATCTTATTACTCAGAGCTGTATGATCTTGAGCGAATGGAAAGGATGATGAAGTGGGTATGTTGCTTTAAGTTCTTTGCAACTTAACATCATTACATGCTACACAGAAAATTCAATAAGATACAAGAGCTTCTCAAATCTGTGAAGTCCCTCTTAAGACACATACCGGTATCTCAAGAAAAAAACCAATGGCATTCTTTGATTAGGAATTAACTTTTCACAATCTCTAGTGTTAATGGAAATGTAGATTTGATTAAAAAAAAAAACAGAAGCAGAGTTACTTCATGTATATGTACCATATGACAGCAACCTGTTAATTTTATATTCTAAAAGTGATTTATTGAAAGAAGTGAATCAAACTGCTTGGATTGAGGACTACATAAGGGCCCTTATTGTTGCAGACACTGAAAGTTTAAAGTGATTCTCTGTTCAAAATAGAGAAATCTAAACTTAATATCAAAATGAGAATTAACAATCAGATGACAAGAACTCTAAAATCAACTTAATATACATGTATCTTTTTGAGAGTTTGGCCCTACCAATTCAAAATGATCAGCTTCAATAGACTAACACTTAAACCACCAATTTCAATTTCACTTCATGTAGAATAAAATCTATTTTTCGAGCAAAAATTTTGTAAATCCACTCACACACTTTAACAGAAATTCAATTTTCTTGTGAATGTATTTTTAACATAAAAAATGGTTTCAAGTTTAAATTTATATTATAGAGTGTTAATCAAATTAACATCAAGTTTAGCTGTCTGCCTAGTAATATAATGAAAAGAAATATTTAAAGGGGCACAGTCTTGATTTGTTTCGGACAATCATTCGACAGCCTCAAACACATGAAATCTTTTGCTTAGCTAATCAGAAATAGTCTACAGAGCTTACCTTTGAAATTTGAGCCTTCAAATCCATGTGTATCCATAATTATCCATGTTTGAAAATCATAATGTCTTAAGATATTACGAATGTCCTGCCATATTGGAAAATGGTTCGTCCTGATAATCAAAGAATTATCCTTCCCGTCGTGCAATAGCGGTCATCTATACAAATAGACTACTGCGTATTTTCAATTGTAGACTTTGTCAACAGGACACACAATTTTCAGACTGACTGGAGACCAGCCGCGTACAGCACGAAAACAAAAATAAAAAGTGAAATTTTTTGTTGGAGGTATATTTCAAGGTTTTTTGCGATTTTCTTAGAGCTTGAGTATTTCTGAGGACTGTTAAAATGTAACAAAGGACCAAAACGACCCCTAAAAATCAAGATTGTGCCCCTTTGAACGGCAATGTCTTGACGGAACATGTGCATGAAATTTTTGTTTATTTTGATTTTATTGGTGGTTGACATCTCTCGAGAAAATGAAGAAGACATCAAGCTGTGAATTGATGCAATTCAAAATAAAGTTATTAAAATTTAAAAACCATTCTTTCCTACACAGCCCTTGAGCCAGCCTTTAGATTAACATGTGAAGTATGTGTTAGGTAAACAAAAAATGTTACATTATAGAATGGTATGGGATGACGATAATAAATATATTATCCTTGACAGGATATAGATGTCAAAATATTTCATTTACAAACTGATATAGCTCAATATTTCAGAATGAAAGTTCATACATCATAAACCTACCATAGAACTTTTAAACTATTCTCACTCCAGGCAGCAATTACAATACAAATTTGTGAACATCATAAAGGTCAATGACAGAGTTTAACTGAAAGTGAAAACAGTCTTTGCCTCCGAGCACATTCTTTTTTACTTGAAACAAAACTAGAATTTTTATAATAAAAAGAGATACTGTAAATGAGAATAATTAAGTGGTGACTTAAATACAGCATAGGGTCAATGGAATGGTCAAAAGTTGTTTCTTGCTAAAAGGTGGTGCTAAGTAGGATATTGTGAAGCCAGTTAAGAATAATGGATAGTCTGATTTTTGCCAATATTCAACTAGTCTTCAATAGTATTAAATGCTTGGTGCGGGTTTAAATAATAAGTGGTTGCCTAGCAATATTACTCACTTTAAAGTATATTTCTATAAAAAAAAACAGGTTGAAAGTCCAACAGTATTTGGGCCTATTCAAAAATCTCATTAAAATACATGATCACACCAAATTCCATTCAAGACGAAAAATAGTCGATACGTTCACAAGCGCCAATTTGATGTGTTTTGACTAACGCAAGGGCAATAACTCAAAAACAGTTCATCAAAATATTGTCAAATTGAACTTGTTCACGATCACATCAATAAAATCATCACACCAAATTTCATTCCAATCAGATGAAAACTGTTGTTTCTATTGCGTTAACAAGCCAATTTCAAAGCATTCTGACTAATTCAAGGCAAATAACTCAAAACCATGCATCGAAAACTGTCTATGAGAAGAATGTTGGAGAAAGATACTTAGCAACTACCAAGGAAAGTGACATCACAGATTTTCAACTGACATTTCATGTGTGTCTGTCCCTGAGGAAGGGGGCCTTTGTGCTCTTGAAACATGTTGGACTTTAGGGACTATTTAGTTTTTCTATAGCAAATTGTATTTATTGACTGTTTACCCACATTATAATGTGGGCGTATAAAAATTGTATTTTGATATATCCCTTTGAAGTTTGTAGATAAGAATCTCTATTTTCTTTCTTTTGGCTCATTTCTTTGTGTCGTGATTGAAAGTTCATAAAATTAACTCACTTGTTGAAATCGAGAAGCTTCAATCTGTAAGGCCATTCGAAATTCATCTTCTAACTCTGTATATTGACGACTCAATTGATCAATTCTAGAAAACAAAAGAAAAGATATCAAATAACATGAAAGTAATATTAATGATAATTATCTTAAAACAAACATAATATCCAGAAAAGAGATGAAAAAGAGAAGAGATGAAGAAAGAAGAGACAGTTCAACACAGTATTAGATAAGACAGGACAAAACAGGACAGGTCAAGACATTAGACAGGTTCCGCAACAGGCGGGATATACTGGCTGGATGGATGCGTATCCGTAAGTGTAAGCGTATGTGACCGGTACATTGTGCATTCCGCTATCCCGTGCTGGTTATTACCTATATTTTCATAACATGAGTGCCCCAGTTTCAATTGTGGTGTAGCAGCGTCTGAAAAGACATCCCGTGGACTTCAAATCAGTACGAAGTCGAACACAATTCTACTTATATCGCCTGTAAACATCAATCACATAATGGGGCCCTTGTACTTGTGGATCTGCGCGACTGGCGGAATGAGGCCGGATACAACGCTCGCTTCAGATCTGATTTCTATCAATCATACTCCACTGTTCGAACAATCATGCACGGAATTTTCCCCACGGATACATGTATATATAGATTATACACAATGACATGTCTGATGTGTGAGTGAATGATTTTTGGCCTAAATTAGCTGTAATCGTATCTGTACCGGTACTGACGGTTATGGCAGCTCATATCCAGGCAAGCAGGATATCCACGAGTATGCGGATTACGAATACGTCACAGCTACACATAAAGTGATGACATAACCTGCTGTGTTTGGATAACCGGCTTGTTGCGGAACCTCTCTAGTATTAGACAAGTCAGGACAAGTCAAGACAGGATAGGACAAATCAAGACAGGACAAGTCAAGTCAGGACAAACAGGACAGGACAAAACAGGACAGGTCAAATAGGACAGGACAAGACAGGACAGGTCAAATAGGACAGGACAAGACAGGGCAGGTCAAGACAGGACATTCATAATATAATATACATAACAGACAATACAATGCAGTCCCGTTTATAAACACCTTTTTGATTCTGTTAAAATCATGTACAGTAGTTAAGTTATATGTCCCTTACCATTTGCCCTGACATATATGGTTACAGTGTAACTCTGTACCTTTACTGAATTTCCACTATTATATGATGATCAAACACAATTTTCTAATGTGTTGGTTAACAGCAACCCTTTACTATTGAAATAACTGGATTCATTTATATGGATAACAATTACATTGTATTTAAATGTCTCTTATTATAATACAAAACTCAAGATACTTGCAGGCAAGGTAATATACGCCCACTGGCAGCATTTAATTCAAATAAAAATTTTCAGTGAAGGTAAATAAGTCGAATGAAATATTCAACCTTCAACCTATTTTTTTCTAGGTCTCTATTTTATTAAAAACTGTCAAAATTAAATAACAACTCATTAAATATTTTTCGGTATTTTTATGATTTGCAATAGGGTTCACCCTTAATAATATTTTGTATTTTAATTCTTAAAACCATCCTTGGTTGATATTAAACAATTTCAGTGAGTTTTGTCAAAAAGGAATGTTTAAAGTTGAAAGCGTTTTTGAAAACAGGCGCAATAACTGACACTAAATATTTTTCGATTTATCTGATTTTCAATAGGGTTTATCCTTGTGAGAAAACAAATACTAAAGCCAAGTTTCATCAAAATCCATTCAAAATTGTTCTTTCTAGAGTGTTTACGAGTTTAATTGAACGCGTTTTCAAAAACAAGGTCAATAACTTGTACTAAATATTTTTCGATTTTCAATAGGGTTCATCCTTGGGAGACAACAAATACTCCAGCCAAGTTACATCAAAATCCATTAAAAATTGTTCTTTCTAGAGTGTTTACAAGCTAAATTTGAACGCGTTTTCAAGAACAAGGGCTATAACTGACAATAAATATATTTCGATTTATTTGATTTATAATAGGGTTCATCATTGGGTAATAACAAATACTCATGCAAAGTTTAATCAAAATCCATTAAGAATTGTTCTTTCTAGAGTGTTTACAAGCTAAAATTGAACGCGTTTTCAAGAACAAGAGCAGTAACTCATACTGAAAAATTTTTCGATTTCGCTGATTTTCAATAGGGTTCATCCCTGAGTTATAACACACTCTCACACCAAGTTTCATCGAAATCGGTCAAGAATTGTGCCATGTAGAGTGTTTACGAGACAAAAATCGAACGTGTTTAAAAGAACAAGGGCAATAATTCATATTAGATATATTTTTAATTTTCAATAGGGCTCATCCCTTGCGATATCAAACAATTTCAGTGAGTTTTGTCAACATTGGTCATGAATTGTACCTTCTAGAGTGTTTATTAGCCAAAAAGTTAAACCCGTTTTCAAACACAAGGGCAATAACTGACACTAAATATATTTCGATTTATTTGACTTTCAACAAGGTTTATCCTTGGGTAAAAACAAATACTCAAGCCAAGTTTTATCAAAATCCATTAAGAATTGTTCTTTCTTGAGTGCTTACAAGCTAAAATTGAACGCGTTTTCAAACACAAGGGCAATAACTGATACTAAATATTTTTCGATTTAAATGAATTTCAATAGAGTTCATCCTTAGGTGATTACAAATACTCATGCCAAGTTATGTCAAAATCGCTCAAGAATTGTGACTTGTAGAGTGTTTACAAGGCAAAAATCAAACACATTTTATAGAACAAGGGCAATAATTCCTATTAAATATATTTCGATATGTGCTATTTTCAAAAGGGTTCATTCTTGGGTGATATTAAACAATTTCAGCAAGTTTCGTCAAAATCGGTCAATAAATGTGCTTTGTAGAGTGTTTACAAGCTAAAAATTGAAAGCGTTTTCAAAAACAAGGGCAATAACTGATATAAATTTTTTTTCGATTTGACTGGTTTTCAATAGGCTTCATCCTTGGGTGATAACAAATACTCAGGCCAAGTTTCATTAAAATCCATTAAAAATTGTTCTCTCAAGAGTGTTTACAAGCTAAAATTGAACGCGTTTTCAAGAACAAGGGCAATAACCCATTCTAAATGTTTTTCGATTTCGCTGATTTTCGATAGGGTTTATCCTTGAGTTATAACATACTCTCAAACCAAGTTTCATCAAAATCGGTCAAGAATTGCACGTTGTAGAGTGTTTACGAGCCATTCAAGAACAAGGGCACGAACTCATACTATTTTTTTTCCGATTTCGCTGATTTTCAATAGGGTTCATCCTTGTGTGATCATAAACACTTATATTAAGTTTCATCTAAATCTGTCAAGAATTACACCGTGTAGAGTGTTTACGAGCAATTGTGGACGGACGGACGGACCGACGGACGGACGGATGTGGGTGACGACAATATACGCCCCCCATTTCATGTGGGCGTATAAAAATCATCAGAACATACAAAGTCTTTAAAATTTGGGTCTGAGAGACTGACATGGAAAGAGTGTCTAGTCTTTTGGATGGGACAATAAACTGAAGCAACAAGTTTTACATGCTGTACATGATAAAGATCCCTCAACAGATGGAAATTGTAAAATGAGCAGGCTAATGCTGCTGTCCTGACAAAATTTCCCTCATTGCACACTGCACAATGTTGCCGGTCTTCATTAGATTGTAAAGTACAGAAAAACCTTAAACTATACTTCTGCAATAAGACATTACCGATTGTTTAAGGTTTAAAAAATATTTTAAAATATTTAAACAGGCAGATAAAACTTTCAGTAATTATAGTCCATGATGCCAAATGTGTCAGAATTCCTAATAAATCATAATCAAAAGTGAGACAAAACATCAGCCAAAGTTACATAAGCCAAGAGGGAATCAGTATATTTCAACCATTCTTTCAACAATGAAAATGGTGAAATAAAAGAATAAAATGTTATGTTACATCACTTTGTTATGGATAAATTTAATATATAATCTTGTACTGTTGTCAAATGTTTCCGCTGAATGCCTTCCTCAGAAAAGGAAATAGTTCAGTCTCAAATGAATGTTTAAAGAAGAGGAGTTGAGGTTTTTTGTTAAAAGTACACAATAATGTTTCTTATTAGCTTTGTATAGCAGACAAAGAATTTGAACTTGCCATTCTTATATTATCTGTATATAATTTTGATCTTAGATAAAAAAATTTAAGGATCTAGTCTGTGTCTTCTTCTTTGAAAGACAAAATCTATATTAAAGGAAGAAATAGACCAGGGTGGAGTAGTAGAAATAGTGAAGTACGCTATACTGTCACAACTAATACCAGCCTCTGACATAAGGGGCTAAATGTGCACGAAAAAGATGAAATAGTATGAGGTTTGCCTTGTATCAATGTGCAAAGTAACTTCTAAATAAAGGGGAGTAAGCAGGATGATATGATAAAGATGTTATTTTTAATAGCATCTGCAGTGAAAGTCTATCATGTCTGCCCTACAATGAGGGTTCATTATTGAGGTACAGACTTCTAGTAGTATGAAATGCACCTAAACTGATTTAAATTCTTGATGTTGTTCAGTTTCAAGCTCTTTGAGATAAGAAGGACAAGTCCAACAACACACTTGCATCCGTTATCAAGTTTTGAAAGCTTGATGAGAAGGACCTTTCGTTGGCTTTCCCAGTCTGTAAGTGGATAAGACTCAGTATTTTGAAGGCTTTCAGACATTTGTTCTTGAGGATTTTGATATGGGGACAAAAAGAAAGCTGGTTGTTAAATATTAAAATTCCCACATACCTGAATAGACTTACAAGATGATCAGGAGTTTTATGTCAACACTTATGCACCTTATGAGCTAATGAAGACTGAGAGCTCTTTGGAACCGAAATCCACGGTGGAGGTTAGTAAGAAGATTGTTTGACTGAAGGTGCCAAAAGAACCATCTAATGATCATCCATGAAACAGAATCAAAGAACAGAGCAAATTGGGATACAAGACTGTTGCTCTCCAGATATTTTCTCACTGGACATTTAATGCTCACAAGACAGTAGCTCACCAAAAAAGGAGAAAAGGGGACATTAAGTAACTGTCCAGAGACCAATTGTCCTTACACTCGTACAGAATGGCTTGGCAATATAAATCCATTTATTTATTAAAGATTGTAAGTATCTTCTATTGTGGTGGTGCTTTTATACTAAGAAAAATTTTTACAAACTGTTACAATGTCACTTCAATGGATAACTTTTTTCCACTATATTATATCTTGTTTAATGGCATATTTCAGAATAAATAAAAAATTTCCTTTCAACTAATCAAGATCTTTCTATATAAATTGTTTTCTGTTGAAGTAATTATACAGCACGTAAATTGAAAATGCATCTTATATCTGTTTTTAGATCTTTTAGCAATTATTACTGTATTACTTCTTTTTATATTCACTAATAAAAGTTTCTAAAAAATTCTGAAAAAAGTACGTAGAAAAATAAAAAAAAAAGGATTATGAAATCACATTGATTTATCACAGAAGTCATTATTTTTTAATTAGTTTTTATCACTGATATAAAGTTTATTGCGAAATCCTAAGAACATCAAATAACTGATCAATGTAAACTTTTTTATTTCCCTCATAATAAGATCATAAGATCAATGTTCAAAATTAACTTAGTTACTTTATTTTCTTTGATTCAGTGTGAAGTTAACCTACTAATTGTGGTTTGCTAATGTACTATGAAGTAGTAGCGGTGGTTCAGTGAGTTAGACGCTTGCTCGTTAACCAGAGTGGTCCAGGGTTCAATCCTGGCAAAGGTTGAGATAAACTTCCTGATTTTTTAGCTTTTTTTCCCCTTGTCAGTAATGCAGGTCGGAGGGACTGACGTGGAAAAGTTGTCTAGTCGTTCAGAATGGGACAATAAACCTGTGTGCTACAGGCTGTGCATGTTAAAGATCCCTCGACAGATGGAAATCAGTTAATGTCCTGGCAAAATATCCTCATTGCACACTGCATGGCATTGCCCATCTTCATTAGCCCATAAGGTGCAGAAGAGTAGGATGTAAATCTCCATTCATTTCATTTTTAAGCCACTATTGCTGTTGTGGATCAGTGTTGACCTTTGGAAGCTGCTGTCATGGTTTCTTTAACTAACCGCCAAGGTGGACAAACAGCTTGAAGTTGAACAGAAGTAGACTTCTGCGATTAATTACAGTAAAATGAACTTTGACTCAGGGTCTTAAACACCTATTATAAATCTTACACCACCTGGTGTTACTGAATAATCAATCCTTAGTTTAGTAATATTCCCAAAATACAATGTTTGATTTCCTTTTATTCCCGCCTAAATCTTAATTATTTTATAATCAAAAAAGGTAGTCATAGTAAACTCAGGTGAGGTCAGATATTTGCAGCTATTGTTTCAGCCAAGTTGCTTGTAGTTTTCACAACAACTTGCTTACAGGTCTATTGTCAAGTCATTTCATAGGTCAATTTTATCGAGGTCCCTTACTCCCATCATTGTATCTACACCATCAGTGGTAGACTAATGATTAACAGGACCAATGATATGCTTATGTTGGCCAGTGTCAAATTATCAAGTTTCATTTCTCCCCATACATAAATTTATGTAATCTATTGATTTGTCAGGTTTCTAGAACTTTAGCTTGCTGTCTCACGATGTACCGATTCTCCCCAGTATGGAATGTATTACTTTTTGATTTAAATTATAACAGTGAACTAATTATCATCTTAATATAAAATTATCAAATTCAATGACCATTCAGACAAAACTCTGCCATATTGAGTTGTATGTAGGACTGTGTAATCTTTTTATAAGAACCAAATACCACGCAAATATCATGTTCTGGGGAAAAATATTTGAAACGAAAGTAGCTTCAACACCAAGAGCAACAATTTGATTAATATGAAAATTCTCCAGAGATGTTCCCATTTAATTAATTAATATTACATGATATTACAGTATCATCGCCTAGTTAGATATTATGTTTACAATTCATCACATAAACCTAGTCAATACCTATTCAATCAATTAATGTAACCTTCTATGGAATTGTGTCTTGGTTTTGCAAATATCTTAACAAACCTGATGGAGATCTCTAAATATTTGATTACCTGGTAGATAGATATCTACCAAAATTTACTTTTTGTTTAACAAAATCTTAGATATACAATATCATGGGTTAACATGTTAAAGGGATTGTTAAGAAGGTTTCTAAACTTTTTATTCTGGCACTTAAAGGCTATGGTTGACATGGGTCTTTAATACATGTGAATAAACTTCAAAAGTATTGCACCATCTGCATGAAAATGGTATAATTTGTTCAAAATTATCTCGAACCAGGACTTAGTAGCTCACAGCATAGTAACAGATGCTCAGCTTCAGTTAGTATCTGTGATTCTGTACCTCACCTCACAGACACCAAGCTTTTATACATCTGATCTTGTGCAAAACTTCACTTGCCAAACATTGGCACCCCACTGTATGATAATTCATAACAATTAAGAATTCAAGGCTTTCAACTTCTTCTTCTTTGTAGGAAACCATATCACAGATGTTTAGCTCCTATGACTTCTTCTGTATCTTGATTCTTCGTTCTTCTTCTGTATTTTGATTCTGTGTTCTTCTTCTGAAACTGACTTCTTTCTTCTTGTAAAGAGCGATGTGCTCTTATGACTTCATCTGTCCTTCTTCTGTAAAGAGCAATGTGCTCTTATGACTTCATCTGTCCTTCCTCTGTGATTCTTCTTGACGTTTTACCGAAAAATGAGTCCACGTTCGACGTCATACCTACAGAAGAGCAGGATGCTCTTCTGATGTGCTACATAGGTCCAATCTTGTAGTGAGAGAGGTGTCAACAAGAAGAGGCACGATCGTCCAAGGAGCAATTTGGGGGAGAGCAAATGCTCTGATGGGCAACCTATCTAGCCCATATTTTGGAATAATCTAAAATTGAACTGAGTAGTATTAGATGAAACTGGCTAACAATTTTCTTCTGATTTTTATCATCTACTGACTTCTACAACTCTATTAATATTCTACTATTATTAGATTAGATAACTGAATAGTCTTTTCTGTATCATTGAACTGAGTAGATGTTATTGAAGTGATTTAAATGAAATTTATACTTTAATCCATATTGAAGATGAAGGCTTATAGTCACATTTTCAGGACTTCTGATCAAACATATCTTTCAATATGAATACAAGATTTGAATGCAAACTCTGAATTGCTATCACCAGAGTTAATCATGTCATTTTAAAGGTTCAATATTTAAGGTATTCAGTAATTGGTGTTTCAACTACATCTGTAATATGTCTTAATTTACCAGTTTGTAACAATTATGAGGGTTGTTAGTGATAATCAATGAAATCTAGTCATAAGACAGAGACAGACATTAAACATGTTAAGAACACTGTCGACTAATCTCTTGATCAAATACAATTTTCTTTACTCTTCTTACAAATAAATCATCCAGGGCTGTGGATTCCGCTGTATTTACTTGTCATGTCTGACTAGGAAAACCAGATAGCACGGAGATGACATTTTTCAGCTTTTTTTTTTAAAAAATGAACCAGACCTATGATTGTTTATCATTAGTTTTTCATTACATTTGAAAGAAATTATAGCAAAACTATGTATCTTTAACTTACATAAAGTCAAAAGTAGTAAACTTTTTTTATCATTTTGCCAAGAGAATGTTATTGAATGAGTTTTTATTGAGTTAAGGATGGTTGAAAGGTAACAAGTTACTATTTAACAGATGGAACTGCCACAGGGTTTAAGTTGAGTTCACTATTGTTAAGGTTAATGTGTCAAAATGAGAATTCATAATACTTCTTACAATAATAATGATATATTATAATAATATTTCTGACTATTAGATCTATGCTAGAGGTACTACGACTGTCATAAATGATCTAAACCGAAATGTAAAACTAGCTCTAAAAACCCACCAGATTCTTTCAGCTAACGAAAGCAGTTAACAAAACTTGGGTGACGAATGTGGCATTGGCAATTAAGAATCATTACCATTCACAGCTGTCCACCAAAAGTAACTTAGAAAAACACAAAATATTTCAGAATCTTAAATACAAAAGCATTCTAAGAAAGCAATAAATTGGGCTATAAAGTCATTTCATTGACTGCAACATATTATCCTTTTTTTTCTGAAGATTCCTACATCCACTATTCCAAAGAAAGGTTTTATTCCACATTGGATTGAACAACAGAGAAGAGTCTGGTGAGTCTATCCACAGGCAGATAATGGATTGGTAAAATTTCTCACAGCTTCTCTGTCTGTAACCCAAATTCCGTTCTCGAACAATCTTCAACCTTCAGTGAATCTGAGCTTGCCCAAACTTTCTCCCCTTGAAGTTAATCCCTTGAAGAAAGAAATTTTGATAGAGGGTTGACTTCATCCTTTCATCTAAACCCCTTTCACGCGTACCCATTAGGTCGTCGATTGAATTTAAGTTGACTTTTTTTCTGTGTTAATCCAATTCACGGAAAGCGAACTCATTTTGTAGAAAATGTGTGATTGACTATAATATTTGAGTACATGTGATAGTTTATACAAAAAAGTCTCCTGTTTACCACTGGTAAATAAAAAGAACAACCTTAGCAATTTTGAACGCTCTGTTTTAACCTCTTGGAATAATGATCAGACAATTATAATCTGCAAGAGTGACAAGGGCTATTGCTGTGTCATTCAAAATCACAAGGACAACATTTATGAAGTAGATTAAATTAAAAAACTAGATCCCCAGGTTTCGTGAGGTTCTGACGCAGTGCGTAGCAGATTTGATATACCCTTAAAAACTGCCCCACAAAGTATCCGTAGAACAGTAACGTTATTTTACAGAGTATAAGTCGTTTTATTTCAAAACATAATCGGTTCGCTGAAACTTGTGTCATGTAGATCGCTCAAACACATAATCAAACGATGAAATTCACAATTTTCTAAATGGTGATAAAATGGAAAGTATACATCGTACAACAAAATATAATATATCAATGGATAGATCTTTTCGAGAGCTATCACATTTGTGCTGCACACAAGGTCACCAAAGGTCAAGGTTACAATACACGACCATTCGAAGTTTTTATATATTACTATCAGAGAAAACATCAAAATCAAATCAAAATTCCAAAATCGGCTTCCAAATATAATTTAGCAATCCATACTACATTCTATAGACATCAAAATTGCACAAATCGGAGCATCTCCAGAGGACCAATTTCGATTTAAAGAAAATTACGCACAGTTAATAGAAAAAAAAATACTAAAAAGCGCATTTTTGGTGGAAAATTGTGGATTTATATATCATTACAAAGAGCAGACAAACCCTTATATGATTCAATATGAATTTTTGTTATTTATAAATTAGTTCACGTGACAGAGCTCTTTAAAATTACATATTTCAATCGGCTATAAAACCGGAATTAATCATCGGACAACACAAATGAATATATCAATATATAGATATCATCAAGGGGAATAAATTCGTGTTCAGGTCACAAGGTCACCAAAGGTCAAGGTCACGAAATATGGGCCTTTAAAATTTTGGTCATTACCAAAAAAATTAAAATGGAAATAAAAGAAAATCAAAATCAAAATTCAAAAATCGGCTCCCAAATATGATTGTGCAATCGGCTCTAGTCATTAAATATGAAAAAATAAAGAAAATTGCTTTATCCACTGAATTTGAATTTCAAATTTTATAAAAGTTTGACATTTCAATATGGCGGCTTATCGTTTCTTGAAAATTCCGGAAATTGATTTTTAAATTTTAAAAGCGAATAACTTCAAAACTGGAAGTGATTTCGAAAATTTAAAAAATAGATTTTGATCGCATTAATAGTGTCTATCTACCTGTAAGTTTTTGGGTGCATCGGAATTAAATTGTAGAAGTTGAAAAAAAGCAAAAATTGAAATAAAAAAAGTTATGCAGTTATGTAGCTAGCAGTTTAAAGAAGGTTTTTAAACAGCAAAAACCGAAAAAGCGCTATTGCCCAGAGCTCATTTCCGGTTGATCTGAAAGACAACATTTTACATTTAACAAATACAAGTCACGCAGTTTGAATAGCAGACAGCAACAGGTAGTTTGTGGCAAGTTGCCTTCTTAGAAAACAATCAAGGGTAAAATTCGAAAAAAAAAAAAAAAAAAAAGACATTTCGAAAACAAACTGACCAACTGCCAACTCGGACCAACTGCAATTAAAAAATGTAAATCATTACAATGAATCGGACCAGCCAATTTTTATTGAAACTGCTAAACAAATTCTAAACAGTTTGGTACAAAAAGTTTTTTATCTGATTCACTATGACTATCTTAGTGTAAAATAAGTTCACCAATGCCACATTTATATATTACTGAAAAGTCATAAAAATCCTGAATCTTAATGGCGTGTTGCAAACAGCATTTCCAAGGACAGGCCAATTATATCTGACTGCTCTGAATATATTGATAATTGTTTACTGCTATTTGCTTGCAAAAATTCGTCGTACTTGAAAGGCACTATCCATTTTGTGGGAAAAACAACAGAAAATTAATCCAGTTAAGACGCTATTTCGAAAAGTCTTTCTCAAAAACCCCTATCCTGGACGTCCAGACAAAGAAATTTTAAATTTATTATATATATGCCTCACACAAAATGACATCACTTTCAATGGGAAAATTAACCTCCAAACTTCTGGCACTGCAATGGGAAAATGCCTCGCGTTGAGTTATGAGACCATCTTTATGGCTGAATGGGAACCCGAAATCTCCATAATTTCCTATTTTTCAAACTCTCTTCTATGGAAGGTTTTTAGAAAATATTTTTATTATTTGGACAGAATCATTTGCAAACTTTTGGAAAATAACATGAACTTCTTGGATACAACTGTATTCAAAGTGAGTTTCCATCAAGCAGAAAAACTTGATATTACATTTTAAAGAAACTGACACACATCAACTTTTATACAAACTGTGTACCAGCTGAAATATACCTTTTCTGGCAAAATCAAATCACAAATTCTGTGACATCATTCCATTGAAGATCTTCATTTAATTCTCATAGAAAAGATTTGGTTTCTATAACAACCAAACTTAAAAAACGAAGTGACTGCAAAGAGAGTTTCTGGATAGACCAATTACAAGCAGTTGTACCTCACAGTCTAAATATCCAGCTTCTATAGGAGAGTAGCATAGTCTCTACTTGTGATCTAGGTCAATGCTTCTATAGGAGAGTAGCATAGTCTCTACTAGTGACCTAGGTCAGTGCTTCTATAGGAGAGTAGCATAGTCTATACTTGTGACGTAGGTCAGTGCTTCTATAGAAGAGTAGCCTAGTCTCTACTTGTGACGTAGGTCAGTGCTTCTATAGGAGAGTAGCATAGTCTCTACTTGTGACCTAGGTCAGTGCTTCTATAGGAGAGAAGCATAATCTCTACTTGTGACCTAGGTCAGTGCTTCTATAGGGAGTAGCATAGTCTCTACTTTGTGACCTAGGTCAGTGCTTCTATAGGAGAGTAGCATATTCTCTACTTGTGACCTAGGTCAGTGCTTCTACAGGAGAGCATCATAATTTTCTTAAAGACATTTTATTATACATTCTGCTATGAAAAGTAAAACTATTATTTATGGAGAAATTACAGACTCAATCTTCATTTAATGCAGTGAAGTTGAAGCTGTTAAATCTTTTGCAGTGAATTGAAAATATCTTCAGGCAACATAACTTCCTGATTTCACAGCTCTTTGTAAAAACAGGGTTGGAATTTAAAGTACAAGTCTGACTTGTGGGTTTGACATTTGGTAATTTTAATAGCATGTCATTATATAGACCAAAAAAAATGGAAATTAGGTTTAGCTTTAAAGCTTTAAAGCCTTAAAGAACCAAATTTAAAAGTAAAATGTGCCAATGACCTTGAACCAACCATACATCATCATTACCCAACACTTTGTGGAAAATGTCTAACTTCTTAAAGTATTCCGAAATCATATACTAACATAATGGCCTAGTTGTA
Organism: Nipponacmea schrenckii; assembly: GCA_030562195.1. NCBI lineage: Eukaryota > Metazoa > Mollusca > Gastropoda > Lottiidae > Nipponacmea > Nipponacmea schrenckii. The sequence continues at coordinate 8,699,720 of JAUJPP010000007.1, read as the reverse complement.
AAAATGAAGTCAATTTTTAAACTAAATATCTTGACCACATTTTTGCCTTAAAGAACAATTTCTTCTTCAAACAGAAGCCATGCTCGTTCAGTCTATAATACACTTTTATGACTTCTTTTGTTTACTCTCCAAACAGATTTGTTTCTTACAAGTTCCCAAGTTTGTAATTGAGTAAATGTTATACTTTTTTATAATGTCAGTGAATATAAAAGCTTTTGTAAAATTGTTACATAATTCTTAATGAATGGAAGCCATTATACATCTGAGTATGCTAACAGGACATTTTGCAGAAGTCTCAGAGTAACTTTTGGAATCTAGCCAAGGTTTTAAAAAGAATCATTTTCAAAAGGGGTCATCCTTGTCAGCATAAACCAAGAAGTTGCTAAGAAAGATATGCTCACACTCTGTAAGCTGTAACTTAAGGAATATTTGATTCATCTTCATTTTAGAATTAGAACTCATTTAACATCATGCATTCATACGCCAATGGTCAGGTTGAGACAGACCACAAGAACCTTTGGTCAACCATTCCACTGTATATATGACATTTGGCAAACAAGGTCATATTCTGCGAGTTCAACTATGTCATCAAGGGCGATTTCTCTGTAAAAAAACTCAATTTAGTATGAAAATGCCTTGGAAGTGAATACCCAGGAACATAATGCATGCGACTGCCTAGCAAGATACGAAAATTTTAAATATATCAAGTACAGTACAGCAACTTTATAACTTATCTTTATCTGCAGATCATCTGCAGATGGTCGGCAGAATATTTGACGACGAACTGGCGACCTCGAAAATTTTGCCGACCGTCGTCAAATTGTTGCCGACGAACTGGCGACTGTCTGCAAACGAACTGGCGACGGTCGCCAGTTCGTCTGCAGACGGTCGCCAGTTCGTCGCCACTTCCAGAAAGAAAATCCATCGCTTTCCGTTGTCAAGAAGAGCTGATGACTGATGTCATAATTTAATGACCATCACGTCACGATCCAAATCTTCATCTTTTGACGCCAAGAATCATAATTCTTTCATGAGCAAAATTAACAATGCGCTAGGCCTGCGCCATACTACTAGGCTAAGCCTATTATTTTGAAATACATGTCATCAGAATTTTTATTATGTACACATGCATGGAAAAAAACCTTAGTTTTGAGTTGATATGCAGAATGTGCCCATTAAAGGCTTCATCAATCTATTTTTTTCGTCAAAAGATTAAACAACGATAGCCGGCCTATGAGACTGAGAGTGACAAGAGGAGAACAATGGGTGGAGCCTATACTTCAACCCTCCACGGAATGCGTGTTGGGGCACTTGGGGTGTCCAACCAAAGAACGTAGAAATGTAAAGCCTATAACAGATTATTTAACCATAAAAACTAGGACATCAAGCAGATTCTCAATTCGATGAAAAGAATGTGTAACAACCCTTTTACCATGGCTTTTCGGGACTAGGCCTACGACATCGGACTTTATAATAAATTAATTCTCGGGCCACCGGCTCTATTTTTATAATTTTAAATTCAAACTTATCACGGGGGATATATTTAAAATCACGACGCCCAACCCAGCCTAAATCTACAGCGGTCAATATAGCAATGATGCTTAACCAGTTCCGACTGCGCTCATTGACGGATTATTAATATTTATTCTTCTTTTTTTTCTCTATTATAATATTAATAGGTAGACATTCATCATTTTGCTGGCACCGCCTATTATTATAAATAACTCTATGAGACCCACCTACTTCGGTATATTTCATTCTCATGCATATGAATGAGTATAAATTATAACCAATAAACGCTTTGTTCTATTTTCATCATCCAATGGTAAAACAACGATGTCGGGATTGACGTTTTGAGAAACCACGCCTACTTCTTCGTAACTGCGTGCCAAGATACATTTGGGCTTAGTTTCGTTTGAAAGCGTCAATCCAAGCACTACTTTTAAGTTCTTTGGGCACCATATTGAAATAGGATTATCACTACTAACGTTGTAATGAATCCAGTCTCAGGTTCTGATATCGGAATTTGTTCAGGTGTAATAGTAACTACTAATATTAGGATTTCACGGGCAACCGGTTAGAATTTCAACATCGGTTATCCGGAAACGCTTTTTATGAGTTGACCTACGGTAAAATATCAGAACGAATAGCAAGCTCAGTTTGACAATATTTCTCTTTGTATATTTTTTTCACAATTGAAACAATCTCAATAATTAATGCTAAGGTCGATTTGAATGACATTGTGAGGTAAAGCAAAATTCCTTGTTAATCAGGCTGACCAGGGAATTGTCTTTCGTAGACTAGTTACCGATCATTAGAATGCAATTGTGAAAAATATGAAAAGTAATATTTAAAGTTTCTGAACCATTGTTGGTAGAAAAAAAAGAAAGTTGCGTTGTAGACCTACAATACATGTAGCTATATTTAGAAACTAGTCTGTTGTCAAGCAAAGTCTTGACGTCATGATGTACACAAAGATTATAGAATTTTTGACGACGGTCGTCAAATATTCGGCGACGAACTGGCGACCGTCTGCAGACCGTCGCCGACGAACTAGCGACGAACTGGCGACCGTCTTCAGACCGTCGCCGACGAACTGGCGACCGTCTGAGCTTATTTTGCCGACGAAGATAAGTTATAAAGTTGCTGTACTGTATCTGTGTTAAATTGTACCAAAATCTAACTTGTCCAAGATATTTTAACATAATTTAAGTGTATCATTTTAATCAGATAAAAACTGTAGTCTCTTTTCCCTGTAGTCAAGAGAAATAACTAAAAAACTGATTAAATAATTGTTCAATTTCAAATTGACAAAGATATTTTAGTTATAGATGATCACACAATCAAATTTTGACAACAAATATTATAGGATATAGAGTGTGTCAATACAATTAAATAAAACACTGTCATATACAAGTATAAAACCATATATGTTCCCTCTATTAAAATAGAGTTTCTGCAGGAAGAACTAAATACAAAATGAATGTAAAAAAGACGAAGTCATAACAGTTATGACCTCATAAAGCTAATGACATCAAAAGTTTGTTTTAGAATCATTCATTTTGTATTTAGTCCTCCCATGAGGAAGCTTTATTTTATTATAAGGAAACGTTGGAACAAAAATGGTTTTATATATGACAGAGTTTTTTGAATTGTATTAGCTGACTTTACAATGGGGGTGTATAAAAACTTCTGATATTATATGGTATAATTTTAATTGTATAAGAATAATATCTATTAAATAATGACTTATTTAGGTCAGTGAAGTTATTATCATTAGTTTTCCATTGTACTTCATACTTTTCTCCTAGTTTCTCTTTGTCAGTGATGGAAACTGTCTAATAGAAATACATGTATATATATGGAAGGTGTAAATGACTTACTTTTCTTGCTGTATTTTATTCTCATTTGTGTATTCTTTTTCTTTCTGTTTAATCTCCTTATCAACAACTGTTTGTAACTGTGGACTATCTAATGTATATCTCTTCTTTAATTCTTCCCTGCAATATACAACATCCAGATAAATATAGATTTGGTAAGAGTTAAGTAGGCTTGTGTTGCTACAGAATATAAGGAAGATAATTCTAAGGACAGTCACATGTATTTTTGTATTTCGACTTTGGCGAAAACGTATTGTAATCGTTCGGATTATTTTATTTTATTTTTTTTTTTTTTGTTGCGATTCTTGGATGAGTTTGCAGACAAAGTGGTAAAAGATACAGAAATTCTAAATCTACAGTTGATCTTAGAATGATTTCTATTATCAAATAAAACAAAACCGGAAGTTCTATCTCTGACCGGAAGTGAGAACCGGAAGTTGAGGTTTTTTTGCTTTAGCAAGTTTATTTTCACTTCGATTTTGACCGGATTTTCAGATTTGAAAACTTCAATGTATTTGTCAACTAACAATTATAGGTTTTATGCAATTAAGTTAAATATTATACCCACGATTTGCAATTCAATATTCAAGGGTCATCGGCAAAAATTTCAGACCGTGATTTCTCGTTTAATATAAATGGTAAAATTTTGAAACTTTACCAGTTGATAAGGATATGATTATAATTTTTGAAAAAATGTGAAAAAAAAAATTCCACTACCGATTTAGCCTCAAATGACGTAATTACGTAACTTCCGGTCTAAAACTGCTAGGTGAAAAGTGAAAACTGTTTTATAAATAACTTGTCAATAGTAATTGATTTGACCTAAATAATTAGGTCAAGCTGCCATATCGGCCGCCATTTTGAATTTTCGTTACAATTCTTAAATCCGAAATTCAGACACTATTGATAGACCGATTTTAATGAAATTTAACACATAGATACATTGGATCATTATCTACCTTTTCTTTGAGATCGATTTTTAAATTTTGTATTTTTTTTTACGAATTATTCAAATTTCGATTTTTTCAAAATTAGGTCACTTAAACGGCTACGGAAGGTGTGACCCACTTAATCTATGACCTTGAAAATTAAGTCAAATAATATTCAATATATTGTCTACGAGTAGGTATTTTTTTATTTGGCTTACTTAAAAAATTCACAGAGATAAGTGTACTTAAATACAGCAAAAATAATAATTTTCATATTTTTGCCATTTTTAACCGTTACGGAAGGTATGACCTAATTATTTTATAAGTTTGAAAACTAGGTCAAATGATATTCAATATATTGTCTAGATGTAGGTCATTGCAAATTTAGCCTACATAATATTTTAAGGCTCTCGAAATACGTTCATAATTGTAAGCAATTCACATGTATTTTTGTTTTGTTTTGAGAGCTAAGAGCGTAAGCATCGGTCTTGTGATCAGTACAAAATAGTTGGGAGGCAGCCATTTTGATAACCTAAAGTTCAATATGTTACTATTGGTTTATTAATATTGATTGCTCGACAAAATATGCCAGATGAGCCAATATGTTAGCATTTGGATTTACCAACTTGAATAATGTTTACAAAATCAATAAGTCTTCAAAATCTGCACATGGTAAATCTTTCCAAAATTGGTTGAGAAAATATGCTTTTGTGCCCAAGCTTAAATTTCAAAGGACTGTCTACCTGTAAAAGTGTTGACATTGTGTTTAAACCACATACCCATTCACAATGCTTTCTTGAGGCAATGGTCATTCAAGATTGGTCTTGAATATTTCTAGTAAATCAGATATATCACCAATTACATTTTCACACCTAATACGTGTTAATAAGACTATATCAAAGCCTGTATATGGGATCAGAAGTAGATAGAGGAGTATCAGAAGTAGATAGAGGATTATCAGAAGTAGATAGAGGATTATCAGAAGTAGAAAGAGGAGTATCAGAAGTAGATGGAGGAGTATCAGAAGTAGATAGAGGATTATCAGAAGTAGATAGAGGATTATCAGAAGTACATAGAGGAGTATCAGAAGTAGATAGGAGTATCAGATGTAAATAGAGGATTATCAGAAGTAGATAGAGGAATATCATAAGTAGAAAGATGAGTATCAGAAGTAGATAGAGGATTATAAGAAGTAGATAGAGGAGTATCAGAAGTAGCTGGAGGATTATCAGAAGTACATAGAGGAGTATCAGAAGTAGATACAGTGAAACCTGGCTATAACGAATCATACGGGACCGAACGAATTAGTTCGTTATAGCCGAAATTCGTTATATCATTTTCTATGTCGCCATCTTGGATAAAGTCAAAATTACCCATACCATCCCAAAGAAAATGAACGATCGCAGTTTTAAACAGTACTAAACTTGTAGCATATAATTTATTGCAAATTCACATAAATTATAATCATCCATTTTCGTAGCGTGTTTAAAAGCTCGAAAAGCGTCCGCAAATGATGACAACTTCATTGTCTATGATTTCTTCTTCATCAGATTCTGGGGTGGTGTCATTTTTCACCGACATAACACTCTCTACAATTTCACCGTCGCTCGGTCTGTCCTCTGTAATAATACGTTCAACGACTTTTAAAAAATCGTCCAGTCTTACGGTATCTGGTGCATCGGTAAATTTTTTACCCTACCAAATTCTCTTCAATTCACTAGACGCATGTCGTTATTTTCCCCATCGGAATTCAATTTTATGGCATTTGTACGTAGCCATGTTGATGTTGACCAATCAATAATTTTGAAGACGGTTTAAAATGTTATTTACTATTTCGCCAAATGTAGTATTGTTTTACCTAACAAAAATAAAATATCTTGGGACTTTTTGGGTTTTTTGAACAGAGGAGGACAAAAGGATTACCAAAATGTTAATTAAGTTTTTGATAAAAAATTTAATTGTTAAATCGGTAGTCAGGAGGTGTGAAATTCTAGACAAATTATTGCCGTAAATTGTTAGCATTTGAGATTATCAGCTTAATTAATGACAAACCCATTCGTAATAACCATTAAATTTTGGTACACAGGGTTGTAAAATTCTATTCGTTAAAATTACCAAAATTGCTACTAGAATTACATTTTATCCATTTATTATTCAAATGAAATTATGCAGTGAAAAATGGACATTTAAATTGGTTCGTTATTACCGGTTTTTCGGATAAGAAATGTTTGTTTTAAGTGAGGACCACTGTATAGGAGTATCAGAAGTAAATGGAGGAGTATCAGAAGTAGATAGAGGATTATCAGAAGTAGATAGAGGAGTATCAGAAGTAGATAGAGGATTATCAGAAGTACATAGAGGAGTATCAGAAGTAGATAGGAGTATCAGAAGTAGATAGAGCATTATCAGAAGTAGATAGAGGATTATCAGAAGTAGATAGAGAAGTAGATAGAGGAGTATCAGATGTAAATAGAGGATTATCAGAAGTAGATAGAGGAATATCATAAGTAGAAAGATGAGTATCAGAAGTAGATAGAGGATTATAAGAAGTAGATAGAGGAGTATCAGAAGTAGCTAGAGGTTTATCAGAAGTAGATAGAGGAGTATCAGAAGTAGATAGAGGAGTATCAGAAGTAGATGGAGGAGTATCAGAAGTAGATAGAGGATTATCAGAAGTAGATAGAGGAGTATCAGAAGTAGATATAGGAGTATCAGAAGTAGATAGAGGAGTATCAGAAGTAGATAGAGGATTATCAGAAGTAGATAGAGGAGTATCAGAAGTAGAAAAAGAGTATTATCAGAAGTAGATAGAGGATTATCAGAAGTAGATAAAGGAGTATCAGAAGTCGATAGAGGATTATCAGAAGTAGATAGGAGTATCAGAAGTAGATAGAGCGTTATCAGAAGTAGATAGAGGATTATCAGAAGTACATAGAGGAGTATCAGAAGTAGATAGAGGATTATCAGAAGTAGATAGAGGATTATCAGAAGTACATAGAGGAGTATCAGAAGTAGATAGAGGAGTATCAGAAGTAGATAGAGGATTATTAGAAGTAGATAGAGGATTATCAGAAGTAGAAAGGGGAGTATCAGAAGTAGATAGGGGAATATCAGAAGTAGATATAGGAGTATCAGAAGTTGATATAGGAGTATCAGAGGTTGATAGATGAGTATCAGAAGTAAATAGAGCATTATCAGAAGTAGATAGAGGATTAATCAGAAGTAGATAGAAGATTATCAGAAGTAGATAGAGGAGTATCAGAAGTAGATAGAGGAGTATCAGAAGTAGATAGAGGAGTATCAGAAGTAGATAGAGGAGTATCAGAAGTAGATAGAGGAGTATCAGAAGTAGATAGAGGATTATCAGAAGTAGATAGAGGATTATCAGAAGTAGAGAGAGGATTATCAGAAGTAGAGAGAGGATTATCAGAAGTAGATAGAGGAGTATCAGAAGTTGATAGAGAAGTATCAGAAGTAAATAGAGGAGTATCAGAAGTAGATAGAGTATTATCAGAAATAGATAGAGGAGTATCAGAAGTTGATAGAGGAGTATCAGAAGTTGATAGATGAGTATCAGAAGTAAATAGAGCATTATCAGAAGTAGAAAAGGAAAAAATTAAAAAATTTCAGAAGTAGATAGAGGATTATCAGAAGTAGATAGAGGAGTATCAGAAGTAGATCGATGATTATCAGAAGTAGATAGAGGAGTATCAGAAGTTGATAGATGAGTATCAGAAGTAAATAGATGAGTATCAGAAGTAGATAGAGGAGTATCAGAAGTAAATAGAGGAGTATCAGAAGTAAATAGAGGAGTAGTAGAAGTGGATAGAGGATAATCAGAAGTAGAAAGAGGAGTATCAGAAGTAGATAGAGGATTATCAGAAGTAGATCAGAAGTAGATAGAGGATTATCAGAAGTAGATAGAGGATTATCAGAAGTAGATAAAGGAGTATCAGAAGTAGATAGAGGATTATCAGAAGTAGATATAGGAGTATCAGAAGTAGATATAGGAGTATCAGAAGTAGATAGAGGAGTATTAGAAGTAAATAGAGGATTATCAGAAGTAGATATAGGAGTATCAGAAGTAGATAGAGGAGTATTAGAAGTAAATAGAGGATTATTAATCCCAGGACCATACTTTAGGACTAATTTAATTGAACTAGTTCAGGTTTTGGTTATCAGCCTATTAGAATTATTTAAAGCAATCTTATACTTCTTTAACCTTATAGTTAACTGGCCAAATCAAATAACAATTGTAAGTCATGTGATTTGATGCTATAACAAATGTTAATTAAGGGATACAACACTCTATTTGTTATGTTAGTTAATGGGGCTCAATTTTAGATACCAATTGCATTAAGTAGGATGAAAATCCAATGTGCATCAAATCAAACACATATTTCATAAATTGTAAAGGTGTCATTTCAGTGACATTCTTTTGTAATTGGCAATAAATGCAAATGTTATCATAATATCTATTAGTGGGTCTATAATTGTAAGTGAAAATATCATTATCGCCCTGGAGGGGTGCCAATTTAAATTGCAGGATATGTAACATGAGTTACCAGTAAACCAGATATCAATTATAAAAGTGCTGTGGGTAGATGAAATTAATCTATCAACAGATGAAGCATATATTTAAAAAATTCCACCCACTGTATGACTTATGTCATTTTATGAATCATCTTCTTTTATATATATTTAATATTTTTAAAAGCTAACACCAGAATTTCTATGAGAGAAAATGCCTTTTTTTTTCAATCTAATTAGACTCCATTTCAATTTATTGTTTTTGCTCTGTTTTTTTGACATATGTTTATTGATAAAAAAAATAATGAATTGTGGGATAAGATACGTATCTTCCATTTTATACTTTCTGGGGGTTTTGCTTTCCTGAAATCTTTTCAAATGAGAAGCTAAACAAGTTCCACATATCTACTTTTCCGTCCATTGGGAGGAAAAAGGGTTAACGGAAAAGAAAATTGACTTATATATTGTCACCAAATTTACACAATAATATTGAAATTTAAACTATGCATGTGGCATGAGATTGACCTACATGTACACAAACCAGGGCTCGAAATGTCACCTGTGTACCTTTTGCTATTCAAACAGGAAAAAATAACTCTTAAGGATCTGTGGAAAGGTCTTGTGAAAGAGGACTAAAAGCAGCATACAGTTACTTCTCGACCTGATTAAGTTTCATTACCAATAGTGAGTTATAAGTCCTTGTGATCTGCAAACTAACCATAACAAATTGTAATTGTCATTTAATGATTCTTGTGAGCAGTTTAAAGATGGTTATGGGTTGTTGTGTTCTGTTTTCGAACGGTGTACTTTTCTTATGGATTTGTATGAGATATTTCCAGAAAAATGGATAGCTTGCCAGGCAAGGTAACATACGCCCACTGGCAGCATTGAATTTGAAAAATAAATTGAGCAATGGCTCAAAAACATTCACTAAATGGATATTGAAGTCAAGGGCAAAAACTCAAAAACGGTTCATTGAAAAACTGTCAAATTCACACTTGACTGAGGTCTAATCAATTCCAATGCCCCCACCAAGTTTCATGAAAATCCTCTGAAAATTGGAGTCTCTACAGTGTCCACAAACAATTGTTGACAGACGGATGAGAAACAGTACATTCGAAATTCCAAGTTCCAGAATTACCCGGAATTTTTTTCAGAATCATATCAAAATCAATAGGGGTCTTCCTTGGATGTATTCCAGGAATTTTTTTCAGAATCATATCAAAATCAATAGGGGTCTTCCTTGGATGGTAATAAACAAATATACCAAGTTACAAAAAGATTCATAAAGAAATGGAGTCTCTACAGTGTCCACAAGCTTTTGTTTACAAACAGAACAATTTGAAATTCAAATCCAAGAATTCCAGGAATTTTTTTCGGAATCATACCAAAATCAATAGGGGTCTTCATTGAATGATAATAAACATGTATACCAAGTTTCAAGAAAATCCAATGAAACCTGTAGTCTCCACAGTGTCCACAAACAATTGTTGACAGACGGATGAGAAACAGTACATTCAAAATTCCAAGTTCCAGAATTCCAGGAATTTTTTTCAGAATCATATCAAAATCAATAGGGGTCTTCCTTGGATGGTAATAAACAAATATACCAAGTTACAAAAAGATTCATAAAGAAATGGAGTCTCTACAGTGTCCACAAGCTTTTGTTTACAAACAGAACAATTTGAAATTCAAAGTCCAAGAATTCCAGGAATTTTTTTCGGAATCATACCAAAATCGATAGGGTTCTTCCTTGAGTGATTATAAACAAGTATACCAAGTTTCAAGAAATTCCAATAAAAACTGTAGTCTCTACAGTGTCCACAAACAATTGTTGACAGACGGACCAACGGACCGACGGACCGATGGAATTTGAAATTCAAAGTTCAAGAATTCCAGGAATTTTTTTCGGAATCATACCAAAATCGATAGGGGTCTTCGTTGAATGGTAATAAACATGTATACCAAGTTTCAAGAAGATCCAATAAAAACTGTAGTCTCTACAGTGTCCACAAACAATTGTTGACAGACGGATGAGAAACAGTACATTCGAAATTCCAAGTTCCAGAATTCCAGGAATTTTTTTCAGAATCATATCAAAATCAATAGGGGTCTTCCTTGGATGGTAATAAACAAATATACCAAGTTACAAAAAGATTCATAAAGAAATGGAGTCTCTACAGTGTCCACAAGCTTTTGTTTACAAACAGAACAATTTGAAATTCAAAGTCCAAGAATTCCAGGAATTTTTTTCGAAATCATACCAAAATCGATAGGGTTCTTCCTTGAGTGATTATAAACAAGTATACCAAGTTTCAAGAAATTCCAACAAAAACTGTAGTCTCTACAGTGTCCACAAACAATTGTTGACAGACGGACCAACGGACCAACGGACCGACGGACAGGGGCGACAACAATATACGTCCACATTTCTATGTGGGCGTATAAAAAATGGATCCATTGACAACTATATTTTTGAGTGTGTCGAAAATTTGCTTCTCCTCTCATGAATCCTAAAGATTCTATGCACCTAATGTACAAGTGTTTGTCAATGATTGCAAGTTGGCAATCAGCAAGGACTTGTGGGAAAGAAATGTGTTTTTCAAAGGGGTGCTTCATATTGAGTGACTTTATCTGACACAAACAAATACATTATGCCTTGAAATGATAGTTGTGGAGGTATTTGTTACTAATTAATACTTGCACGGAAAAACGAATAGGCCTAGAAACAACCAATCATCCTTATTGTTTAGAAAAGATTCTAAAAGTGAATTATATTTTTGTACAACTATATATTAGTTGTTTGTATGAAGTTTTGTCTCTTTGAGATTTGAAGAAAATCATGATTACGAACGTCTGTTTCTGTTCTTTATACACAAACTGTTTAATTGGGTGGATTTCAAAATAATCTTGGTTTTCAATTGTTAGCCTTATTTCGCAATAGAAATATATGTTTTGACAACATCTTTCCCAACCAGGTCAATTCTTTAGAAGTCATGACAAATAGTATTAATGTAGTGACACAACATTTATTTGTGCACCAAATTCATATATATCTTTCTTCAGAGACAAGTCATTAAAACTGTAGTTTTATAGATCCCAATTTTGTCATATATATTTTTTGTAGCCAAAAATCAAAGCAAATACTAGCAAAATCAATTATAAACCTGTGTCTCTACTATGCACTGAGACCATGAAGGACTGATTATGCCAATTATTATACAACCCATACAGCAGACAGTTCTCAAAGTAACATCAGAGTTGTTCAATTATACATCCTTATATTGATTAAATATATTTTGGGAATAAACCAAGTGGTTGAAGTTAAATGAAACATTTGACAATCAGTAGTAAAAGTCATAACATGGAAACAGTAAATATAACACAATTCATAATTCCTATGTAGTTGGGAAAAGTACACTTTGTTAAACGTGCATAAATATCTATTAACTTTTTATCTCTTTGCCTTCCAATAAAATCTTCAGAATGAAGTTAATTATAATCTAAGTGGTACAGGATTGAAGAGTGATATGCAAACAGAATAATAAATCACTTGCGTATATCTTTTGTACTAAGAATAAAAACCAGCAAATTAATTGGAAAAAAAAAATGAAATGAATGGAGTTTTACGTACTACTCTCTGCGCCTTATTGGCTAAAAAAGAGGGTGCACATTAATTGAAATAATACAAGATAGCTAGATATTTCTGCACAATGCTTGTAATATGAAGATAACTCGATTTAAGTATTAGTGCTCTTTTGACCCAGAACAAGTTCAACCCAGTTAAGTAGCCAGAGAAATGAAATGAAGAAATCAAATGCAACATCAAAGAGATTTGCTGCTCTCTTGATTAAAGTATTAATGCTCTTTTAACCCAGAACAAGTTTTAACCCAGCTAAAGTAGCCAGAGAAGAGAAAAGCAGACTGAAAAAACCAAGTGCAACATGAAAGAGATTTGCTGTTCTAGATTAAGAAAAGGAAGAGTTAATATTAACCTTAAGGCTTTAGATTGTGCTATTAAGGTGTTTCGGTACATTTTAACTTGTAATTACTTGTACTTTTAGTCCATTTTCAATTATTTTATCAAAAGCCAAACTTCTGTGATCATATGATTAATTTTCTTTTATAAGTCTACAAGAAAAGTTTCATGTTTGTAAGAATTATAGAAACTTAGCAGATATCGTCACTCAATATGTAGTACCATTTTGAAAAACACATTTCTTTCCCACAAGTAGTTGCTGATTGCCAACTTGCAGTCATTGACAAACACTTGTACATTAGGTGCATAGAATCTTTAGGATTCACGAGAGGAGAGGCAATTTTTGGACACACTCAAAAATATAGTTGTCAATGGATTAATTTTTCTGGAAATATCTGCATGAAAACAGAACACAACAACACATAACCATCTTTAAACTGCTCACAAGAATCATTAAATGAAAATTACAATTTGTTATGGTTAGTTTGCAGATCACAAGGACTTATAACTCACCATTGGTAAGGAAACTTAATCAGGTCGAGAAGTAACTGTATGCTGCTTTTAGTCATCTGTTACAAGCCCTTTCCACAGATCCTTAAGAGTCAGCAAGTTATTTTCAAATATGTGTCTTTGATTACATGGTGGAGATAGGTAAGGACTGGTGTTTGTGAAGGTGTATTGAGATTTAATTAAACAGGTATTTCAGTTCTTCAATACTAATTAAAAGATTTCTGTATGTTTGTAGATTTGATAGAAAATCTAAAAATTTCCGCAAATTTGTCATTTGACATCACTCATTTGTGTAGATTTGATAAAAGACTGATCTAATCATTTTTGTAGATCAGAGGAGAGAGTTCTCTTGTAATCTGTGTAAATTTGAAAAGAGATATCTCATCATTATCATCATTATCATCATCTGTATAGATTTAAATAAAGGGATATCTGATCATTATCTTCATCTGTCTGTGTAGATTGATAGAAATATAACATCATCTGCAGTATAAGTTTGATGTACGAGGCATATCGTGGACCATATCCAGCTATCAAACTATCACTTTAGTACACTCTACAGAGTGACAAATACTGATAGCACAGAACATAAGGGTTAAAACGTGCAATAATAACAACAGCCTACTCACCTGTGTTCTTGTTCTCTATTAGCCAAGAGTTCCTGTAAAGCTTGAATCTTACTCTTCTGTTTATCTCCAGCTTGGCGTAACATATCCAACTCTCGATTTAAAGCAGCACATTTCATCTGAACTTCTTGATATTTCTTATTCTGAAGATAAAATAGCAATTGTGTTGTTTTTAAATATTCTTGATAAGCCAAATTCCATAGGCAAACACAAGTAATAAGACTGAATAATTGAGTTTAAAGGGCCTGAATCATTCTGGATGCAAAAAATGACAAAGACTTATGCTCATGAAAGAGTCTTTTCCACCAAATGTTAAGCACATATCACAAATCTTTTTTCAATCCAAAATACCACGTCAAACTCATAGACCAAAGTTATCAATAAAACACCCGATCTTGAAGTTATAGCTAAAAAATTTAACGATAAGTTCAAAGATTTTGGGGAAAATGGATTCCTCCGACATCTTTGGAAGAATATATAAAAATAAATTGTATTATACATGTATATGTATAATGACTTCATCATGAATGAGAAAAGAGCATTGTTTATCGAAAACAAATGCAGTGAAATAAATTCGATCGCAGGTGAATTGAATTTATTACCATGACAACGTGACTTGTCAGCTATAGTTTAGCGTGAAACCATAAAGATGGTCTTGTAAGGATGATTTTCATGCACTTTTCATTATGAAATCCAACAAATTTACCTGTAAATGCACAAATTGTTAGTAAGTTACAGGAGTTACCTCCCTTTTGGAAATTTTTAAACTTTAGCACGACAGTGACACACAAGGAATGCATATATTTGGCATTAGGGAAGGTAATCCTAACAGTTTCACTTAAAATTGAATACCAGAAATTTGTCAAACCTCTCACCCAAGTGTGGTTTGTTGATATGTACTAGTGTCCATAAGAAACAATACCACTGTTTGAAACGACATAAAAGAAAAACTAAACAAGGTAGAAGTTTTGGACTTGTGTTATGTTTTTGAAAAATCCTTTCACAATATCTTTACAAAATATTCATTTCAATAAAATCTGTACAATCAATACGACAAGCCTTTAAAGGTAGATGGGTCGAAACATACACATTTCCTTCAAGCACTGATCTCAGAAACAACGGGAAAATGTCACACTACACGTCTCAAACTCCAGATAAACATGCGAACTCCAGATAAACATGCGAACTCCAGGTAAAGATATTTCTAAAGGCTTAATACTATGTTAGGACATTCTAACCAAATCAGTTTTATTAAAAACGTGACAAATAGGTTTTGATTGACAAGAAATACATTTTTAATTATAGTAATCTAGTATAGGAAACTATAGAAAAAATTCCCCGGTTATGAGCATAAACAAGTCTAGCCTCAATGATTCAAACATCATGTAATTTTAATAACAGCTTTATTAGAAAAAAACGGATCTTATGTGGTCTTTCATTCAAATCTAGCATAATTGATAACATTCACTGCGTTTCAACTGTCTGCAATCATAATATGAGCTTTTTTTTTATTGCGTGGCAAATAAAATTTGTCACGCTTTGTTTTCGTTCGGATTATTTTTTTTTTTTTTTTTGGGAAGCTCGCTAGCCCAAACGGAAAAAGATAGACTATTTCTGTTTTCACCAATGGTTTTTATATGGGCTGGAATCAAAAATGAATATCTAACATGAAATTTTCGCTAAACCGAAAGTGGCTAATTGCATAATATGCAAATAAGATTTCAAGCTAGCTCGGGCCCTAATATTCGCATCGGTCTGAAATTTACAGGATATAGATAGATAGGCAGCGCAATTAAAACTACATCATCAAAATTTTTTGATCACTTCCGGTTTGGGCGTGGGGACTTCCGGTTTTTTCGTCTCATGTCGGGCGACCCTGCTTCCGATGTAATTCAAGATTCTAAACAAAATCAGTATATTTTAGCTATACTAAATGATTTTAATCCCCTGAGATGAAGAAAAATTAAATTGAATGTTGCGCATGCGCAGTTTTCAAAAATGGCAAATTTTCTTAAAAATTTAATAAGTCCGCCAATTATTAACCGATTTTTATGATTTTGGTGTTTATCGAAACCTTGATACTTTATCTAAAAAATGTTGGGAACAGAATTTTGATTTTCGAATTTAAATTTTTTTTATGCCCGTTCGAATTTTTCGAAAATTTAAAACCTCTATATCTCGTGACCTTGACCTTAAATGACCTTGACATTTGAGATGTAGAATGTCATTGACCTCAGCTGTCTATAGATGTGCTGATATTGCATGACAAATATTAACTTCCGGTTTTATAGCCCACCGAAATCTGACTATTTTGCAATTTTGGATGGTTATGTTACACTTTCGGGCTCTAATGTTCGGATTGATCTGAAATTTACAGGATATAGATAGATACGCAACACAATTAAAAATATATCATCAAAATTTTTTGATCACTTCCGGTTTGGGCGTGGGGACTTCCGTTTTTTTTTTATCTCATTTCAGGCGACCCTACATCCCGTGTAATTCAAGAATGTAAGCAAAAACAGTACATTAGCTATACAAAATAATTTGCATCCCTCGAGAAGAAAAAAATTCCAATTGCTAATAAAATTTATTTTTTTGTAAAATTTTTGCATACAAATTCAAAAAATATCTCTTTATAAAGCTGTGAATTAGCAAATTATCACATAGCTTGAATTTTCTCTCTATGTTAATTACAACCAAAGTTACAAAATAATGTTTAAATTTGAATATAGAGAGTTTAAATTTCATGACAAATTGACATCTTACTACCTACTTAAATTTTAGTTTGGAATTTATGTAAATATCCTACCCAAATCTTAGACATGTACAAAAATCTAATAAGGAACTGATAGTAGAAACTTATAGTAGAAAAAATTGCCTATATAGCGGAAAGTTTACGCTTACAATTGTAGGCTGGAAAGTACCGGAATTGAAAGCTAGCAGGTTAGAAGTTTCAAAATGTTCGAAATCCATGGGATAACGCACAGTTGCCACGCTCGGAGCTGTTCACAGTTCTAGTATTTTTTTATTTTTATATATGTTGTTATGGAAATATAACCAGTAAGCTGTTGCCAATTGATCTGAAGCATAACAATATATCTCTGAAACAGTTTGCAGCTTTATTTTCAAAATGATTTGAAGGAAAGTAGGCTACACAGAAATACAAGTAGGGTACTAAATATATATCTCTTTCAATGATGCTGAGCTGACAAACCCAATGAAAGACTACATTCAGGTATTCCAATGGGATTCCAGCTAACAATAAGAGTATTTAATTACGCTTAAACCTAATTATGATACTTTAAACTTCCATTCCTGTAGGACTTGCCTTGTGGGATATAATGGTAATTGACTTATGAAAAGAGATTCCGAGTTTTAGAAATTAGGTCATGTTACAGACAATAGGCAAGAGCCCAATCTCATTAACAAAAACAAATCATTCCCAACAATCATGCAATTGTCTGTCAAGCTTGGTTTATTGTTTCTATTTAAAACATAGAATGAAAATATTATAGATAATTTTCCTGGGATGTTATATATCTAAAGGTTTATAAGATGTTAGATATCTAAAGGATTATAAGATGTTATATATCTAAAGGTTAATAAGATGTTATATATCTAAAGGTTTATAAGATGTTATATATCTAAAGGTTTATAAGATGTTATATATCGAAAGGTTTATAAGATGTTATATATCTAAAGGTTAATAAGATGTTATATATCTAAAGGTTTATAAGATGTTATATATCGAAAGGTTTATAAGATGTTATATATCGAAAGGTTTATAAGATGTTATATATATAAAGGTTTATAAAGTGTTATATATCTAAAGGATAATAAGATGTTATATATCTGAAGGTTAATAAAATGTTATATATCTAAAGGTTTATTAAGATGTTATATATCTATAGGTTTAAGATGTTATATACAGTATCTAAAGGTTTATAAAGTTTTATATATATGAAGGTTTATAAGATGTTATATATTTAAAGGTTTAAAAAATGTTATATATCTAAAGGTTAATAAGATGTTATATATCTAAAGGTTTATAAAGTGTTATATATCTAAAGGTTTATAAGATGTTATATATATAAAGGTTTATAAGATGTTATATATATAAAGGTTAATAAGATGTTATATATCTAAAGGTTAATAAGATAATCTGAAGGTTAATAAAATGTTATATATCTAAAGGTTTATAAGATGATATAAATTTACAGGTTTATAAGATGTTATATATCTGAAGGTTAATAAGATGTTATATATCTAAAGGTTTATAAGATGTTATATATCTAAAGGTTTATAAGATGTTATATATATAAAGGTTTATAAAATGTTATATATCTAAAGGTTAATAAGATGTTATATATTTAAAGGTTAATTAGATGTTATCTGAAGGTTAATAAAATGTTATATATCTAAAGGTTTATAAGATGTTATATATCTAAAGGTTAATAAGATGTTATATATTTAAAGGTTTATAAATTGTTATATATCTAAAGGTTTATATGAGTAGATAAAACTGATACAATTCATAAACAATTCAAACACCTGAAGTAATGAACAGTCAAATCTTCTTTTGATCCTACAGTCAGAAGTGAATAAAAAAGATTTGCTTTATCACAAAAGGTCCCTCGCAAATAGTGATGTCATCTTATACTCAGATTTAGTGGAATTACAGACACAACAGACATCTGAAAATTGGAATGCTAAAATTTGATATTAATTGAAGGGAAATAATATGAACACTGTTGAAAATGAATTTGTTATAAGCTGCAGAAAATTAGAACATTTTAAGCACAACTAGAATAAGAGAAATTTTCTTACAATATTTTTCTTTGATGTTGTTGTAAATTCTGGACAAATATTTCATAATCATAATTTATTTTTTGTCATTTCAGAAACATTCACAATGAATTTTTCAATTGCTTGTCATCCGTCTTTCAAATATCATTGACCCAATTTCTGAAATTGTTTTATGCTGCGAAGATATCCCATTTCTAAGACTAACCAAAACACATTATCAAAAACCATGGTCCTTGTACAAATTCTGAAAGCAGATTGGTTAAAAGCACAGAATTTGTGACCCAATTATTCCAGAAAACATGTGTTTTAAGTGAATGATCTTTTCTTTAAAGTTGATATTCAATTTCATACAAAAACAGTAATCAAATTGTGATTCTACCTATATTTAGGTAAGAAAATAAGCCTGTGTGAAATTAACAGTTTTACCGGTAATTATCTTGTGTATAAAAGTGTAAACAACCTTACAACAAACACACAAGATAATGAACACTTTTCAAAAATAATGGACAGATAGTGAAGAGTGTTTATCAAATAATGGATAGTTAGTGGTTATGGTACTACTTATAGCACTCATACATTCTATAAGATAGTGTTTAAATACAAGAAAGGCTGACGTCATAGCTATTTATTTCACCATATATCATTCATTTATCATATTATACGAGATTTCGCAAGATCACAGAATCTACATATTTTTAATTTCTAGCAATAACACGACCGTGTTAGTATGTTGAAGAAAACGTACGATATTAAGTATTCACGGAAAGGAATTTGTTAAGCCATCTATTATAATAATCTCTAAAGATTTGATTTTGGGATGTGATGTCACTCTTTGATCTTGACTGATTATTAACCCACATAAATGTATGGACAATGGTCTAACATTGATGGTAGTGACTTGTTGTCAATGACGTAGTCCTCACTCTTATTGACAAGTTTGCGACCATTAACCTATTAACCTAACAAAAATCATTAATATTGAATGTGGACAGTTGAAGAAGGCATGTGTGATATCCTTTGACTGTGCTGGTCGCATCCAGATATGTGAAAATGGTAGAAAATTGAAGGAGGGAATTTATACAGGAATGATCAGGCAGAATACTGGTGGCCTTTGATACAAGTTTGACTGTATTATCCTTTAACTAACATGCACCAATAAATAACATCATTGGGTCCTCTACTGAATTGGATCAATATTTCAGTTGAAATATGTATTTATTATTCTTTTCTCTAAGGTTGAAATAATTCATCTCGTAAGAATTTTTCATGAAATACTTATCTTTATCAAGATGTTTGTATATAATCATGTTCCAAACAAAATTGGCAAAGATAAAGCCCATATTTTGTGTCTTTAAATAAATGCCTTTAACAAGATTAGTACAAACTTGAAAATGCTTTTGTTATATTGCTTACTTGAAATTTTTCTGTTTCAAATAATTCAAAAGAGTTTTGGAGCAATGTTGATCCATATTGTATCCAAAATCAAATCTCAAGAACACGTAATATCATATTAAATAAATATTTGCAATTTCACTTTACCCAATAACTTCAGATTAATCACATTATGAACCTGATAGTTCAGTTCAGTGACACAATAAAATCTTGATATATATGATTATAACATATTAATCAACAAGGGTTTTATGATATCTCATTCACATTCATGAACAGATTCAATTTAATCTTGAATTCTCTTGATAATTTGATGATAAAAGCTAAAAGAGTGTTTAACAACAATGTGTTCCCATGATTCTGATTCTAGACATCTAAGAAGCTTTAAGCATGAACTTAAATATTTCCTTAATTCTTTTAGAAAGTGATGACTCTGACACCTAGTCAGACAAATCCAATGAACTTCGTGAAATGAAAAGAGTCACATGTTATAGGAATCATTCGTGTTCTGGTGGCCAGAAGGATAGTTTGGGAGCTCAGTGAGAACGACGCTTGCTTGCGTCCAGGTCCAGGGATCAATCATGGCAAAGGTTGAGATTCTTCAACTCTGTTTTTCTTGTCCGTGATGCAGGTTGTAGATATGGAAAAAGCCACTAGTTATTTGGATGAAACCAAGGTACTGTGTGCTATAGGCTGTATCTGTCCAATATCCCTCAACAGTTGAAAATGGCAAAAAGAGTTGGCTAATACCACTGTTGTACATTGCATGGTGTTACCTGGCTTCATTAGCCCATTAGGTGCAGAAGGATAGGATGTAAAACTCTATATATTTCAATTCATTTTCAAGGAAGTTATCCAATAAAAGTTCAATGAGAACAAATTTACAGTGCATGACTTATAAGCCTACTTAACTTTTTCCCTCAAGTCTTCGTCTTATTCAGTGCTATTAATCCATGGTATCTATGGTGCATCACACTGGTTCTTTTCAAGACACAATTTGGTTCAGTTACTTTAAACATAGTAGGCGTAGGCTATTATCTTGGCCGGAATAAACAAGTCAAATGACATTGAATAAGTCACTCATTATTGTAATTCCATTCTAATCAGCTGTAAATGGATATGGAATCAGAGAAATACATAATCAGATTAAAAATATCAGTTCCTACATTAAGGGAAATATTGTGGTATATATATGGACATGTATTAAATTATGATGTCATGAAAAAGAAGCCCTTTGAAATGACTTGATGGCCATTTCTCAATATTTCAAGCTCTATCACTAGACCTGAATATGTTTAATTAAAAATACCACAACTAATATACTGATAAGAACACTCTTGAACATTTCAACATGAGAAATTGAAGTTTTAAAGTGGAATATTTTGGTTAATTTATTATCCATGCAGTTACGGTTTCCTTTTAAATGATGGGTCACAAGAAAACAAATGATTCATGGCAGTAGATGGTTCTATATCTCAGTACCATTATTAATACCTCAAGACACTCTCTGTTCTTATCTGATATAAGCTTTACATTGCCCTATATTGTAGTGTAAGATGAAAGTGCATATCAATGTTAAAGAAATGACATAATTTAGGATGAATTTGCATCTCACGAGATTGTGGAATCTATTATCCTCCCACAGTTAAAACAAAACATATCATATTTCTCATTATCCAGATCATAAATCCACATTAACATCCGAGTCAAATCAAGTAGGTTATGATTATTTCAATTTGATAAAGATTGACTAACTCAGATTTGAACACATCCCAGTTCTGATCAATCTACACCTAAGGTTTATTCAGCTTCATGAAAATTAGGAGATAATTCTAGATTCGATTGAGTTAAATTGTTGACTGATAGACAAAGATCTCTATATAGAGCAATATATTTAAAATCCATATGGGGTCAGTTTCAAAGTAGATTAATCTTACATCTACTCCAGTGGTTATTGTGACTCACAAATCCTTATGCAAATGTTTGTATACAAGTGTGGAATTAAGTTTTACTTTGAGAAAGAAAGGAATTCGCTCTTCTTTTTTTTTTATTGGAGATCAGACATATTCTGAAATTCTGGAGACACCTAGTTACAATTAGCATAAGAAAAAGTTTGGATCAATCATTTAAACCTAGTTAAATTTACATTCAAGTTTTGCATTATTCATTCCATGTCATTCAAATTCAATGTCATTATATATATCCTACTCATTTTCAAGAAGCCAGGCTTTTCAATTATATCACATAAACATTTTTCTTGACTTTTCTTGTATAGCAGTATTACAATACATATGCAGAGGCGTAATTAGATTAAATCAGAATATATTACATGCCATCAATGAATGCCCCATAATTCTGCATAATTGGCACAGATTTCATTTCACAATGCGTAGCAACCAAGTATGTTCGGTTCAAAAACAATTCCTCTTATGGATCATGGCAAGTGGATCCGCCTCATCAAACATAGGAAACAGAGTATCTTCCACAAAAAATCGTAAGTTACGATTAAGACATGAACTTAAATCGTAAGTTTACATGCCTTCCACAAAGCCGTCGTAAGATTATGTTTTACATTTATGAAATAAATCCTAAGTTACTTCTTCAGTAAAAAAAGTAAATTCAAATACTCAGTTGCCATTAAAGAGATGTGCAAAAACAAGTTTGGTTTCATCAAATGACATCCTAGGTTATTTGTAGTAGGAGTGTGGGAATGTTCTTTATGTTAAAAATTATTGAATACTGAAAACTAATAAACATTTCTTAAAATCATTGTAGGCCTTTTTATAGCACGTAGTTACTCTAGAGGCAGTAAGTTATAAATAGTAGTAGGTAAGTAAGACAGACCTGTCAGCCACATGTTGGATATGAGCAAAAGCAAAGATTTTAGAACTTCAACAACACGAATATACAATCCTACATCAGTTCAGTCTAGTTTCTTTTTTTAAACTATCATCAAAGATGTGATTGTAAGGTGGCCACCATGACAAGGTTTTAGTCTGGCTACGCTTATGCGATAATTAAGTAATTTATTAGCGCATGCGAGGTTAACAACTTAATCTTAATTTTTTATGTTTATGAGTGACGTACGATTAAAACGGGACTGCAGTTTTTTTGTGGAACGATTCCAAGACCATCTAGATGTACATTCCAGACATTTCAATGGCCTAGATCAGAAGTAGAGTATGGTACTACATAAATTTCAACCTAGCAAACAACATATAGCTTCTTGATAAACACAGTTATTTGTGGGCATAAATTTGGAGAAGGATTATTTTCCTATCAGCACTTATACAGTTTCCTGTCCAAATCTCTCGATAAATTTAACTTTGATGTAAACAAACTTACTATATGAGCATCTTGTTGAAGTTTTTCTCGTTCCTGTTGAGTTATGGCTTCATCAAATTTCTTTAATGTTTCTTTCTGCGAGGCTTCTATTTGTTTACTCTTGTGTAATTCCTCCGAAAGTTTACTCACTTCATCCTGTAGCAATAAAACATTATAATAGAGATAAATATAGATTTTACACAGTAAGCAAATATATCTTAAGTGGAAGGAATGAATGAAAAAATAAAAATACTTAAATATACAAAAAAAAAGAAAAGATACATGTAAATGTCCCACACATTCAATATTCTATGGAATAGCAAATATAATTCTCATAGAATAATATTATATCATGAATCTTTCTGGTGAAAAGGATAGCCTTGGGAAGCAAAGCAACATACGTCCACCAGCAGCTTTGATTGCAAGTACAAATCAAAGTTTGTTGTCCATTCACATTTGGTTTATGTCTATTTTATAGAGAATTTTAAGTCTGACACAATGTTTCAATGAAAAATTATCAGATTATTTAAGTCGGACACAATAGTTCAATGAAAAATTATCAGATCATTATAAAAATAAATAGGGATCAACTGCATAATGAACCTACAAAATAAAAATCAAAAGGATCCATAGAGAATTGTTGCCTGTAGAATGAGCACAAGTTGCACACTATATATAAAGCTAATGGTGTGAAAATCGATAGGGATAATCTTCATAATGACACTGACCCACAAAAAAAAATCAAAAGAATCCATAAAGAATTGTAGCACATGCACATGTTGCATACTATGAGTAATAGAGTGAAACACACTAAGACAATATTTCGGTGAAAAATTATTTGATCATCACCAAAATCGATAAGGATAATCTTCATAATGACACTGACTCACACAAGAAAATCATAAAAATCTGTAAATAATTGTAGCCTGTAGTGTGAGCAAAAACAAATGTGAATGAACAGCCGGGGCAAAAAGAATATACGCCCCAAATAAATTTGCAGGCATGTAATAAAGGAACTTGCATTGGGTTGTTTATGGAACGCCATTAACGCAAAAGGTCAGTTCACAGATTCTAAATTAGTTTAGTAGATTCTAAATTAGTTTAGTAGATTCTAAATTAGTTTAGTGAATCCTATCAGTTTCGTAGAAAATCTATTCGTTTCGTGAAAAATCTGGCCGTTTCGTAAAAAATCTGGTTGTTTCGTAAAAAATCTGGCCGTTTCGTGAAAATTCTAGGTTTCGTGAAAATTCTGGATTTCGTGAAAGTTAAGCCGACATCTAAGACCAGGGGGCGCGCGATATGTCAAAGTTCATAGGGCTATAAATAGAATAATATTGATGCAATACACTTTGTGTTTTGTGCCGTTTTCTGATTATAAACAAATTATTGTTTTTTTTTTATAAATACAAGAACTCAGAAAAATTCAATCAGGGCCATAGCTGCTCGTCATAAGTTTGATTGAATTTTTCTGAGTTCTTGTATTTACGAAACAGCCAGATTTTTTACGAAACGGCCAGATTTTTCACGAAACGAATAGATTTTCTACGAAACTGATAGAATTCACTAAACTAATTTAGAATCTACTAAACTAATTTAGAATCTGTGAACTGACCTTTTGCGTTAATGGCGTTACATAGTTGTTTCTATTTTTGCAAAACTGTTTTACATTTCGAGTCATTGTTTTATCAGATTAATCCACGCGTGTTAAATTATCTTAATTTGCCAATCATGTCGGATCCAAGCTACAAAATGTATGACTGCAATTTTTAGGATTTTTTTATGCAACTGTGTCAACTCTTCTGGGTTTTTCATGAATCCACGATTGGTACACATTCTAACATAAAATATCTGGTTGAGAATTTCTAAATTCAGCAGCCTTGGATTTATCACAAAAAAGGATTTGTTTGTTCAATAAATAACACCATGAAACACAAACTTGGGTTTTAATATAGAACTGTTTTCAGTTTTGAAGGGAGAACTATAAAAACAAACCTTAAGCTGATCATTCTGATCTTTTAGCCTTTCTTTAATCTCCTTTTCATTCATCAACACTTGTTTTAAATGACTTGTAGCATCTATAGCAGTATCTTTAAATGTCTGATCTTCTTTAACTGAAAAATACATCCTTTATTAAATTTGACTGTTGGGAATCTTATTCTCGAAAGGTCTAAGTCACAAAGCTGGAGCTATATATTTTATTTGTTTTTAAATTAAAATAAAGAGTAATTATAAACTGATTCCTCCTCTAGAGAAGAAAAGCTACAATCATTATGAATACCATTCCTGTTCCAACAAGTTTAGTAAAAATAAAATGGTTTGAACGAAGTCCCCAGTTTACACCGGTTTTTAGACCAGAGCAAATTGATGAAAAATGTCCTAAAAACAATATATATACTCTATAACTGCATACCATATCAATTACAGGTGTAACTTGAAAAGCATTAAGGAGTATGATCTAAGATATTGCTGGTCTACAATTAAGAACAGCCTACATCTGTAATACAACCCTTTAGTTGAAGATGCACTTCTTAAGTCTTAATTATATTTTCCATCATAGGTTTACTGATTTCTTGTTTGTCATATATATCCCCTATTAGTTACAAAAACTAAATTATTGTTGTCATTGTTCAGACAGCATCTACTAGTTGAGACATTCACATCTACTCTTGGGATTTTGAAATTAATTCCTAATATTTTTTTGTCTGTTCCGTTTCAATATAATAATCTATAATCACAAAGGAATAACTTCTACAACAAGGCATTTGATACATGTGAATTAGACTACAGGATCATCATGTCAAGAATTAAGAAGGTTAATCTGATGAGCTATCATCGGAAAGCTTTTTTCATTCAGGTAGAATAACATTATAATCCAATAGACTATACTCCCACTCATATTTTGACTAGAAGTCAAAGGCAATTCCTAAAAAAACAAATAAAAACACAAAATCAAATTCTATAGATATTTCAAGACCAAAGAAAGGGCACCAAAAACATCAAAAAGCTATAGGCAGTCCAATTTTTACATCAATTTGGCCCGAGAGTTGGTATCTATAGCCTACACATAAGCATACAAAGTTTATTTAAAATCTGATTAAAATAAGGCCAAAAACTCATCAAAATATAACTAATTTCTTCAGAGTACAACAAAGCAGTTTAGTCTTTACCAACTTTACAAGCAACGGTCACGACTTACAAACCTCCATGGAGAATTATGTGCGGATGAACTCATATATAAATATCATGTACATTTGGTATCCTGATCTTTAAAAACCATAATAAATTTATATTTGAATATAATATAGATAGAACTTTGGTAGAAGTTGAAACATTACGATGTCATGAATTCAACTTATTACACTGGGTCATGAATTATACAATGAAACAGGGTAGAGAGCTCTTAACAATATCTAATAAAGCATTGGGATATTTTCCAGTAATTCATATTTAAGAGTCCAATAGGAAAACTTTAAATCCCAGTATTTGTTTGTTAATCTAATATTCTGTGATAAAGTATAATGGATATTGTCAAATTAGAATCTGATCAAAACTGTACATAATGGAAATACCTTGATATCATTGTATCAGTAAGTAAAGTAAAGATAACATAACATATTTATCTTTGTATTAGAAAGTAAAGATAACATAACATATTTATCTTTGTCTTTGTAAGTAAAGATAACATAACATAGTTATCTTTGTATTAGTAAGTAAAGATAAAATATTTATCTTTGTATTACTAAGTAAAGATAACATATTTATTAGTAAGTAAAGATAACATATTTATTAGTAAGTAAAGATAACATATTTACCTTTGTATTAGTAAGTAAAGATAGCATATTTATTAGTAAGTAAAGGTAACATATTTGTTAGTAAGTAAAGATAACATATTTACCTTAGTATAAGTAAGTAATGATAGCATATTTTTCTTTGTATTAGTAAGTAAAGATAACATATTTATTAGTTAGTAAAGATAACATATTTATTATTGTATTATAAGTATAGTGTACAAATATGGATATTGTACAATAAAAACCGTACATATAATGTAATCCAAAAAGGCAAGCTCAGATGCCCTGTGAAAAATGATTGAAGTCTGTTTCTCAAACCCATGAGAAATCAAAAACACTTTTTTAGAGAAACAGAATTCTTGTCATCATAAAATATACACAATGAAAAAAGTAATGTAACGATTTTTTAAAGCTGAATGGTGTGTGACACTATAGAATTTTGACCCATATTTTTAAACCTTGAACAGCATGTTTTTTGGAACAATCAATCAATATTTTTTGCCAGTATCTGTTGTAAAGTCTGAGTAGTAAGACGCTTAAGAAGGAGCTGATGGCACTTTGTTTCCATGTTAACATGTCAACTTATTTAACTAATTGGTTGTAATGTTACCCAAGAGTTATGTATAATAATTATCTGCATCAATAAATAATCATTAATATAAATCATGTCATCAATACAACTTAAGATTACGAAGCAATGTAAGAAACGAAATTCAATTTTATTTACAACAATTTTATTATAACAGTATTTTTGACTAGAACTGTCTTGTATTTTTCAGATGTAAAAAGATTTCTTTAGCAATCTAAATTGGTTCACTTCCCATGTAAACACATTTATTATAATATATGATCAATAGTTACATGCTCTATTTAAACATGATCAAAGGTTTATTGTCTGCTTAATAACCAAGGTGTCAGTGTTTATGGGCTGTTGTTGGAGAGAGACTAACATAGATCAACCAATATGTTCAATCACATTCCCATGTTGGAACCGTAAATATATAAGAAAAAATCAACACATTCCAAAATTAACATTCTAGTCTACATAGTATATTCACCAAGGTATTTTTGGCCGAAAGCAGTAACTAAGGTAACCAAATTTTTTATTTATCAAATTAAACCATCAGCTTTTTAAAATTATTGATTAGTCCTGATAAAACTACAATTTTTATTTCATTATCCCAATAAAATAAACCCAAAAGTAATCTAATTTGTTGGAAACAACCCAAGCAATAGAGATAATCTCCAGACAAATACCATTATATTCAATCACAACCATTCTGTTGCAAGATTTAACAATCCAAATATAATTCATTAATTTCTTTTATCTACATTTATTTAAGACTTTATTTTCATCAAGAAGACACCACAAACTAGTAAAGCCAAACACAGACATGATAACTATGCAGTTAAACACAGTCATGATAACTATCCAGCCAAACACTGCCATGAAACCTAGCATCCAAATAGACATAGCAATGCAGCCAAACACAGACATGAAAACTAAGTGTAATGTCAAACACATACGTGATAACTAGCAGTCAAACACAGGCATAACAATGCAGTCAAACACAGACATGATAACTATGCAGTCAAACACAGATATGATAACTATGCAGTCAAACACATACATGAAAACTAAGTGTAATGTCAAACACATACATGATACACAGGCATAACAATGCAATCAAACATGGACATGATAACTATGCAGTCAAACACAGTCATGATAACTATGCAGTCAAACACATACATGAAAACACATTCGTGATAACTAGCAGTCAAACACAGGCATAACAATGCAGTCAAACACAGACATGATAACTATGCAGTCAAACACAGACATGATATGTATGTTTTGATGTCTGATCGTCTCATGCAGATGTACTTGTCTATTCCTTGGTTTTTGTGGTCATGTACTTGATCGCAGAAAGATGAATCTGTCCATTTTATACATATGTACCTTAAAACTAATTGTACATTGAAATGATATATTGTTTTTGCTGTCATGTACTTGATCGCCGGAAGATTAATCTGTCCATTATTTACACATGTAATTGTGTATTTTAAAATAAATTGTACGTTGAAATAATACGTGATTTTTTGCGGTCGTGTGCATGACCGCGGGAACTATATATTACAGTACATCCATTTTATAAACAAATTGTAGGTTGAAAATCTGTCCATTTCATGCACATGTACTTGTGTATTTTTAAATAAATTGTACGTGGAGTATTGTATATTTATTTTGTGGTCATGTACTTGATCGCCGGAACACATATCTGTCCATTTGATACACATGTACTTGTGTATTTTTAGTATTTCAGACGAATTGTATATTGAGATATTATGTATTTTCGATTTTTTTCTTTTTTTTTTTTTTTTTCCAATGTTTTGCCCCATGGGCTGAATGTGAGACAGGACCATGTCCTTGTGTATTGGGCCTAATTCTGACCCATGTAAAATAAAGAGTTTATTATTATTATTATAAGTGTAATGTCAAACACATACATGATAACTAGCAGTCAAAGACAGGCATAACAATGCAGTCAAACACAGACATGATAACTAGCAGTCAAACACAGACATAACAATAAAGTCAAACCCAGACATGATAACTATGCAGTTAAACACAGGATAATGCAATCAAACACAGACATAACAATACAGTCAAACCCGGACATGATAACTATGCAGTTAAACACAGTCATGATAACTATGCAGCCAAAAAAAGTCATGATAACTAGCAGTCAAACACAGACATAACAATAAAGTCAAACCCAGACATGATAACTATGCAGTTAAACACAGTCATGATAACTATGCAGTCAAACACAGTCATGATAACTATGCAGCCAAACACAGTCATGATAACTATGCAGCCAAACACAGTCATGATAACTATGCAGTCAAACACAGTCATGATAACTATGCAGCCAAACACAGTCATGATAACTATGCAGCCAAACACAGTCATGATAACTATAAGGTCCAACACAGACAATTTTCTATAAGTTATCTTTAGCCCCAAAAAGAAACACAAAGAAAAAAATAAAAAATTAAAATTTAAGTGAAGAAGGTTTGTACCCACCCTTTTCTTGTAAATCTTTTATATAATCTGCTAATTTCTTGGTAGCTTGTTCAGACTTTATTCTTCTTTCTCTTTCTGTTTCCAATTCTTTCATCAAATGCTGAAATAAAATGAAAATCAATCATAGTTGTTACTACAATAGTCAAAACATATTACAAGTTCTTTTTCTTAATTTAATATAGTCTAAACAGTTAATATAGTCCATGTATTTTGTTCAGTATATCACAGTCATCATATTTTATGTCCATTTTTGTGAAGTATATCACACTCAAACATATTTCATAGTAGACATATTCTATTCCCATTCATATCCAGTTTCAGTTAAGATTAGAGTCAAACATATTCTTTAAAGTTTATCATGTACAGGGGCGCGGGAACAAATTTTAGGTTGGGGGGGCAAACTATTTCAAAGTCAAAAAACTGTTATCATTCATATACCTTTATTTCAAAATTAATCGAATTACAGGAGATAACTTAAAAGAATTAAGATAAAAATTATTATTTATTCAAATAATTTGATTGTGATAGAGAAACTTATATTCTTTACAAGCTTCGAAGGTTAAAAAACCAAGGAAATTTACAAATATGGCCTTATGAGACAATTAGATATTTAGGCTACCCGGTACATGTAATTATTTTATTTCATTTTTGGGGGGCAAAAGATATTTTTGCCCCCCATCAAAAATTTTTGGGGGGGCATTTGCCCCCCCTGCCCCCCCTGTTCCCGCGCCTATGATCATGTAGGCCTACATACATACTTAATGTTCACTTGTCTAGTTTATGATACATCAACATGGGAGTAAAAAATATTGTATATTTTTTATGCAGACTATATAATAATAATAAGTTATCACTTTATACAATGGGGAATATATAAAGATTTATGGTATAAATGCCGTAGATTTCATCAAAAGAGCAATTGGCTGTATCACTGGGAATTTTCTGTTTGAGCTGTTGAAATATCCGTCAAAAAAACTCATTTCTTATTTCACAAAAATATAAATCCCTAGTGTTTCTTTCATTCAATGAAAAGAAAGAATCTAGAATTATACTTTAATCAA
Organism: Nipponacmea schrenckii; assembly: GCA_030562195.1. NCBI lineage: Eukaryota > Metazoa > Mollusca > Gastropoda > Lottiidae > Nipponacmea > Nipponacmea schrenckii. The sequence continues at coordinate 8,668,298 of JAUJPP010000007.1, read as the reverse complement.
AGCTTTGCTTCAGAGAAAAATAAATAATTGTAGTTGGAGTTACTCTACTGCACCTATTAGGCTAATGAAGACAGACAACACCATGCTGCATTAACCTGCTCTTTTTTTCCAACTGTTGAGGGATCTTGACGGGGAAACCAGGTTGAAAAATCCGAAAGCTAATCTTGATCAAACACTGGACCCTCAGGTTAGTTAGCAAGCATTTAACTCACTGAGGCACAGCAGCTCCCCGTTGCATTTCAAACCTGCTCAAACATGCAATTAAAATGATTCATGCTGAGAAATTTTCAATATCCAGAAATTAGACCTACAACAACAATCAGTCACTATAATTCTAAAGCTAAGCATCACCCTTCTAGTGTTTCTTGACATGTGAATTGAACATATAAGATAACTATAATTATACATAGGGGAGATGTTGTTCTTTTTCAATCAATTTTTTTAATTATTTAAATGCTTATTAGCAACAGCAGTGTTTTCATTTTATAAAAAAGGTACCGTAAATGAAACCTGATCTTTTCAATCAATTTCTGGTTCATTTACATATTTATACAATAAAAATACTACTGTGGATAATGAGTTATTATAAAATAAAAAAAACAGGTTTGGTAGCAGTTACAAAAAAAAATTATCCCATTGTTCAGTTTGTACAATGTTAGTTGTATCTTTTATTTATCACACGAAGGGATACAGTAATCTAGTGAGGATATTTGATATACCAGCTGATAGAACTTCATTTCAAGCAACAAAATGTAGCAAAAATGTTTTTAAAGCGTTCAATATGACTTCATCCCTTCAAGATTGTTTTCTTAAACTATCAAAGATTAGAAAAACCTTATAACCTGAACTATATATTATATCCATTTTATAAACAAATTGTAGGTTGAAAATCTGTCCATTTCATGCACATGTACTTGTGTATTTTTAAACAAATTGTACTTAGAGTATTGTATATTTATTTTCTGGTCATGTACTTGATCGTCAGAACATATATCTGTCCATTTGATACACATGTACTTGTGTATTTTTAGTATTTTAGACGAATTGTATATTGAGATATTATGTATTTTCGATTTTTTTTTTTTTTTTTTTTCCCCAATGTATTGCCCCATGGGCTGAATGTGAAACAGGACCATGTCCTTGTGTATTGGGCCTAATTCTGACCCATGTAAAATAGTTTATTATTATTATTATTAAGAACTGCAAGTAGATGCCAATCGCCCATTGCTTTTCGAGCAAATGATCGTTCATTGAGAATATCTTTGACAGACATATATACAATTTTTCTGGTTTTGATCTTTCTTGTTTACTCATTGATATTATCTTACAAATAAACATAAGGGGAAAGTCAAACAGCACATTTTTTCACTTTCCTCATCTGACACTTAGCGCACTCTCTGAAATTTTGTATATTTATTATAGTTATTATGTAAGAAACAGCAGTTTTTTTAGTTTTTGTTACTTTAGCCAATTCCATTTACCACTGTAATAAAAAATATGTTTAAATCAAGATTGCTGAGATTGTTAATGGATAATTTAATTCAATTATCTCTCTAGTGGTCAGAATAACAAATGACAATCACTCAGGTCAAGTTAATAATAATAATACAATTTCCAATCTATAAAGATCAGTTTACAACTTTCACTTTAGCATTAATTTTCATTAAGCCTTGAACAGAAAGAGTGATATTAAAAAAATATATATATTTTTATTATTTTTTTTATATATATATCTTTGCATTTCAATTCCATGTATGATGTATAAGGTTCCTTTTATTTAACCTTCACAGCCATGGTCCTTTAATCTGACTAAATCTCAAGAATTATCAACCACCTAACAAACAGCACAGAATCATCCCACTTGAACCAATCCAACTACCAGTATATTTGCAATAAACAAAAACTGTGGAATATTTACACACAAATTATCAGACGGATTGTCATTTTGTGAAGAATCCATAAAAAGTGGTTTGGTCATCTAAATAATGTACTGAATGCTCTCCATGAAAGGAAACCAATAATGTCAATAGTCTGTGGTAGGTTACTATGACAGATCAAGTAAAAGATTGCATGTTTTCAACTCCATTTAAATGTAGCTTATATTACAAAGACAATGTTATTTAACGTCTAATGGGTTACTGAGACTGTTGGTTACTGAGACTGATGTAATACTCAACTTCTGGATTTCAACATGATATGCCATCATTGTTACTTCTTATAGCTCTGTGTCGACAACGTCTTAAGGATTATATTAAAACAGTTCATATCGTATCCCATATATATAATTGACAATAAAAATTCTAAATTTTCTTTGAAAATAAAACAAATTGTTCTTGAAGATCAACACAAATCATTTCAAAAGCCAATACTATAATTGGCAGAATTGACACTTGAAATTTGTTGACTTTATTTTGATAAGATGTCAAATTATCTCATTAGGGTTTAGGTTATTGTGGTTTAAAGGTTAGACCGACTCGATGTCAAATTATACAGCTTTATCTTTGTGTTTCAATTATCAGCAATTGAACTTGCAAACAGAATGGTGTTTATTAATTGTCATAAGATGGAAATAAATTGGCGATCAAAAGATTGTTGTAGTTCAGATGTCAAACTTCACAAAGCACACTGTATTTCAGAAACTTTCCTGTATGATATTATGATCTTTATGTATTGAACAATGTTTCCTGTTAAGGCATTCAACTAGCAGACCAAAGCGATCATACACATTTGATCTTTCTACTTGCTGTTTATCTGTTGCAATAAAGGAAGGAATCAGTCATTGTGAATTATCTAACATGTGGGAGACAATCTCATATGTTCATTAAAAGTCAATCTAGACAAGTAAGCTATTTTAATCTCATAATTCTTAGAACAAAATCAGCAGGCCATGTCTGAACTGATCTACATATAAGGTTGGAGTGGGAGTTAATTTAAGATGGATATCAAGACTTAAACACTTGTAAGGAAATTTCTGCATCTCAAGCTAACTGTAATCCGTTGAAATCTAATATCCATGTGTGATTGTGATTACTGGATTAAATATTACAGACATGTAGGCCTTTAAATCATACCTTTTTTTTTTTCTGAAATTTAACAAAGTAGTCATCAATTGATTCATTTGTAGAAAATCCTGTTACTACACGATTCCTTGTGGTACCATTATAATCTAAGGCTTCCTTGAACACATCTTAGAAAATAGGATGAATTTCGTGGATACAACTATATATAATGGACCGTGTTTCAATCAAACCAAAAAACTTGATATTGTACCTTAGCATACCTTTTCTGGCACAATCAAATGGCAAAATTCCGAATTCCCTAAAATTTATACCAAACGTTTCGTTACTGCTTACAAGAGGAATTAATATCTTGAGTAATATCATTGCCAAAGACCAACTGATAGGAAAATTCCTTAAATGAGAACCTAAGTAATTAGCGTTGTAAAATATAGTTTTTCTTTCATTCTTAATGATTTATTTAACAACTTAAGTAGACTAGTCAGTTTGAATTATTTTCATATTTTTGGAGCTGTACATTCAAATGCCCATCAAGACTCCTCCTTAGACTGACTTTAAAATTGGTTTGTGAACTCATTGGATTTTTATGAAATTTGGTGTAATCATTTATCTTGATGAATTAATGATATATTTTGACAATATTAAGATGAATGGTTTCTGAGTTTTTGCCCTTGACTTAGTTAAAGCACTCAAAATTTTTTTGTGAACTCAACAGAGACTGCAGTTTTCATCTGATTTAATTTAAATTTGGTGTGACCATGTACAGTATATTGATGAGATCTTGGATTAAGCCCAAATTTTGGTTCATTTTAACGATTAATGTTTCGACCTTGGTTAAAACAGAATTTAAAGTGGGCGAATATTGCGCGCCAACCACTTCTCAATTATTGCCCGAGCTTGACATTTTGTAGCATGTAACAATAACATCTAATCATAATAGAAAATCTTCGATTCCACACTGAAATCCAACACTGAATAATCCTTTTTTGATTGTACCAAATGAACCAACACTGTTTTTTATAAAAAGCAGTAAACATGATCATGAATTTCTAGAAGCTTTATTTATATGTGTCAATTTAGTTGCTGATTAGAGTAGACTTGATAATTATAGTTAATAAGCTTAAATGAAATTGTAATGGCACAACATGTTACCTGATTAATAGGCAGGTCAGCGAGTTTACTGCATGGACTTTTATTAAGCTAGACACAATTGTAACCGAATTGACAGACTTTATTCAGCTAGTAAACAACATTTTCAAATTTTGAGAGGTGATGAGATGGTTTGTATCAGGGCTGTTGATTTAACTATATTTGCAAGTCATGACTGATTTGAGTTCTAAAATGATTGAATATTTTAAGCATTTTTCATGCATTCTTGATGAAAATAAATAAAAAATCTTTATGTGTTAAAATGCCCAGATGGGAATGTTTTAAATCGACAGCCCTACTTTGTATTGTAGCAGATTATGTTTGGACAACAAAAATTTAGTAACATAAAAACAATTGCATGGAAAATCACAAAATAGTAAGGATTTTATAGGAGGGAAGAACAGCAATACAATAGATCAAGGATCCTGAAATTTTTGGACACCCCTGTTTCAAGGTAATGTATTCATTTTATTTATGGCCTAGAAGAATTAACATTCATGTAACTTATAAGGCTGTAGTAATTTTTAAAAAAACAATGGGAACTATGATGTGTAGGCTTTTCTTCTACTCTGGTACAGGATGATATTGATAAAACATGCTTAACTCTTCAATTCTGAATTAATACTAAAACTATATATCTGATTATTATTAATACTAGAACTACCGGTATATCTCAGATTATTATTATTATGAGAACTACCGGTATATCTCAGATTATTATTAATACTAGAACTATATCTCAGATTATTATTAAAACTAGAATTACTGGTATATCTCAGATTATTATTTATACTAAAACTATATATCTGATTATTATTTATACTAGAACTATATCTCAGATTATTATTAATACTAGAACTACCGGTATATCTCAGATTATTATTTATACTAGAACTATATCTCAGATTACTATTATTAAAAGAACTACCAGTATATCTCAGATTATTATTAATCTTAGAACTATATCTCAGATTATTATTAATACTAGAATTACTGGTATATCTCAGATTATTATTAATACTATATATCAGATTATTATTAATACTACAACTATATCTCTGATTATTATTAATACTACAACTATATATCAGATTATTATTAATACTACAACTATATCTCAGATTATTATTAATACTGAAATGGGGACAGTCGTAAGGTGGTGAGAAGGCACAAATACAAAACCGTTGATTAAATAAACTTAAACTTTATTTACATCCAAACAAAAACCATGGAATATTCAAAAAGAATATTTTACAAACAATAAATACAATATAAATATAATACACCAAAATATGAAGTATATTCTGATAACAAACCAAATATATGTAGTATATGAAACAACTATGCGACTTTTAATACAAATAATTATATACAATTGGTTTAAACCAAAAACATCACAAATGCGCTTTCAAAGTAAATTCAGACTTTCATAATTGCACAGAGAACAATACAAATGCTTATATTTAAATAATTATGATATGCTTATATTTAAATAATTATGATATGCTTATATTTAAATAATTATATGCTTACCCTAAAAGGGGTTTTTAACAGTTTGGAACTAAATAATAAAGCGCAGGGTTTTAATTACAGAAACTTAAAACTGATTAGCCTGTAATAAATATTTTATTATGTTATGTTTTACTGCGTTTATCAAGAAATGTTACTTACGAAGATTATTAAACTCATTTACTGATTTCTTACATGATGCTATTAAGTAAACTTTAGTGAAATTAGATTATTATGCCACTACTATATTAAAACAATAATTTACATTTAAAACTGCAATACTATACTGATATACTGAAAAATCAATAACTCATACCTTAAATTGAAGAAAATCCAACTTAACCAGTAATACTCCAAATAAACTTTGAAAACAAAAATCCACACCTCAGACAAATAGAAAAGAAGATCCTCTATGTCCAAAAACTCAAATTGAAATGATCATGGGATACAAAAGAATGAACTTGATTGGCCCTGACCCTAGAAACCATAGAAATTAGGAAACATAAGAACTATGGGATAGATAAGAATGCATAGAAATAGAAATAGAGAGGTGAGTGAAACAGAAAGAGTTCACTCAGGGTGCTAAGAAAGCAAAGTTGTAGAAAATTATGTCAGTTGTGTTGATGTGATTAAAATAAATATATTTAATGATTAAAAACTGACAGTTTAAAATTACATATATATTTACACCATAACAATACTATAACTCAGATTATTATTAATACTAGAACTATATCTCAGATTATAATTATTACAAGAACTACCGGTATATCTCAGATTATTATTAATACTACATCTATATCTCAGATTATTATTAATACTACAACTACATGTATATCGCAGATTATTATTAATACTACAACTATATCTAAGATTATTATTATTACAAGAACTAGCGGTATATCTCAGATAAGTATTAATTCTACAACTATATCTCTGATTATTATTAATACTAGAACTATATCTCAGATTATTACTAATACTACAACTATATCTCAGAATATTATTAATACTACAACTATATCTCAGATTATTATTAATACTACATCTATATCTCTGATTATTATTAATACTACAACTATATCTCAGATTATTACTAATACTACAACTATATCTCAGATTACAACTAAAGCTCAGATTATTATTAATACTACATCTATATCTCAGATTATTATTAATACTACAACTATATCTCAGATTATTATTAATACTACAACTATATCTCAGATTATTTTAATACTACAACTATATGTTCCTCCAAAGTTAGACACGTGTACTACCATATTTATCCCCCATTTTATAATGCAGGGCCCTGACAGTCTATTCTTCTTTGGCCAAATCTGGCGCACAAAAGAACTTTCTATAAATTTTATGCTATTTTCAAATGATCTCCATTTAAATTAAAATAAACTCTAATGAAGATAATCCAAGCAGTCTGTAATGTGAAGCTATCTGCTCTTAAGAATCTGGTTAAATACAATTTGTGATAAGGGTTAAGCTGTTTTTCTCCTCAGATATTGAACAAGGTAGCATCTATTAAGAATTTATACACTCTTCAGCATCTAGTTCAATGTGATTTGTGACAAGGATTAAGCCTTTTTTTACTCATCAGATATTGAACAAGGTAGCATCTATTCAGAATTTATACACTCCTCAGCATCTAGTTCAATGTGATTTGTGATAAGGATTAAGCTGTTTTTACTCATCAGATATTGAACAAGGTAGCATCTATTCAGAATGTATACACTCCTCAGCATCTAGTGATAAGGATTAAGCTGTTTTTACTCATCAGATATTGAACGAGGTAGCATCTATTCAGAATGTATATGCTCCTCAGCATCTAGTTCAATGTGCCTAATGCAATCTTTTATAAGGATATATAATTGACCAACTACAGACTGTGACACTAAATGGACTTAATATTCAACACGACAACCAAATAATTCCTTTTGTATATCAAACGCCATTACTCTGAACTCCAAGACAAATTTCCTCATGTATACACAAAGCTTCTAGTTGTAGCGTACAAAAGAAATCAAAATTTTAGCAATTATCTCATCCATGGTAGACTTGAACCATTTAAAAATGCTCATGTATCTTAGATCTTTTTTAAAAAAATTTTTTGATTGGTGATAGCAATATATTAATCAATTTCTAAGTTAGATTTCAGGAAATTCTTATTTTAGGACTGGTGCCATTCATACCAAATACTTTATATCGGAGTTTCTGTTTATGTGTATGCATGCTTGTGCGTGCTTGTGTCTTTCAAACTAAAATTATACTAATAATTAATGCTCGCACAAATCAATAAGCTTATCTATTGTTCTGTGACCTAGGCCAGTGCTTTCATTGAGACTTGTCTCAATACACCCTAACACAAGAAAATAATTAGGGTATAGATAATTCTGAAATGTCTATTCTTCATTCTTCATATTAACCTAAAGCAGTTTAAGTGAAGAAAACTAAATCTGCCTCAAAAAAATTGATGAAATTGAAGGAAAAATATACAAAATATTTCAATATAAAATCTGCCTAAAAATACACAAGTACATGTGTAATAAATGGACAGATCCATGTTCCTGACCGCAAAAAGAAATATACAATATTTCATGGCTTCTGACATCTGTGTACATGTATTTGTCCAACAGGTGTCAGTTTTCATTTGAGTTAGTTGTCAATAATGCCAGTCAATATGACATTTTATAAAATAAAAACTATCAATATCTTGATATAATAATATTAGTATCAACAATCTTTTATCCTTCAATCACAGTGAGATAAATCAATGGCCTTTTTTATGCTATTGGTTAAATTTCTACTTTACATGATTTAATGAAGAATATTGTTAGATTATAGAGGACATGTAAAGTAACTGTCAGGTAAGAAATGAAATGAAATATATAGATCTGGTCTTTAATCATGATATCAAAAAAACACCTTAAAAGAATTCAGAAAATTTAGGAAGGCTAAAAAAAACTCCTCCCAACTGCGCTGCATCTCTTGGATACAACAGAAGTGAAGAGTAACTTGGCAGAATATTTCATACAGCAATGACAAGGATTATGTCTAAATCGGAATGGTCTACATACAGTTGACCAATCTGAACTATCATCAACTATCTTAAGTACAGATTTGATTGTTTATAATACAATTTTTGTATCAATTATATCTCCTTAAACAGTAATTGTCTGAGATATAGAGAACATTAATATGGGGTAATTGACACTTTAGAAATAAAGAACTTGGTCTGAAGTGTGGTAAACAATTCCCTTTTCTCTATTATGAAGACCAATTATATATAACTAAATTACCTTTATCAAGTACCGGTACATTTCTTTCCAATAATTTCACTATATAAATACCTTCCTTAGCCACAAATTGACAAGGTCCAGGAATCAGTTTAAAATCAAAGATATTGCAAAATAAATTATATACCAGCCTTTTAACATAATCTGGAAGTGTAAAGTGTACAATGTCCGCAAGTGGGATATGTCCGCTCTGGACAATTTTAACAAGTGATTAATGTCCATAAATAGTGAATTTTGTCTGGGACACAGTTGACAGCAAAATTTATAACAAGACAATATTATCTGGACAAATTTCCCTAGTTAATTGAGTCCGTGACATTAGACATTAACAAAATTTTTCCAACCCAATATGACAAAATTATCTATTTGTGGACATAGTATGACCTTAAAAATACAAAAATGTGGTTAGTAATTTAACTTAATTACTTGTTAATTGATTTACTACAACAAAAAGAAAGCACTTAAATATATTGTGTCTGTTGATTTGAATTTTAATCAGTAAAATAGTCTTTCTAATAATGCATCTATTGGAACTTGCATTTCATTATAATCCATTGTCAATATGTACATATTAACAAATTGGGTAAATATAATTATTAGTAGTTGTATTAGTAAATACTGGCCTCCTTGACCTTCCTCTGTCTGGCAGTGCAACGCAGATTTAGAGAGGATGTAGAGGCAGATGATACCGATGAGGTATTGAAATTAAATACAGGACTCTTTCTATAAATCACAGGAGTAGAAGATGCCATGGAGTGCCGCATCAGATAGAGGGAAAGTATGCCTGATGAACTGCCTTCAGATATATTGACAGATTGAGATTCTTAGTAATAGTATAGTAATGCCTTAGCAACACTGAGTGACTGACTAGAATACCATTATTATGACTTAAAATATCTATTAAATATTTAAATTAATCTACGATCGTTAAGAATTAAATCTTATACTATGTTATTACTATCCTTATAATGGTTATTATATATATATTTTAAGTGAAACTGCAATAATTATCACTTACAAACCTTTTGTTGTATACCGATCGTCCATATTGACGTTGATAACTAGAATGTCTGAAAATAACCTTACTAACTCTACAGCGAATAATACATTTTACCAGAAATCAGTTCCGCCAATTTGGTAAACAAACATTTGTCTGTTAGTGTTTGTAGAATTGACGGTATATTGAAATAGATTTGAATGGCAATTTATATATTGTGAATACGCAATATGCATAAGTTATATTGTGCTTCCATTGAGTGAAGTATGCATGTTCTGTTTATCATAATTACACAACCCGGACATAAATACCCCTGGATATTATTATTACTTACAAGAGTATCTAAAAAGTCCCTGAGGAGATGGGATGGCAAGGCCAGAGGCCAGAATTTTAAGCTTTCAGACAGCTTAAAAAGCAACAAAGTCATAGGTAATTAGTGACATGATACTTTCTATTGATTTGTTTTGATTGGTTGGGATACTCCAACTAACAAATTCAAAATTAGGGAATTGACCAAATAAAAGAATTCTAAAATAATTGGTAAATCCTATATTGTTTTAAAGCTGTAAATTTGCACATCATAATTCTGTTCAAATTTGTTTGCTGAGTTAATGAAGAAGAACTAATACAAAAGTCAGCAACAATATTATTTTCACATTATTCTTTTATGAACAGCTGACCAGACATATTTACATAATATTTTTAACACCATATAATTCTTTCTAAATAAAAGTAATTTTTAAAAATTATTTATAGATTTTTATAATGCATATTATTTGATATATTTATTGAATTTTTACATTATAAATCTGTTTAAATTTTGTCTTTAAGTTCAATAGAACTGAAAATAAAAAACTAGAGCCACTTGTTGTGTGGAACTTTGCAAATGTGGCAAATTGCAAGAAAAAATGAACTTAATTAGATCACAATCCAGAAGATATTTTCTGAAGATTTAAGAATTATGCAAATTACCCATTTTCAGACCTCTATAAAACTAAAGGTTATTTACCAAAATTAAAAATCTAGGTATCATATGAACTAGCCAAGGAAGATAAGGGCTGCAGAAGGTCAAGGTCAAAAGTTATGGACTTTCTAACCAAAGCCTATAAGAAAGATATTTGACAGGAAATAGTGCAAAGACAAATTCAAAATTCCAAAAAAGAACAAGATAATTTTCCAAATTAATTTTGAAACAAGTTTGAAAAAAATCAGATTAAAAATAGTGGACAAATTGGATTTTATCTATATTTTTCCTTTTTCGCAAGATGGTGGCAAAACGGTTACGAATTTGCATCCATGACAAATGTCCAGAATGTAGATATGATACCTTCTGAGAAAGGGCAGTCTTTAGCCAATTTCTCACAGTTGATCTATGTTTAGTGACATCAAAGGGTGATTTTTTTCATATGCATCGCCATTTTTCCATAAAGAACGAAATTAGCATTTTGAGTCAAGTGTAGTACCATAAGGTCTATAAATAAAAAATTACTTTCTATTATTTTGAAAAAATTTCAATAAATAAGTCATACAGTGTTATAACTTCAGATTTATTATTAACAGGTCTTAGATTGTTGTTAAACATAAAGAAGCCTTTTAAAATGCATATTCCATATTCAGATATTGAATTGATACATGAAACTGCTTACTTTTTTTAAATGGTTTCCAATGACGCAGATAGCAGACAATCTAATGACTTTTTTGTCTACACAAATATTTAAAACAAGTGGTTGCCTAGCAAGATACGCCCACTTTAAAATATATTTTCTGTTTAAACACAGGCAAAAACTCTAAGATTATTAAGGTCTAATCCAAGTTCGCGTCAATATAAATGTTCACACCAAATTTCATTAAAATCAGATGAAAACTGTATTGTCTATCGCAATCACAAGCCGCGTTTTGACTAAGTCAAGTGCAATAACTCAAAAACAGTATATCGAAATGTCAATTTCGAACTTGACCAAGATGACATCAACTTCAATGATCACACCAAATTTCATTCCAATCAGATGAAAACTGTTGTCTCTATCGTGTTCACAAGTCTATTTCGACGCAATTTGACTAAGTCGAGGCCAATAACTCCAAAAACGTTCACCCAAAAATTGTCACGATCAAACTTGTCCAAGATTTCATCAATATAAATGGTAACACCAAATTTCATTCAAATCAAATGGAAAATGTGATCTCTATCGCGTTCACAAGCCAATTTTGAGGTGTTTTGACTAAGTCAAGTGCAATAACTCAAAAACCATTCATCGAAAAATCGTCAATTTCGAACTTGTCCAAGATCTCATCAATATAAATGATCACAGCAAGTTTCATTCAAATCTGATGAAAACTGTAGTCTCTATCGCATTCACAAGTCAATTTTGATTCGTTTTGGCTAAGTCAAGTGCAATAACTCAAAAACAATTCATCGAAAAATCGTCCAATTTCGAACTTGTCCAAGATCTCATCAATATAAATTATCACAGCAAGTTTCATTCAAATCTGATGAAAACTGTAGTCTCTATCGCGTTCACAAGCCAATTTTGACGCGTTTTGGCTAAGTCAAGGCAATAACTCAAAAACGTTCATGAAAAAATGCCAATATCGAACTTGTCCGAGATCTCATCAATATTAATGATCACAGCAAGTTTCATTTAAATCATGAAAATGTAGTCTCTATCGCATTCACAAGTCAATTTTGATGCTTTTGGCTAAGTCAAGTGCAATAACTCAAAAACCATTCATCGAAAAATCGCCAATTTCGAACTTGTCCAAGATCTCATCAATATAAATGATCACAGCAAGTTTCATTCAAATCTGATGAAAACTGTAGTCTCTATCCCATTCACAAGTCAATTTTGATTCGTTTTGGCTAAGTCAAGTGCAATAACTCAAAAACAATTCATCGAAAAATCGTCCAATTTCAAACTTGTCCAAGATCTCATCAAAATAAATTATCACAGCAAGTTTCATTCAAATCTGATGAAAACTGTAGTCTCTATCGCGTTCACAAGCCAATTTTGACGCGTTTTGGCTAAGTCAAGAGCAATATCTCAAAAACCGTTCATGAAAAAATAGCCAATATCGAACTTGTCCGAGATCTCATCAATATTAATGATCACAGCAAGTTTCATTTAAATTCGATGAAAACTGTAGTCTCTATCGCATTCACAAGTCAATTTTGATGCGTTTTGGCTAAGTCAAGTGCAATAATTCAAAAACTGTTCATCGAAAAAATGCCAATTTCGAACTTGTCCGAGATCTCATCAATATAAATGATCACAGCAAGTTTCATTTAAATCCGATGAAAACTGTAGTCTCTATCGCGTTCACAAGCCAATTTTAATGCTTTTTGGCTAAGTCAAGTGCAATAACTCAAAAACCGCTCATTGAAAAATCGCCAATTTCGAACTTGTCCAAGATCTCATCAATATTAATGATCACAGAAAGTTTCATTTAAATCCGATGAAAACTGTTGTCTCTATCGCGTTCACAAGCCAATTTTGACGCGTTTTTACTAAGTCAAGTGCAATAACTCAAAAACCGTTCATCGAAAAATTGCCAATTTCGAACTTGTCCGAGATCTCATCAATATAAATGATCACAGCAAGTTTCATTCAAATCCAACAAAAACTGTAGCCTCTATTGCGTTCACAAGCAATTGTGGACGGACGGACCGACAGACCGACGGACAGGGGTGACGACAACATACGACCACATTATAATGTGGGCGTATAAAAACAAATTTACAATCTACAAAAGATAAAACAAATTAGGGTAGACATAGATCTTATTCTTAATCAAATTTCAATGAAATATAGATCTGAGCAATAAACATTAATCACTTGTTCATAAAGTATCATTTTTACATAAATGTCTACCCAAGAAATCCTTGCCAGAAAATTTTAGCAAAATCCTGTCTCACGTGTAAAATCTCAAACATGGATGACAGTTTTCAAATCTCAGTAAGGGAAAAACTGTGTAGGCCTATTCAGTCTAGATTTGAACTTAAATATCTACTAAAATCCCAAAGGTGTTCCTTTCTGACAGAAAAAAAATTCGGACTTGGCTTTTCAAGTATTTGCATCCTATACTAAATATTGAACCAACTAACATGACAAACACTAATCCACTGTATCTAATTCCTCTGATTCCAGACAGTTCTCCTTTATCATGTGTGTAATTACTCAAGAAAATAGCTTGCCAGGCAAGGGAACATACGCCCACATATCAGCATTGTAACATAATTTATTGCTTTTGATATATTAATTCAATTTTCATGCAAATCTTTTGAAAATTGTAGCTTTTGTTGCCCCCACAATAAAATATTGACAGGATTTTACTAAGTCACAGGGAATAATTTACAAACCGTTCATCGAAATTGTCAAATTCGCCTTAACCAAGTTTCATCAAAATCCAGCTTTCACTGCATCAACAATACAAATTGATGCCATTCGACTAAGTTGAGGGCAATTACTCAAATAAAAATTAATTGAAAATCGTCAATCTTTAACTTGACCACTGCCTTATCAATTCCAATGCTCACAACCATTTACAAAGTCAAGTGATATAAATCAAAACAATTTTATTGAAAAGTTTGTAAAATTCTAACTTGACCACCGTCTTATCAACTCTAACGCTCACACTAGGTTTCATCAAAATCCATTGAAAATTGTTGATTCTATTGTACCCACAAAAAATGTTGACCGACGGACCTTTGAAAGGACAATGACAATATATGTCCATATTAATGTGGGTATATAAAAACAGAAGTAAAAGATGTGTATGAGATATGGTTTTTTTTCTCAGTATGTATTGTTACAAGATTAATTAGTTTTATATACTGTAGTTTATATTGGTGACATTGTTCTATAATATTAAAAAATTTAATCCTCTTTTCTTTTACTTAGTCAAAGAATTTCATATAAAACCAATTAAGGCTTTTATTTCTATATAAAATGCATTTAAATAAGCAATTTGGTTTTAATATCCTATTAAAATACAGAGCAGTGAATTTTGTTTTTTAAAGAGTAAATGTAAAAAAAAAATCATTCTATACACATAATTAGTCTTATAATACATTACAATGAATTGGAAATATTAATTGACTAATGGGGGATACATATTGATAATAGCAGAATAAACAGTTAAATCAACCATTGTGATAGGCAAAGTGTCTGAAAGAATTCGAAACCATTTTATTTGGTTATTTGCTCTTTAAACATGAATTCTCAAATTTGCTTCTTTCTTTGTCTTTTGCAGTGTCATTTGCTCCATTATGAAGACCCAGGTATAATCGTGTTTTTTAATCACTCTTGAGGATGGAATCAATTTAAAAACTTTTGTTTAACTTTAGTTTGCATCCCGCACAAGCACAATTCTCACAACAGTCACAAGTGAATTTT
This sequence comes from Nipponacmea schrenckii, assembly GCA_030562195.1. Taxonomy (NCBI): domain Eukaryota; kingdom Metazoa; phylum Mollusca; class Gastropoda; family Lottiidae; genus Nipponacmea; species Nipponacmea schrenckii. The sequence goes on along the minus strand of JAUJPP010000007.1, from coordinate 8,652,928 downwards.
AATGAATAATTATGATCTGAATAAAATTTACTTTCCAAATTATCCTGAACATTCTCATGCTATTGTTGAAGGAGTTAAATTTATTTCATGTATTTTATTTTCGTGCTGGTAGGATTTCTTCCGTCCGATCCTTGGGTGGCTTCCTAACAGATTCTTTAATGAAAACATCATGTCCCATCAAAAGAGTAGGATAGGGTTGGTGTCTGTCCGTTTACCCTCTTGAAAATGGGTGGAACATATGCGGTTGTGTGGTTTTGGAATCCATTTTTTTTCTGTTCATATTTTTAACAAAATGACTAAAAGCAATAGGATTTGTAGTTTAATGAATACAATGGCTCCTCACATCTACAGAACACTTTTCTTCTTAGCTTGTGTTTTTCACAGTTTTTTTGTAGCCAGAATAAATAGACACAACATAAATTTTAAATGATGATGAGTTGGTCCCTGCCTGAAACTTTTGGTATTTTTCTTTTCGAGGTTAGCCATTTCCAGCCGGGGCATGAGGTAAGATGATTAAGAGAAGAGTCTTTGGACTTTCACATACCGATCCCTATTAGAACCCAAGACCATGGTTCTGTTCATTTTAACCCTTTAAGACTACAGTAAGTAATATTACGTACTATGTGATGGTATTGCTATCGGGAATGAGTAAGCATATTTCTTCTATATGTAACTAGGCAACTAACTTTCACTTGTTTAACATCTGAAAAATTCGTAAACTTTTGGACACTGATTCTACTAAAATGCTTGTAAATTCACTTGTGACCTTGCAATTGGACTACTGTAATGCTCTATTATATAATCTACCAGCCTATCAGATAAGTCGCCTTCAGAAAATTCAAAACAAAGCAGCAAGAATTGTAACCCGTACAAATTTAAAACAGCATATCACACCCGTTCTTAAAGATTTGCATTGGCTACCTGTGGAATCACGGATTCAATTTAAAATTCTCTGTCTAACTTTCTGTGCCTTGTCCTGTGATGATTGTCCAATTTACTTAAAAGAACTCGTACAAGTTTATCAACCAACTCGATCACGTCGCTCTGAAAACAGCTTACTTTTAAACTCCATTAACCCCTTAACTGCCACGGTCGCAATATTGCGACATTCTACCCATACGACCGGCACTTTAAATTAATACGAAACTACGGCTAAAAAGACGTTGATGATATTATTAAAACATGGTTTCGATATCCGTTGTAATTTGTAAAAAAAAATGCATGTTTGTTCTATTAAAAATTCTAAACATTTTGATTGAAAATCGGTAATTTTTTGGAAAGACATCATAAAATTTGGGTGAACATGGCGTCATTACGCTATAGATAGATACGAAAATTATGGCTCTAATGATTGTTATTGAACCGCAGCAAGTGGCCTACATAGCAGTCGTCAATGTAAACATTTTGCTGTCATGTATTTCAATCAAATTTGTATTGAAAATGGTTGTAGTTTGATGTAGAAAATGGCCCGAAGATTGAATGTTGAAACTGTTATAACTATGCTGATAGTGACTCTGAGGGTGGATTTTTGCCATCTGAAGACGACTGGCCATCAGATTCGGAAAGTGTTGATGATGATAATGATGAAAGTTGTATTCAAATTCCTGTACTTGATTTACAAGAAGTTTACTTCTGTTATTGTGTTGATGATAGAATGTTTTATCCCTTCTCTTACTTTTCTTTATTGAACAAAATAATCCAATTGTTGCAATGATATGATCCTATTTTATTTTGACACAGGTTGCAAATAAACAGTGCCATTGTAAAATACAAGAATTCATACACATAAAAATTGATGAATAATCCATGTTTTGCCAAAAAATCTACTAATTTCAGATTAAGAACATAAGGATATCAAGATGACGTCACAAAGACGTCACAATATGATGACGTCACAAAAATTAATATATCCATGGTAACATTCAATAATCACTGAACATTTTATTCAATGACACTAAGCACCTACATCCCACAGTTTTTGAGCGAAATGCTGTTTAATAAGGGTAACACAAAATGTAAATTTTCTCAAAATATATTCGGCAGTTAAAGGGTTAAGACGCATTGGGCTTATGGTAAACGCTCTTTTTCTTTTGCAGCATCTGAACTTTGGAATTGTGACAAATTTTCCCTTTGGATTAAAACAAGTGCATCCATTGACATTTTTAAACGAAATCTTAAAACTTATCTTTTTAAGAATGTAGATGATTAGTGTGTTTGAATGACATTTTAAGTGAAATCTTACAACTTATCCTTTCACTAATTGCATATAATTAGTGTGTTTTAACTATATATTTTATTTTTAAATTTAATTTCTACAAACTGTAACTTTTTGTTGGAATTTGAGAAATTATTAATATTATCATTATTATAATAAAAACCTGTTCTCACTACAGTGCGTAATATTACGTACAAAGGCTTGTGCGCTGTAAAATACAAAAATAAACGTGGTCTTAGTTTTCACAAACTGCTGGTGTAAATAATATTAATATTGATGAAGTTTCAAGAAATTCAGAAGTAGAGCTTTTTTATCTTTTTTTTTACTAGCTTCTTCGTTTTATTGTAATTGAGACAAACAGATAAGCAGGCCAGTGTAGGCAACAACCACCAAGGAGGGGTGAAAACCATCCTGAATGGAGAGATCTTACAGTTCCTGAATTCAAGGCATGGATTGGTCTTATTTTGGCATCTGGAATTGTTCACAAGAAAGGACGTTTGGCTGATTATTGGGCAAAACATTGGTTACTACAAACACCCGGATTTAACAAAACCATGACAAGTCGTTGTTTTTTACAAATATAAGCATACCTTCATTTTGTTAATAATTCATTCAACACGTTGACAAAAATGATAAACTTTGGAAAATTGAACATGTTTTAAATTATTTGGTAAAAAGATTTCAGGAAATTTATAAACCATCACAAGAATTGGCTGTTGATGAAACAATGTTGAAGTTCAAAGGTCGTTTGAAAATGAAGCAGTACATCAAAATAAAACCTGTGAAATGGGGAATTAAACTGTTTACACTAGCAGAATCGACCACTGGATATGTGTTGAATATTATTCCCTACACTGGAAAGCGTGAAGAGACAAATTTTTCTAAAACCACTCAGACTGTACTAGATATTGCTGAACCTTATTTACATAAAGGTCATATTTTATTCATGGATAATTATTACACCAGCATAAAATTTGAACCGAAAAGGGTTACCAAGTGATATGAAACCCCAAAATGTGAAAAAGTCAAGAAGTTGAAGCGTGGCAAAAGTTTGAAGCGGATGAAGGGAATTATTTTGGCAGTGACATGGAAAGACACTCGTGCAGTTAATTTACTCTGTAACATTCCTGATGTGTGACAGATATTATTGTTGGAAGCGAGAAAAATCTGGAACTCTTATTGGAATTTCTAAACCAAAGGCCATTGATATTTATAATAGATTTATGGGCGGTGTAGATCTTTCTGATCAGCTAGTGTCAACGTACAAACGTCATATGAAATCACAAACATTTGCAAAAATTTTTCCATTTATTAAGATTATCTCTGGTCCAGGCATTTCTTTTGCATAAGAAGGTTAATTGTAACTCAAAACTTTCCCAGAAAGATTTTTTTGACAAAGTTATTGAGGGATTGATTGGTGGGCGCACTTACAATATCACGTCAAGGTCGTCCAACAACTGGCCCTGTTGCAAATCCAGATTCACATTTTAATTGTGAGTTAGAGCATTCCCCTTTTAAATTTGACACTCAGTCCAAGGGTATTGTTGACACTAGTCGAGTCGATTCAAGTTTTGGATGTTCCATGTGCAAGGTCAGAATGTGTCCCCATCCTTGTTTTCATCATTACCATTATATGGCCCATTATAAATTTGATGATCCAGCTAAGTCAAAAAAGAGAAAAGTGATTGAAGAATAAGTATGTTATTACACATTATTGAAAGTTATTGTCATGTCAAGTTCTATATTGTTTTTCATATTTTGCTATTTAGATATATAAAATTATGAACACAGACAATGCAATTCAAATGTGCATTGCATGTAATTTTGTCAGATAAGTAGCATTTGGTATTACACATCACCTTGTTAAGTTCCTATTACTTAATTTGCTTGAAATTTTGAATTTCTATCCTATCATAAACTATTATTCATATATTCAAAAAATGCTACCATGGTAACAAGCACTGTAGATTTTAAATTTCATAATTGCAATGAATATGAAATAGATCAGATATTCATATTATAGTGTGAAAATAGCAATTTTTTGTGAATTTAGTAGATTTTGCTAATATATAAAATCGGTTTCCATGAAAACCATTACCTAAATCAGTCTGTAATATTATATATACATTTAAAATTTTATTTGTTGACTGTATAAAAAGCTTAAATTTTCTATTTCTAGTTAAAGTTTTGGCTTTTGAGTCAAGACAACCATTCTGTGATATTTATAATTGTTATATTATAATTGTTATTTGTTGAAAACTTAAGATTTTACAAAAATATATTTGAGGACATGTAAAAATCTTTGTTAATATTATACTAATATTGTTAATTATAAAGTTAAATAGTTAAAGGAGATTTTACAATGTCAGTAAAAGAGAAAATTTTGATTTTTAAAATAGAAAACTGTGTTTAGTCTTTTTTAATCAAAAACCTCCCTGTTTCGACAGCAACAACAGCATTTCTACAGTGATAATTAAGGAAATATCACATTGATTTTTGCAAACCTTCAAATATGGTCTTTCCAAATATCCACTGGTTTGGGGGTTTATTATTTTATTTTATAGTACCACATACAGATTTGTATAAACATCCCTGACTTTGATTGTATTGTGAAATAAAGTGTATTCTTGAACTATAGATTGCATAGAAAAAATGTAGTCTGAAAGGGTTAAAGATGACAGCCAATCAGAAGAGGAAGGAATCAGCACACCTATGAGATTTACTTACTTTGATTTCATGCCCTTGGTGATTATGCCATATTTCTGAACAGAATGACAAACTGACTGTCCAACAATGATTTTCTAGAATTAGTTTCAATAATATTGTAATTTTACATTTAGACCATCAGCCAATTAGATAATCAGCCATTTAGACCATCTGCCATTTAGACCATCAGCCATTTAGACCATCAGCCATTTAGACCATCTGCCATTTAGACCATCAGCCATTTAGACCATCTGCCATATAGACCATCGCCATTTAGACCATCTGCCATATAGACCATCCGCCATTTAGACCATCTGCCATATAGACCATCAGCCATTTAGACCATCAGCCATTTAGACCATCTGCCATTTAGACCATCTGCCATTTAGACCATCCACCATTTAGACCAACATGTCATGATAGTAACACTACTTATAAAAAATGTGCAAACTACTAATTTCTTTACAAATTCAATAATTGGCTGCTACTCACTGTCAAACAGAAACAGAAACCAGATCATTATAGTAAAGGATAAAGTTACAATCAATATTTGATTACATTAAAAAACAGTGGCTATCATGGTTTCCAGTTAAAAGCAGGCAAGCTGTATAAAATCCTGAAGCTACATTGACAATGAACTATAATACTAATATTAATAACAATAATAACATTGATTATCAAATATATATCTAATCTATATCATCAGATATATGGTGTGACAAAATTATGTTACTTCTTCATGATTGACCATAAATCAATTCTAGTTAATGTGATTATAACCCTGAAGACCCAGAGAAATTGATCATCTCCAAATGAAATTTGGTGTGAACATTTATATTGATGAGATCTGTTTGATACTGACGATTTTCCGGTATGAACACGATAGAGACTACAATCTGATTTGAATGGAATTGCTGTGATCATTTTTGTTGATGAGATCTTGGCCAAATAAAGACGTGACAATATTTGAATATGAACTCAACATCTGATTAAAATAACATTTGGTGTGATATTGATGAGATCTTGGACTAATCCCAAATTGCAGTTCATTTCGACAATTAACATTTGGCTTCAACCCGGTTAAACAGAAATTATCCTTTTAAGTAGACATATCTTGCTAGGCAACCACTTGTTCATTTGTGTAGTTTGTGTTAAATTAAAGATCATTACTTGCATGTCTATCTACCATTGACACCTTAAACAGAAGTTTAGCCTATGAAGAGGTAAGACCTATTATCAGAAAATATAATTCAAACATGTTTTTCCAAGGTCACGACATTGTATTTAGCATCCTCTGTAATTTTAAGGAAATATCTGGAGATAGCTTGCCAGGCAAGGTAATATACACCACCTGGCAGCATTGAATTTGAATAATAAATTGGGCAATAACTTAAAAAACATTCATTTAATATTATTATCACAGCCAATGTTCACACCAAGTTTCATCAAAATGAAAATTTTCCATTTTTAAATTGCAGCTTATATTGCACCCAGAATACAATTGTGACAGAATTTTACTCAAGAGTCAAGGACAATAACTCAAAAACTGTTAATGGAATCGTAAAATTCAATCTTAAACACCGTCTCATCAATCTCAATGCTTACACAAAGTTTGATCAAAACCCATTAAAAATTGTAGCTTCTACAGCACCCAGAAAAAAATTCCGATGCGATTTTACAGTCAAAGGCAAAACTCCAAAATTGTCAAATTCGAACTTGCCTGTCACCTTATCAAATGCTCAAATTAGGTTTCATCAAAATCCAATGAAAATTCCAGCTTCTATTCCACCAACATTTACAATTTTAACACAATTTTACAAAGTCAACGATAACTCAAAACCCGTTCATGTAAACATTTCCATTTTAAATTGACCAAGCTTCATTTTATCAATTGAAACCTGTACCTTCTATTGCACCAATATTAGAATATTGACCTGATTTAATAGTAAAGGGCAATAACTCAAAACCGTTCTTCAAAAAAATTGTCAAATTCAAACTTGACCACCATCCTATCAATTCCAATACTCCAACCAAGATTCATCAAAATCCATTGAAATTCGAACTTGGACTACCTTCTTATCAATTCAGATGCTCACATTAAGTTTCATTAAAATCCAGTCAAAATTGTAGCTTCTATTGAGTCTACAGCAAATGTTGATGGACAGAGCGAAGACAATATACATCCACATTATTCAAGTGGGCGATAAAATGGATCATCTTTTATATATAAATTTCTTGTGATCATATATCAAATTTGTATATCATCGCTGCGGTTGCAAAAGGTTGTATCTCTGTAAACAGATGAAAACCACTTTTCTCCCTATTAGAAATCAGAATTTTAAGGCCCGAATTTTTATCTGATTCTCGTATCTCTAGGCCAATAAATTTTTTAGTTAGGATCATGTGACAAAATTCTGCATATTGATTTGAGGATTTTTCGTTCTGAAAAAGTCATATCTTGTGAAAAAAAATGAGTGCTGATCTGTTTGAGAAAAATACTCAATAATTAACTCTATAAGAGGTTTGTAAAGTTGCCATTTTTTTCCAATAAATTCATAAAGCAATTTGGAAGGCTTTTGTCTTATTTTAGGGAACGTTTCTACATTTTGATATTATCAATATTGCAAATGTCAACTACTGACCTTTTATGGTAGCCTACTGGGAAAAAACATGTCGTACTACGAACAGTTGTCGACTTATTTACACGCATATTAATCTTTCGATGTGCATAATAAATGATGAACCCACACCCTTGTTATTTCACCTTCAATTTATTAGATGAACTGGCATTTTACATTTCTGAAGACGTCTCTGTTTAAACTTTCAGATAATACCAAAACAATTATGACTTTCTCCAATCTACCTCTAAGCCGTGGAAAACAGATTCTGCAAATGGCTTTAGTATTGAGTACGGAAGGTAACTCCTCTCCACATGCAACATGTGAATCACTACCTCCCAAAGACACAAGTAGGCCTAATTTAGACAGCAATAGCCCGACAATAGATGAAATGTTTCCAGTTGAAAATAATACTGAAACTCTGGATTCAAATGGGAATACATCAGCAACAGATAACTTTGATGAGGATTTCTCTGACGACTCTACACGGGATCCAGAGTATACACCATCAAAAAGAGAAATACGAAGTGCTGAAATTAGCTCTGATGATTCGGACGATGACAATCTAATAATGTTACACAACAAAAGAAAGTATTTTAGGGCTCAAAATCATGTATTGTCTAAAAAGTCTAAAACAGAGCAGGAGAGAATAAGCATCCCCAATTTTAGGATACTTGGTGTGGAAATGAGTAAAGATGATATCAATGCAGATGACAACATTGACAATATAAATTTCATTGAAAACCAACAAGTTGATAGTGAAGAAAATATTGGTTTTATTCACGACAATATGAACACGCCAATAAATGTTGTGGATCATGAAGAAATTCTTCAGGATGCACCATCAGGTTCAGGTAAAAAATACAAAAGGGGTCAACCAATTCCAGAAACATGGAGAAGATCAGCAAACAAATCGTTACGGATGGAAGGAAAGGCTTATGAATCACAAGTTAAAGGTGCTGATGGCCAATATAAAGTCATAAGGAGAAGTGGACGACAACTGCAACCCAGAAGCTGTCTTAAAGGCTGTGAGAAGACGTTACGAGCATGTCTAGATATCTCAGATGACGAAAGGCTGAAGATACATGAATCGTTTTGGGCTTCAACATGGCCTGAAAAGAAAACCTATGTTTGCAGTATGGTTGATACCAGTGGCGTGTCTGACAGAACAGTTCCACCACCACCTGATCAAACATCTTATCGTAAAAAACTATCTTATCGATATCATCTCAAATGTAATGGCAGACGCATTCCAGTATGTAAAAAAATGTTTCTGTCAACACTGAATTTGGGAGAAAAAAGTGTGTATAATTGGATTGATAAATCATCAAAAAAAGATTCAACCCCTTCAAAAAAGAAAAAAACAAAACGTGAACCTGTAGACAGATCTGGGGAGCTATTTAAGAATGCAGCTGCTTTTCTGGAGTCTCTGGCTAAGATGCTGTACAAAGAGGGATCACAATTGAGCATAAGTATCTGGAAAAAGGTCACACTCAGATGGAGTGTGACTCTGTCCATAGCTCAATAGAACGATCTCTTGGAAATAAATCAATTTATTGTCCCCAAAATTACGTGGATTATATCAAATCTGCACGTTCACAGTCTCCTTATGAAGTGAAATATGTTAGTCACGATTTTTTCAAGAAGTTTAGTGCTTTAAAGTACTACTCTTCTATCCGACCAGGTACTAAAGCTGGTGATGCCTGTGTGACTGATTGGCGTGCTTTAAAGTATACACCAGAAGGAGATATCGAATAGAAACTAGCTTTTGATGATCAGTACGAAGTCTTGTCTCGCTGGTCAAAATCTAGACAAGTTAGCGTTGATGATACAGTTCTCCAATTGCATTCTGGACCTTTGAAAATAAAGGGTTCCAAATATAAGCATTTGCAGGAACTAAAAAAGGTAATCCCAAAAGATTTCCATCCATTTTTCGACAGTCTTTTACACGATAAGCCTAGTTAGTTTATAATGTTATCATTTAAAATGATTTTTCTTCAGAAAACACGAGGATTACAGTTTAATAATTGGGTTTACATGGATATGTTTATTTTTCTTTTAATTTGCAGGAATTATTACTGTAACAAAGCTCAAATGATGAGTTTTAAGTTTTTATTTGTTAATACCTTGAAATGTGTTCTGAATAAATATATTGATAATGAATTTGTATACTCTTTCTCTTAACTGTTTATTTTGTAAAATAATCGACTAAATTCAATCTAAACTCCTCAATACCCTTACCAACTATTATCAGGGTGTCGTATCTCGACTTCTAAATTGTAGAAAAGACGTATCTTTGACAAGCTCTACAAAATTCCAGGTGTAAAAATATCGTAACTAGTCAAAAGTGCACTATATTCATCCTTTCCACTATCATTGAGAAGTGGTATGTTTAGTAATCTATTGAGTTAGCCACAGTCCAAAAATGGGCTTGATATAAGAATAAGATAAGATTTTATGAAGTTTTATTGCTCTCCTGAAAAATTTTCAAAATGGTAGTTACGACATTTTGCAACCACAGCGACGATATCATACCAATATTTTACGGATTCTTTCTTTTCAATTCTTCATTCTGAATATTCACAAATCACAAATGACACATATTGTAATATAGGAGGAAACAACTATCTGTATCTCCAGAATGAAAAAAAAAAGTTGCAGACTACAAATATTTTTAAAATTAAATATAAGAAAGGTTCTGGGAATACACTGAAAAAAAAAAAAACCTTGATCATTTGTTTGAGTTCTATATTAAGAGGGGGTCAGGTTCGTTTAGAATTTAAGTCTGTTGCACAAATGAGCAATCAATTTAAGCCGGATCTACCGACAGGAGACTCAATTCTACCGATTTTTTTTTTTTTTAGTAACCATAATTTTCACGGGGTCTACAGTTTTCAATGTCAAAATTCTTGACCATAAGTCAATAAAATATTCTTTACTTGTCTTTTATTTGCTGGTGACACGTGTTTAATCTCATCCCGTATTAATATTATTGTTGCCTGATTAATTAATCCCCCGATTAAGATGATAACTTGATCCATTTTTCACCTGTTTTCATCATCATGTAAATTTATGTAAGATTTTGATCCCTCAGGGCGAAAAATAAAAAAATAAGTGTTCTTGCTTTTTCTCCATGATTGAACAAATGCCTACATGTGTCCTTAATTTTCTGTTTCCTGAGCATAATATTAAAGTTGGGCTGCCTGTGATGTAACTGATTCTATCCAGTGAGAAGATAGAAACTAATCAAGAACCAGTTTGGTTTCATTGGCTCCATTATCTTAAAAAATATTTTTTTATCTACAAGAATATGCAACATCATCATTGGTCATCATTGTTACTTTTTGTGTACATTGAGAAATGCAGAAATCACATAAAAACATGTTGGTTTAAATAACCAAGGTAAAAATTATTACGTTTCCTTACAGAAAAAACAGAAAAATGTAAACATTTTTCTTCCTTAGAATTTCTTCAAAACTATTTCTTGTGATATTTTAATTGATGATTTTTTTTTAGGTAAATATGCTTTTAATGGAACAAACTGCATTTTCTGTTTCCATCTCATTGTTATATCTGAACAATTGTTATATTGACTACAATAAGTTTCAACAATACTTTTCTGTCAATGCTTATATTGTGATAAGGAACATAAAGATATGAACTCTTTAATGAGAAGTGTTTCATCTTGGAAAAGATAAGAATCGGAGAAATACTCTAGAATTCTACCATTTCATATATCATAAGGATACCTTAGAGAATTAAAAGCCTTGAGGAAATGAAGAAAATAAAGTGTTTCAGTTATCACCTGCGACCTTCATATTAGTTTGTTGAAGTGCCTTTCTTTTATTTTACAACACGACAAGCATTTAAATGAAGATGTTTTGTTGAATGTGTATTTTTAGAAGAAAAAAGTAGTTTTTTTTTTCAGTCTGGTTATCATTGATGCAGGTAACAGAGAGTGACATGACATTTTGTTTGGACAATAAGCTATGATATCTAAGCAAGAGGCTCAGCATATTCAAGACAAGAGTATAATTGCCTTAACAGAATTTGTTCACTTCGCATTTCCTGTCTTCATAAGCCAACCAGAAAATAAAACTGTTAAATTTTATTTAAAAAACAATGAAGGAATTGCTTTAAGTACATCGGATACATTATGTAGACTTTACTTACGCCTTCTATTAGAATTAATACGCCTGTTATCAGAATTAATACGCCTTCATATCGGAATAAATATCAATGACAAACAATTAGTTAGTTTAAACATATTTTATTGTATAAATTACAAACGGATCAAGCACAAGTTATACAAGTGGTTGCCTAGCAAGATACGCCCACTTTAAAATATATTTTCTGTTTAAACACAGGCAAATGAAAACTGTATTGTCTATCGTAATCACAAGCCATTTTGGTGCGTTTTGATTAAGTCAAGTGCAATAACTGAAAAACCATTCATTGAAAAAATTGCCTTTTTCAAACTTTTTCTGAGATCTCATCAATATAAATGATCACAGCAAGTATCAATCAAATCCGATGAAAACTGTAGTCTCTGAAGGATAGTCCAAGTTAAGGAATGCCCTGGAATGTTAAAATGTGTTTGCACTCTAGGTGCTTTACCATCTTTCTTTAATTTAATGTGTGAACGATGCTTATTAAGTCTTACACTAAATGAACTAACAGTTTGTCATACATATTGAATTCCACATTCCGAACATGTTAAACAATAAATCACATAATTGGATGTGTAATTAACAGCATCTTTGATGAAAAACACTCTGGAGTCTTTACTTGTTATTGTATTGGTGGTATTGATGGTGTCACATGCTTTACATGGAGGTCTTCGTCGTAAGCAAAGTGAGCATCCCCAAGTATCTAAATTCGTAGGCCTATCACCTTTTTTTTCCATAACTTATTAGCGTGAAGGATGTAACCAATAGTCTTGTTTCTGCCATGATGATCTTACTATTGTTCATAACTCTCTTCATTCTTTCACTGGTATCTAATAATGTTTTATCTTTAGCCATATTTCTGATGTTAGGTTGACGAGGACCATATGTTGTAACCCAGGGTATGATCTTTTTGTTGCTGTCATTGTCCTTTATATTGGTCTTATAGTGAACTTTATTGAAAGCATTCTTTATTGTTGTTTTTTTTTATATCAACAACTTTTAAGGTACAAAGAAAATTTCTTGAGATTGGCCGCAGTCCACTCAGGTTTACTACAAATTCTCTTAATACGAAGAGCACCACTGTATGGTATAGAATTAAAAATATGTTTAGGATGACAACTGGTTGGTGTTAAATAGTGATGGGTGTCTGTAGATTTAGAAATAAATCAGTTTCTAAATGATCCTCTTCTCTAATCACATTAACATCTAGGAAGCATGTAGGAAGGAGACACATTTTTCACTAATATTCATGATGAATTTGACAGTAGGGTGTTGATTATTTAGAAGAGTCAGAAAGTTAGATATAGCCAAAATATCATCAATGAACCGAAAATTAATGTCTGGTTTATTTGGTAGTGGAATCCAAGACTTTTTTATCCAATATGACTGTCTTTTTCTCTTCATTTTGTATTTAGCCCTCTCTGAGGAAGCTCTATTGAATTAGAGGGAAAGGTTGGAAAAAAATGTTTTTTTTATGACAGTGTTTTATTTAATTTGGATTTGACTCAATTTGTATCCTGTCATTAGAATCACCATTATCTTCCTCATGATTGGTTTGGATGTTCAATCATTATTATTAGTTTTATGGTGCACATTATAATGTGGGCGTATAAAACTTAGAATATGCCTTCTTTATCCGTGGCTCATTGCTGTTCAACTGAAACCAAATTTTTGGGTAAATCATTCTATGTAAGGCGAACACATTTTCATAATTACCAACAATTTTCCCCGTAAGTATGGGCATGCTTAGCAGGACATTGTAATTTTGTATCAAAAATTACACCTTCAAACTTGATAAATCTCAAAACCAGATTGGTAAAGTTCCGAATCATGACCCAAGCCATTTCGTCAATGACCTTGATCTTAAACTTAACAGAGGTCATTGGCAGTGATTAATCAGCAGGATTTAGTTCTTTGTTTTCATCTGACTTGATACTGATTATTAATAAAATAAGCGATTATCTAATTAGCAATAAAGTAATTAAATTGATTAGATGTCAGATTAGTGTCGGAATTTCGAATAGACAGAATGTCGGAATACTTTTTTAAACATGTATAAGAAAGAAATCAATCAAAACCACAAAATGATGTCGGATGACGCAGAATGTCGGATTAATCAGATGTCGGATTATGCAGAATGTCGGATTACTCATATGTCGGATTACGCAGAGAACACTGTAGTACTGATGAAACATAACAGTATTTGAGACTGTATTTCCTGTTCACTAAATTAACCAGTCACACTATGGCTTCACATCATTCTTTAACAGATATTTTAAATGAATATTACACCTGTTATTGATTTTGAATTAAAAAATATGATCAGAGTATAAAATTTACAAGGCGACATTATGTTCAAATGACTCAGTGGAAGCTAATAAAAGAAAGTGACTTTTTACAAGAATAACAACATTGGTTGGCTTATAATACTTTCACCAACTAGCAAAACCTCTTGGCCTTTATCTTTCCCAGATTATCACTACCTATTTATAACTCAGTTGATTTAAATAATAAAGATTCTTGCTTAAAATCACCAGACTTACACACTTTGTCTGAGTTAGAACCAAGGCTACCAATTATTGGACATAACCATGCAAATGATGTCATGCTAAGTTTCCAACGTCTAATCAATTGATTTATTTACACCAAGTCCAAGATCATGTTTAGGATGATCATAATAGTTTGTCTTTGTCTGCATTAATATTGGGATCCTTATTATTTCATACTGTTTTATTCCGGCAATTCAAGATTTCATGAAATTTCAATTCAACTGAGTAATATTTTTGTGAATCAAGAACGAAAATAATCAGGTGTAAAGAAAAACATGTTTGCATAAAAGGCACATTAATTTAATTATCAATTAAAAAGTGGACAAAACATGTAGCTTTCTAGGAAAATAAAACCAGAACAGTCTAATATTGTTTCTTTGGAAGGTGGTGGAATCAGAGGTAGGAGTCAAATATCAAAAATGAAAGTATCAGCAGATAGCCAAGGTCAATTTCATTTGACCTTATTAAGGGGAGTTGCTGTAATTATTGCAGTCAAAGCGCAGTGAGGTGTATATAAAATACTAAAACCATTCGAAAATCTGTTTTCGAAATATAAGCCGAATCTGATTCATTCACAAAGGATAAATCAGGCATTAAATGATATTTAGTCCAAAAATAAAATCAGAAAACATTATTATGATCTTGTCTATCAATTTTTTTTATTTTGGGAAGCTCTGTAGCTCCATTTAAAATGCTATAGTATTTCTCGCGTATTTAAATGACCTGGAATCGAGAATGAATATCTTAAACTAGTATTGTGCTAAACCGAAAGTGAGCTATTGCATTATGTGCTCTTATTTTTTATGGAGTCTTATTTATGGATATATTTTCCCTTCGATTTTCTTTACAATGTTAATTGTAAGAAGATTTATCTGATACAGTTGAAATATTTAACATGTTCAAATTATTTTGTCAAAAAATTTAAAACAATAAATTTCAAAAAAAATCAAAATTTCTAACTTAGTTGTTAATTATCCGATCTATTTGAAAATCACAGAAAATAAACAGGATGTCTATAAAACCACTTAATATTTTTTTTCTTAAATCATTTCCAGTTCTGCTGCGAGAACTTTCAGTTTTTCAAAATCACGTCAATTGATCACACATCTAGTGTAAATTAGAAAATCGGACAAATTATAATTAAGTATAATGCATAAAAAGAATCCCCTTAGAGGGGATGATGCTTGAGCAGTCATCTCAGATTGACACATTTTAATAGGTCCGCTAAATTTTATCCGATTTTTATGATTTTGTAATGTTTATACATTATTGTTACGTTTGGTTTGTTGGTATAATGTTAATTTGGATGACAGACAGGGTCTCTGGGAGTTCATACAATACAACACAGGAACATCAACATCTATATATATATTCCAATTTGAGGAAACATTTCTAAAACTATGGTTGGGCTACTACATATAATTCATATCCACTAAATTGTGTCTGGAACAGTGGTTAAACTCCCTAATCTTCCGTAACTCTGACCAGTACTAAACAATTATCTTATTTATATACACAAAGAGTTGAGTTTTACAAGATATCAATGCCCATTTGAATCTCTTTCAACAATATATGACAATAATTCATAATTATATTTTTTAAAATTTTGGCTTTATTTTTCCAATGAAGTTCTAGCTCTCTATGTATTTATTAACCTTCAGTATGGCTTTCATCATCAAAAAGTTTTTTATTCAACGATATGTCACATAGATGGCTTAATGCAAAATTTTTAATTGTTAAATTTGGCAAAATTAAACACAAATTGTAAATTTTGTCAGTTTATGTAAAAGATTTTTAGATAATTCACCAGTGTTAAAAGATGATAATATAATGATGGTAATAAAAGTTTTATTATGATAAAACTGTTGATTTGAACTTACACCTTTTACTTTTATCCAGTTTAATTAATAGTATTTTTCTTTCTACATTTTTCAAAAATCTTGTTTAATCATATGAATTTATATCATAATTTATAGATGTGAATGTACACATTATAATTCTGTTTAAAATTTTTTCTCTAAGTGACATAAGAAGTCACACAATAGTCCGCATCAATATCTAAAATCATCTACTTTCAGTTATGCTTATCTCAGAAAGTTAAATGTGGACAACTTAAATCAAGGCATAGTTAGAAAATTGATTTCAAGCACTCTACAATAAAATCAAACTAGATGCTGTATATGATATAATACTTTAAACCTTAAGCAAAAAACCTAATTTCATCATTTGCCTTTTTACTAAAAGCGGCTGATAGAACTACGAGTTAAGGGGGTTGACAACCTTATCGTTCGAGGTGTATTTCAATCAAGAAACGCATTTAGTTTATATCCATTCTATTTGACATTAAAAAAAACTCATGTATGAAAAATTTTAGCTCAATCGCTTCAGTAGTTCGTCTGATATCCGTCAGTGAAGATAATCTATTTATAGAACAAAACGGGTATTCCTGTATGTAGACGTACAAATTACATTGTCAGTTGACATTTGTGATTACAACGTCATCGGCTAAATAAACATTCTCTACGTTTGCCGGTCAGTTATTGTTAATATCGGCACGCGAAGTAAGAGTTTGTGTATCGGGGGAATCCAGAAGTCACGTGATGTCCCATAAATCATTACGTCACATGTAAACAGAGAAAATTTTATGATTGGTGGGTGGAAGGGTTTTGACATGTGCTAATCCATTGTTTTAGCACTTCAATTATTTGGATATCAGTGCATATCGATGCCTAAAAGGTGCTTAAAGATTTCTACAGCATGTAAGACAACCTTTTAACAACATGATCGTTAATTACGTAAGGTTTACATGCGTTTGCAAAATGTTGACAAAAAATTTTTTCCAAAAGCATATCTCGCTTACAATTTATCCGATTTTTGCAAACTTTGGCTTCAGCTAAAGCTTACGATGTCCTCTATAACTTTACGTTGGCTTTTTTTTATAAAATGAATAGTTTTTTAAAAATTCAATTTTTCGTAAATGCACTCCCAAAATTTTGATTTCTATCAATATCTTCAGAACCAAACAAAATTTTCCAAAAAGCCAACGTAATTTTGTAGAGATATATGTAGACTTGCGTTGTGCAAAATTTCAACCTTCTATATTAAATAGCCTAGTAGATATGCTAATTTTAAGGGAATAATTGACGTTTTTTTCGTTCATCTTTCATACCCTATTTCTCAAAGTTGAAATGTCATAAAGAAATAAATTTTATATTTTTGGATAGCTGAAAGTCCCCTCTTTCCATTGATATTTAAATATTTAAGAAGTGGTTGAAATCTTCTATTTTTTGTACATAGATTTAGGGTTGTCAACCCCCTTAAGTTATAAATATAAGCATTCATGGTACTTCAAACTGTGAAAGTTGGTTGAATCTTTAGATTTGGGTGATAACTTACAGGGCAATAAACCAGTGAAAAGTATTGTTAATCAAGCTGAATTCAGACTACACAATTTAGATTCGATTCATTGGGCTAATTGTGTAATTGATGATAAAAATGTAAATGGTAACAAATATAATTATATTATATGTTAATAATCCCAAAATAAGCCATCTACAGAGAAGATTAGTTTGTCAATTGCAGATAAATACAGTAAAAATGTATGCATATTATTTTATAAATCAATTTATAGATGTAAATGTACACTATAATTCTGTTTGAATTTTTTTCTCCACCTTAAAATTTACTTAAAGTGTCTGAGAGAACAGAAAGGGACAAGGTATTTATTTTCCTAAAGGCCTTAAAGCTATGGGGCAAACTGTTAAGTGCCGAGCAAAGTGCTGTACTCAATGCAGCTCTAGTTACGTATTTCGACTTTGGCGAAAACGTATTGTAATCGTTCGGATTATTTTATTTTTTTTTTTTTTTTTGTAATTCTTGGATGAGTTTGCAGACAAACTGGTAAAAGGTGCAGAAATTCTAAATCTACAGTTGATCTTAGAATGATTTCTATTATCAAATAAAACAAAACTGGAAGTTCTATCTCTGACAGGAAGTGAGAACCGGAAGTTCAGGTTTTTTTGCTTTAGCAAGTTTATTTTCAGTTCGATTTTGACCGGATTTTCAGATTTGAAAACTTCAATGTATTTGTCAACTAACAATTATAGGTTTTATGCAATTAGGTTAAATATTTTACCCACGATTTACAATTCAATATTCAAGGGTCATCGGCAAAAATTTCAGACCGTGATTTCTCCTTTAATATAAATGGTAAAATTTTGAAACTTTACCAGTTGATAGGCGATATGTTTATAATTTTTGAAAAAATGTGAAAAAAAAATTCCACTTCCGGTTTAGCCTCAAATGACGTAATTACGTAACTTCCGGTCTATAAGTGCTAGGTGAAAAGTGAAAACTGTTTTATAAATAACTTGTCAATAGTAATTGATTTGACCTAAATAATTAGGTCAAGCTGCCATATCGGCCGCCATTTTGAATTTTTGTTACAATTCTTAAATCCGAAATTCAGACACAACTGATAGACCGATTTTGATGAAATTTAGCACATAGATACAATGGATCATTATCTACCTTTTCTTGGAGACCGATTTTCAAATTTCGTATTTTCTTTCGAATTATTTAAATTTCGATTTTTTCAAAATTAGGTCACTTTAACGGGTACGGAAGGTGTGACCCACTTAATCTATGACCTTGAAAATTAGGTCAAATAATATTCAATATATTGTCTACGAGTAGATATTTTTTAATTTGGCTTACTTAAAAAATTCATAGAGATAAGTGTACTTAAATACAGCAAAAATTGATAATTTTCATATTTTCGCCATCATTAACCGTTACGGAAGGTGTGACCTAATTATTTTATGACTTTGAAAACTAGGTCAAATGATATTCAATATATTGTCTAGATGTAGGTAATTGCAAATTTAGCCTATATAATATTTTAAGGCTCTCGAAATACGTTCATAATTGTAAGCAATTCTAGTTATATATGTATTTAAAATTAAAATGTGCTATTTATGTTATTTAAAACAGTTTAAACAGAGTCAGAAAAAATAATATTCTCATGTAGATTAAATTTATCCATATCACAATATTATTTTTTAAACCAAATTATATATATACAGTAGATTTTCTTTTTCACACCCATGCTACAATCATTAGTTGTGATGGGGAGGGGCTACAACTTGGCAATTTTACTGTCTTGGCAAGGAATCAAGGTCCCCCCCAGTTTGAAGTTAAACCTTGTTAACTCATGGTGACAACTTTTCAAAATAAATAACTCCAAAACAGTGTTTATTTCAACAGGTTAAATTCGGCAGTAATCCAAATCTTTCTCCATATTATATTGTCTAAATATTGTGAATGAATAAGCTTTTGTTCTATAAATTATACTTAAATTCTAAAAGATAGCTTGCCAGGCATTTCATACGCCCACACATCAGCATTGTTAATTCGTATTTGCATTTGATTTATAGCATTTATATATACAAACAAATTGTTTATCTAAATCATCTAATTTAAACTTTACACCGTCCATTCCAATGCTGACAAAAAGCTTCATCAAAATCCATTGAAAATTGTAGCTTCTATTGTACCACCAACAAATGTTGACCAACGGACAGACAGACAGGGTGACAACAATATATTTCCACATATTTATGTAGGCGTATAAAAACATTCTTAACAATTAGTCAATCCATGATTAATCAACGAAACTGTCAATAAAATATGGAGGAATGATTTTAGATTTTTCTGAAGGAACTGTCTCTTGACAACTCCAAGAAAAAGGCCTCCTGTCCTAGGCCTTGCGTAAACATGGATAAGCCATCAGGTAGTACAATTAAATGAGTCACTAATTGATTGAGTAACCTAATCATTTAAGTATGAATGCATAATTATGGTTAATTATCTACACTATAATAAATACATGTATATCATGTCAAATTTAAAATTAATTAAGTTTTAATGATATCTCATAATAAATGTAATTTTATATCTACATCTATAGTGAAACATGTAGCAATAACAAAGTAGTAATAGTACACGCTTTTGATTTTCCCCAAAAATAAATATTATTGAAAAATAATATGTTTTGTGTTGACCAATCGTATTGTGTGTTTTAAAGTACTCCCGCGAACTGTTCTTTTTCCGGTACCTTCTTTCATTGTTCTTTCAACCCGCCATTGAGAACTTCGTTAAATTTGTGGTTGAAAATTTCCTGATATTTTGGTGGCATTCGTGTGTCAGTTTTGTTTCGTATTCCAGATAAGTACATAAGCATTTCTGGTTTAATTTAATCATATGTTGTTTGCTGATGGTATCATTTATTTTCATTTAGTCATTCAAATAAATGGCAGTATCACACTCAATCTGGTTCTGATTTGTTTTGGGAGAGGGTGAAGGAGGATAAACACAAAGAGAATCTGTGTAACTTTGTCAAATTATTTTTGGACATTATTTTAATATATTCCTCTTTCTATGCACATCATTATATACAAGCATTTACGTTAGCTCTTTAAGTTAACACTATTTCAACTTTTAATGTTTTTTAACTTTTTTATTGTTCTTGAAAAGGAGTTATATAGATAAAAGACTGTTCTCCAATCCTGTTCCTTTGTATATTGTGAATAATATATTGTTTAAAAAATAAATCTAAAAGTATTTATACCTAAGTGTGACATTTTAGTTTATGAGTTTACCAATGAGGCAGTTATGTCAAAGTAATGAGGGCATGGTTTAAAGTGATTGATATCACACGAAAGGTAATTACTAATAACAGGCACCATCTGCAACAGATACCAGAACATGACAATGATTCAGTAATGTAAACTATATTATCAATCTCTGTTGCTCCTAAAATATACAACTTGCTACAACCTTTTGTTTCATTTAGATATGACAGGTATATACATCACATTAAAATACAGCATCTGTGAAGAGCTGAGGTCACTATTCTACCATTAATAATATATTTATAATAAATGATGTATCTAAATCTAATCAGGTAATACAAATAATTTAAAATTTACTAATTTTTTATAATTACCTTCTTGAATCGTGATAAAATCTAATAGGGTATAATTATATTCATGACTACTCAGTTGTCAAACCTGATAATAGTAGTAAAATTGATAGTGAGTTGTATTTAAAACTATCAAATTATATAATTTCAGTAAATTAAAGGGATAATAGGTATGAACATAAAATGTCAAAATTTTAAACTTGGCCATTTAGATCTATTCATCAGTAAATATACCTGCTGCCATAAATAACAAAAAATAAATGAATATCCAAAATGGTAAGCAATTATCCATAAAATATACAATTGATTATTGAAAACCACTTAATAAATTGATTAACTGTTCTTCTTAAATGACTTAATGTTGTGAGTTTTCCAGATTTTAAGGGATTCTGTTACTTTATGACATCAGGTATGTTCACTGATGAATATATACAAATATCGACCATTCTTAAGAACTAATGTTCACTATAAGACGCAGTATCCCTTTGAAAGAACACTACTTTAAGCTTAATATAGGTAGATTTAATTTGTTTGAATTTCAAGTAACCCCAATCTTCATATCTTCTCAAGTTTTATATTTCAATAACTGACACCAATATTTCCAACATGAGATGATAAAACATGTTGAAAGACAGGATATTTCAAATGCAATTCAGAAGTTAATTCAGTAAGTGTTCTTCAATACCTTCAAGAGCAATATGCAAAAGTTTAATTTTAAAAACCATAATAATAAACTCTTTTTTTACCACTTTTTCTGAAAGATGCTTCACTTCTTACAATGGA
This sequence comes from Nipponacmea schrenckii, assembly GCA_030562195.1. NCBI lineage: Eukaryota > Metazoa > Mollusca > Gastropoda > Lottiidae > Nipponacmea > Nipponacmea schrenckii. The sequence goes on along the minus strand of JAUJPP010000007.1, from coordinate 8,630,906 downwards.
ATTTGCTTGAAATGGGTTACTGTAAAAAGGGGAATAAATATTACAATATTTTTGTTATTGGGATAACACTTTTTTGGTATAGCACAGATTCTAGTGCTGAAAATTGGCCGACATCTGAGATTGCTGGTTCGAAACCCGTTCGGGTCTCGGCCAATTCACAGATTCTAGTGCTATACCAAGAAAGTGTTATCCCAATAACGAAAATATTGTTGCAACATCACTTTCTAAATGAAAATAAATCATCTCATATAATCAGCCTTAGGAGCTGTGTCGTTACTGATTATCAGTCTACGGGTCTGCTGCCTTCTGTTTGTGTGAAGGGTCCGTTGGCTGAGTGGTCTAGACGGTTGACATGTATTGCTGGCGATTAGGTGCCTGACTCTGAGATCACTGGTTCGAAACCTGTTTGGGTCTTGGCCAATTCTCAGCACTAGAATCTGTGCTATACCAAGAAAGTGTTATCCCAATAACAAAAATATTGTTGCAACATCACTTTCTATTAAATGACAATAAATCATCTCGGGTATAAATGTTAAATAATTGGTTTTAACTTGTTGTTTTGTTGGGCCATATCAACACTCTTTAGTTGAATGATTTAGAATACCTTGTAGTCATTTATGTCTTTTCTTTTTTCTTACATACAAGGTTTATACAATAGACAAATTTATTCATACAAATCATACAAATGAGATACAATTACACTCAATTACAATATGGTAAAATCGTTATTTTTGGAATAGATGAAATTTTCTATCACACTGAAATTCGGTGTAGATTTTTGAGTAAAGGATGTTTATAGTTTATTTACCAAGTTGTACAGATATTCCCATTTAGATGTTTCAATCTGACTTTGGGTGGTTTCAATGCTCGCTTGTTCGATCAAAAATTGAATATTTTAAAAAAAATTGGGGTATTTTGGGTCTCATTTTCCATTTATATATTTCGTGTCTTATTTTTCATTGATATATTTCATGTCTTATTTTCCATTGATATATTTCGTGTCTTATTTTCCATTGATATATTTCGTGTCTTATTTTCCATTGATATATTTCGTGTCTTATTTTCCATTGATATATTTCGTGTCTTATTTTCCATTGATATATTTCGTGTCTCATTTTCCATAGATATATTTCGTGTCTTATTTTCCATTGATATATTTCGTGTCTTATTTTCCATTGATATATTTCGTGTCTTATTTTTCATTGATATATTTCGTGTCTTATTTTCCATTGATATATTTCGTGTCTCATTTTCCATAGATATATTTCGTGTCTTATTTTCCATTGATATATTTCGTGTCTTATTTTCCATTGATATATTTCGTGTCTTATTTTCCATTGATATATTTCGTGTCTTATTTTCCATTGATATATTTTGTGTCTCATTTTCCATAGATATATTTCGTGTCTTATTTTCCATTGATATATTTCGTGTCTTATTTTCCATTGATATATTTCATGTCTTATTTTCCATTGATATATTTCGTGTCTCATTTTCCATAGATATATTTCGTGTCTTATTTTCCATTGATATATTTCGTGTCTGATTTTCCATTGATATATTTCGTGTCTTATTTTCCATTGAAATATTTCGTGTCTTATTTTCCATTGATATATTTCGTGTCTTATTTTCCATTGATATATTTTGTGTCTTATTTTCCATTGATATATTTCGTGTCTTATTTTCCATTGAAATATTTCGTGTCTTATTTTCCATTGATATATTTCGTGTCTTATTTTCCATTGATATATTTCGTGTCTTATTTTCCATTGATATATTTCGTGTCTTATTTTCCATTGATATATTTCGTGTCTTATTTTCCATTGATATATTTCGTGTCTCATTTTCCATTGATATATTTCGTGTCTTATTTTCCATTGATATATTTCGTGTCTTATTTTCCATTGATATATTTCGTGTCTTGTTGTCCATTGATATATTTTGTGTCTTATTTTCCATTGATATATTTCGTGTCTTATTTTCCATTGATATATTTCGTGTCTTATTTTCCATTGATATATTTCGTGTCTTATTTTCCATTGATATATTTCGTGTCTTATTTTCCATTGATATATTTCGTGTCTTATTTTCCATTGATATATTTCGTGTCTTATTTTCCATTGATATATTTCGTGTCTTATTTTCCATTGATATATTTCTGTCTTATTTAAGCATTGTTTAAAAATTTTTCTTAGTTGTCCAGTAAATATATTTGTGTCTATTTTCCAAATGAAAATAGCTTCGTGTTTTATTTTATTAAAATTTTATTTCTTTGTCAATTTTTTCCATTGAATATTTCAAGTTTGTTGTCCTTTGTAGGTTTTTGGTTTTAAAATTTTCCATTGTTTTTCTTTGTCTTATAAAATCCATTGATTTTTTCGTGTTTTATTTTCCTTTTGATATAGTTTTAAATTTTTGTATAAAAATTTTTTAAAATTAAATGATTGATAAAGTTAATTTTTTTCAGGCAAAAAGGTTAAAATATTTTAAAAAGAATCCAAAGTTAAAATAATTATATATTGTGAAATATTATCTTTTTGTCAATATTCATAAGTTTAAGATTTTTGTGTATTTGGGCATTAAGATACAAAATTTTTAAAAATTTGTTTTTTGTTGGTTGCTACTGCTTTGGGTTTAGTCATTTTTTGGTTAAAATTTGTTCAAGAAATTTTTTTATTCTTTGCTGAAGTTGCGAATTTTTTAGGGGCAATGGAAAAATATATTTTTCGAAAAAATTTTTAAAATGGTTCTATAGTTCCATTACCTTTTAGTTAATAGCAATTTTTTAAGAATTTAGCTTAATGATACGTTTTTCCCAGTAAATGCTGTTGGTGATTTGTCATGGTAGTCAGTATGGTAAATTGGAAGTTATGTATTACCCCAAGTTTTTTAAATTTTATTTGGGGGTTTAGGAATTGTTTATTTTTAATTAATTTTGTTGAATGGGAAATTTTGAATTTTCTATTTTTCCCCAAAACTGTTTGGGGGTTTTAAATCAGAAATAAGAAATTTTGTGTTTTTTAAAAGTTTATTAATCCCAAGTTTAAAGAATTGAATTTATATGTTTGTTAAGGTGGCAATTTTTTCATTCCAAAATTTTTTCAGAAAGATTTTTTTTTGTGTCTTAAAATTTTAACCAAAAAAAAGGGTTGTTTCGTTTATTTTAAGGGGCATCTTTTATTCCTATTTTAAACTTTTTTTGGATAAATCTGGTCTGTTTTTAGTTTGTCTGGGCTATTCCAAAGAAAGTTAAAGAAAGCATTGTTTAATTTTGTAAAAACATTGTCTAGTGTATATATTGTCTGAAGTTGCAGTGATAGTTTTTATAATCAGTACTTTCCCTGTTAATGTGAAGTTTCTTCCTTTCCATCTTAAAAAAAATATTTTCTACTTCATTTATTTTTTGATGGAAGTTTAACTGCAGTGAATTATTCGGGGAAAAAATCAATGCATAAGATTTTAATTGAGGATGAGCACAGTTGTATATCAATTTCCGAGATAAGTTTTGACAAATTGTTTATATTGCTATTTTAATCTAATATTTGTTTTTGAAAGGTTTACTGAAAGGCCAGATAGAAGTCTGAATTGTTTAAGAACTTCGATAAGATGTCTGACAGATTTAAAATCTTTGAAAAAACAAGTCAAATCATCTGCAAATTCAATTATATTTAATAGTTTCCCCAAAGTCAATACCGTGGATGTTATCATCTTCTCTTACAAATATACAAAGGATTTCTATGAATTTGTGGCAATTCGAAACAAATGACTTGGAAATATCCGGATATGCACTTTTGTTGCGATTATGTTAAGCAATCATCTATGATTCTGATATTCTCTACAATATGTCTACCTGGGACAAAACTTGTTTGTCGTTGTGATGTTGAAAGACATTTGTTTTTGAAACCCTCATCATTAGTTTGATCTGCTTGATAATGATAAGAGGATACTTATTGAAACATAGCAGTATTAATAAACAATGGTTGTAATCCATAAAGACTTCTTCTGTGAATTGAATTTAAAACATAGACAGAATTCGGCCGTCAGACCATCATTTCCTGAAGATGAATTTAATTTGAATGTCCTGATTGCCTCTTAACACTCAAATTTGTCTAATTTATATTCAAGACATTGAGATTCATGGTCACTTAATACAGGGGTAGAATCTCTAATAAGAAACTGCAAATAGGGCTCAGATTGTTTTGAATCAATTGTATATATTTCAACTGTAATATTTTTTTAGTTCTGTCATTATATCTTTCTGATTTTTAAAATGATTCCATCATCTATTCTATATAACTAGTTTACTGATGTAGATATTTTCTTATTTTTTTCAAAGTTAAGACAAATGCTGTATTTTTATCACTTTCATAATAATTCTGTAATTCAGATGTAATTATGGCACTTGTGGCTTCAGTTTCATAAATAGCATCTAGTTGGTGTTTGGTGATTTCAAACTATTTTAACTTAATATATCTGGTCGTCATTTGGCAAGTGTAGAAATTCCTCTATTTTTTCCAGCTCAGGATTGTTTTATTTCTCTTTTAACTGCTTGCTTTTTCTTACAATATTCAATTGTAGTTATCTAAAATCCCATGCTATTCAGATTGCCATGGGTCTAATGATTGTGTTATCAATTGTTTATTTGTTAAGTTTTTTTTTCAAGGCTAAATTAAAATCCAAAAATTTGGGGCATGTTTTTCAGTGACATGGTTTAGTGTTAAGATAATTGCAGAATGATCACTAAATGTTGGGAAGTTTGATTGATGTGATACGAATATATTTCACTGAGGTTTCTCAAACAAGTCATTAGTCAAGTCTGCAGTGTATTGGAGGAGTAGGTTGTCTCCAGATAAATTGTTTTTTGAGAGGGTTATATAATCTATAAATTCCACACCCATAAAAGTTGTTAATATGTTATTAATTGTTTCTAAGCCCCGTTTTTTTATCTTGTATTTGCCTCCATATAAATCAAGTTCAATGTTTCATAAATGGTTAATCTCACCACCCAATATAACTCCTAGTTCTTGGCAATCAATTTGAATGTGTTAGGTTTGAAATTCTCTCTAACAATCTCTTGAAGTAGATTTCTTGAGCTTTGTCACAGTTGGGACTATATGTATTAACAAAATATGGAGTTTTTTAGTCTTTTCCAGTCTGCAACTGGAAATTCCCATTCTCATCTGGAATGTGAGATTTTGAGTCGAAATTTGATATATAATGCCTATATTTATTGGTTGTATTATATGCAATAATATATATTATGGTATGTCTCAAAATGTATGTGTATAGCTTGATATGTTTAAAAGAAAATGTTGAGAAGATCAAAGCCTATATAAGCATTAGCATTGGTGGTCTTTTGGTCTGTCAAGTGTGTCTTTAGCTATAGGTCAAACACAATTGATGAGAATTATAAGGTAACCTATGTTAAATAATGTACAGTATGGATAGTTAGTATTCAAATTTTAAATTGATAGCCTTTACTTGCAAATGTCATGGTATTTCTATATATAGTTAGGATAACTCATGTAAGCCCTGTTTTGGGGTAAAGTCTGTATATCAAGGATGTTATCGTAGAGTTCAAAGGAATACCTCTTTAAGAACTATGCTACGAAATTTTTTAAGTGAGATCAAGATCAATGGAGACTACAAGTCAAGTAAGATATTCAACCTTTAAAGAGACAAACTGCTTGCCTATCCAATTCAATAGGCGAGGAAGTGTTCTATACAGACATAAGCAATTTACAGACATCAGATGGCATCCAAGATAGACTGGAAAATATTGTAACCCCAAGCTGCCTTGATAAAGCACTAATGAACTTCTGGAAAGATATTCGCAACCAAATACGCACTGATATTAAAGCACAGCTAATGGCTGAGTTGGAGAGTGTAAAACTTAACATAAAGATGAGAAGAATAAAATAAAAGCATTGGTATTAGAGAGGGACAAACTCAAAGATGAAATGCTGAATTTGGCCAAAAGACAAGAAAATATGGCCAAGATATAAAATCTGCAGTACTATTGGGGAATAGAAACAAACTGTACTCCTGAAAATGCACATCAAACAACTTGGTTTGAAAGAAAAAGAAAACAAGAATCTAGGAAGTGATTTCAGAAAGTTAGCTACAGACAACCAATCTGTATTATACTTTAATAGCACCATGAATATGCTGTGTTTACATTGAATTTATCTGGTTCTTTCAGTCTCAATTTAAAAGTATCGCTGCAAAAGTTTCTGTAACAGTGAACTGATAATACTCAGTGTTATTTAGGGGGTAGAGTAGCATCAGCCATAAAAGACTGACAAGTATCAGTAAGAAGCAGTATTTTAAGATTGTATAATATAAGTCATACAAGACTGGTAAGAATCAAAATCCTGATAAAAGGTGTAGTATCTGTAAAAGTAGATATATGATCAGTTGTTTTAAGATTGTATAATCAAAAAAATCAAAAATTCTGATATAATTAAGGTGCAGATCTGTAATAATTATATGATACAGTAGTGTCTAAGTTTATAATATAATCATACAAACTGGTAGGAATAAAAATCCTGATAAAAGGTGCAGTATTTGAATATAAGATATAAATCAGGAGTATTAAGGTTTTATAATATAATTCATACAAGACTGGTAAGAATCAAAAATCCTGATAAAACGTGCAGTATTTGAAATATAAGATATACAATCAGTGGTACTAAGATTGTATAATATAAGTCATACAACACTGGTAGATATAAAAATCCTGATAAAAGGTGCAGTATTTGTAATATAAGATATAGAATCAGAGGTACTAAGATTGTATAATATAAGTCATACAAGACTGGTAAGAATCAAAAATCCTGATAGAAGGTGCAGTATTTGTAATATAAGATATACAATCAGTGGTATTAAGGCGTATCGTAATATATCAGCCAATTACAAACTAGTGTAAAAGAAGTGGATCAATAAACACGGCACACATACTGTCGTAAACTCTTCATTTCAATCATATGGTCTTTAGTTCTAATATTATCTTTACTCCTTTAAGCATGATTTCTACAACTTCATCAATGGAGCTTAACACTCATGCGAGTGTCAACTTATAAAGTTGAAAGTTTTACGGAGAATGATATTTAATTGTTTAATGTGCCTATGGAACTTTTAATGGATTCTTAATTTTTTGCTAATTCCAGAATGTGAGTAGAAAATCTTTTCTTTAAAAGTTGTTTCAAGATTATCTAAAATAGTTACATTTCGAACATCTAGTGGAAATTCCACAACTGTGCCATTTGAAATTTTTAGTGAGAGAAAAGGACAAGGGTATATGAAGCAGAGGGAATGGACATTTTATAACCAACAGTTTACTCTTTAATTCAGTTTTTATTACCCAATTAAAAATGACTTTTAATAAACTTTCAAAAACTTATATATAAGTGTAATATAAATTTCTTAGTTTCACTATTTTAAATGATAACACTTTTCTGATGACATAGTTTTGTCTCATTCTTGTTCCATTTCATAGCTCGCTTTTTTTCTAATGACACAAAGTAAAACACCATTTTATCTTAAAAAGCCCCTTTAAGAATTTCTATTAAAAGCTTTTGTGTTAAGCTTAAAGTAAAATTGATATGAAAATTACTGACTAATCAACAACTGAAATAATTAAACCATTGGATTTTCTGTACTTTCAAACTCAAGAGCACTAGAGAACTATGTTTAAAATAAATTGCTATATTTTAAGAGGCAGTATGAAATGAAATATTTTCAATATCAAACATTGTTCATTATACTTGAAAATATTTCATACAATGCTATTTTCATCCATGTATCGATTTGATCAAACTGAATTTGTTTTAAAAGTGTTAACTGGAAGGCATATTTCTCTACAATTATGTGTTAATGTGTTTAAAACTGTTTAATAGTTTTCTTACACCTCATAAATGTAGTAAAAACATTCAAAGTTAAAAATAATGTTTTAGTTCTAATTATCAGATACGTTTAGAGACATATTTCTCTAGATGTTTATGTCAAGCTTTCATAAATTTGAGCAAAAAAAAGACAGAATTATTATCCCAAAAGTAACTTATTAAATTGAAAATTAAGAGAAAGATATTTAGGTGTTCTAAACCCTAAACTTTAAACCTACAATACAAGAGACATTGAAGATTTAAACTTATGAAATAAAAAACTTTAGGTTTCAATTACCACTGCAATTAATATTTTCTACAGATGTACCATGAAGAGATATTGTTTCAAAGATTTGGTAAAAAACCCTGATAAAGATGGCCTAACTTTCTAATGACTTTGATTCTAGCTACCATATAATTTTCCAGAAAGTAAATCCTACTAAACTATTACCTTGATTTTAATAAATGAACTATAATCAGTCAATATAACATTCAGGTTGAGAGAATGATAATTAACATATCAATTTATATAAAAATGGACACTTTCATCATTTACAAGAGTTGTTTTAATTTAGTCCTAATTTGAAGATGATCGTGATTGTGAAGATACGTTATGAACACTATTACTGATAAGCCTCTGAGCTCAACAATTCCTATTTCTGATGTTAAAGTGGAGCGAAAGAAACACCATATATGTTTTTTTTAAAAAAAATTAGGTATACTCTATGACATGGGTTTCCAATTAATGTAGATTTTGGTCGAGGGCCGTCACTGAGTAATGACATAACGTTTCCATGTATCTTAATTATATCCTAACAAATTACTTTTATTTCTCAAAGAATTTTGACTTAAGTAAATGAAGGTGTAGCCCTTAGAATACAATTCTTTCAATTCTTATCAACTGTCAATTTATACAGGTTAGACTTTTTTCAAAACATGTGCTTGATTATTAATATTACACAGAATGAGAAATCGAATGATAAAAATGCCCTACAAAATTATTTCCTGGAAGTTTGTCCTGTACCCAGGTGGTTCATCAAAAGTCTAATATCACTTGATTTTGTACATTTCTCTTGCCAATAAAATTTACGTAATCTTTAAGAAAAATCATTCTTCATTATTATACATTTATCATCATTATACATTAATTGTTATATATTCATCATCATTATACATTCATTGTTATATATTTATCATTATACCTTCTACTAATTCATTGTTATTATACATTCATCATCATTATACATTCATTGTTATTTTACATTCATCATCATTTTACATTTTACATTCATTGTTATTATACATTCATCATCATTATACATTCATTGTTATACATTATACATATTTCTGGAATTATTAAACGCCTTGCTTCAACCTTTTAATTTTTTTCAAAATCTTGATAAAATTCCTGTATCCTGCATGTTGAATATTATCAGGTTAAATATCAAGCTGTTATATATAAAAAAATATCAAAATATCGTCTTTTAAAAACTATATGCTTAAAATAAAAAAAAACAGTACATAACAATAATATTCCCTCTAAAACAAAGCATTTGGCTTCTTCTTTAATGTACAGAAGATGTAAATATATACTTAAATTCCTTGAGGCTGTGGTAATACATGTAAGGGCAATTATATATTCATAGCTAAATATTGTCCAATCATAATACTAGAATCTTTCTATGAAAAATTTAACCAATAAAAATCAAATCACTCATTTTGACGTTTAGTTGTAATTTCCTCTTACACAACAAATTGAAGTGGGCTTAGTTTACTATGGGTTAATAAGAGGGAGTTAAATCTTAAATCCATATTTGGGATATAATGATTATACACAAATGAAAGACTGTTATACAAAGTTGTTGATATGAGGATGAAAAACTTCATCCAGTTCATGTAATGTGACTAGTTTTTCTTGGAAAGTGATATTAATCAACACATTTTAGTCTGGGATATAGCACACAAAGACTAAGTTTCAGAAGTTCTAAATAAACAACTTGACAGTTTTGACATGTCGTCGTCTAACCTCCATCTCTTACTGGAGGAAACCTAGCAGAAAAATCTGAAGGTCCTAATGAGAACGTTGACATTGATGATAAAACGTGATCAGTGCTCCTACCATCTTATCACACATGACTGACAGAAATATTTGTTTTATTGGTTTGAAGATAGCCTTGCAAAGCAATGTGATATTCACCCACCAGCAGCTTTGATTGCAAGTACAAATCAAAGTATGTTGTCCATTCACATTTGGTTCATGTCTATTCTATAAAGAATTTCAAGCAGACAAAATAAAAATAAAAATAAATCTATAAACAATTGTTGCCTGTGGAGTGAGCACTAGTTGCACAATATAGCTAATACAATGAAAACGTGAACATAAAAGAGCGGACAATATTTTGATGAAAAATTATGAGATTGTTAAAATCAATAGGGATCATCTACATAATGACAATAACCTACAATAAAAATCAAATAAAATCCAGTGAGAAGCCTGTAGAGTTGCACTTTACAGCTAAGGGAAAAAAAACCTAAGTCAGACCCAATATTTTTGTGAAAAATTATAAGATCATCAAGACAATTGATAGGGATCATCTTCATAATGACACTAACCCACAAAAAATAATCAAAAGAATCTGTAAATAATTGTAACCTGTAGAGTGATCACTAACAAATGTCAGCGGACCGACAGACCGCCTGGGGTATTACAATATAAGCCCCAAATAAATTTGTGGGCGTATGTTAAAAATATGAATAAGCTGCGTCTCTTTCTTCCTAATATTTTTGTAGCTTTGTGAATGAATACATTACAACATAAACATTTTATTGCTGGCAGTCATTTCTTGAACTGTCTTGAAAATCTAATAAGATTAAATGTTAATAATGTTTTTGTCACTATATTAGTTAAAAAGAAACCAAATTATTTGTCTGTAAATAAACATGTCTAGCTTTATACAATTGTATAAGCAATTAACACAATTTAAACAACTTTCATGCTGTACAAAAATAATTACTGGATTTTGTAAACATCATATTAATAGGCAACTTAGACAGACAGTATGAAAATATTTGGTTTAAGGATTCCTAAACCTTATATATGTAGAAATGTCCTAAGATAAACTACAATTCTTTCATTATATACATGTATGTAGAAATGTCCTTAGATAAACTACAATTCTTTCATTATATATGTAGAAATGTCCTAAGATAAACTACAATTCTTTCATTATATATGTAGAAATGTCCTAAGATAAACTACAATTCTTTCATTATATAATATTCTCATTAAAAATGTACTGATATACTGAAAAAATATTTCTCTTCCCACACAAAAACATAAAATAAACAAAACATGTTTAAAATTTTATCGTATTTGAGTAACAGCTGGAAATTAATTTCATTAGTTCAAGTTGCTTAATTTCTGGCAAATACTTGCAAACTGGTCTTGCAATACCAGGGAAAAGCAGATAGCAATTAGATTTCACACGTATTCTACCGTAACGAATCAATTTTCAACTTGCTAATTTAACTCCGTTATCAACTAACGTTGAAAAACATCATGACGTCCTTTCTTCCCAATAATTATCAATTTACAAATATTCTCTACATGTCGGAAAAAATACCAGATTGTTACAAAGTATATTTGTGAATTAAGTACAATTAACACTATGTTTTTGTTATAATTGTATTGAAACTATCTATAAAAAGATATTTATAAGCAGAAATATGGCACCATTATCAGTAACCTAGTTTTTCATAAAAGAGAGAACTCATATTGGTTTCATCACTAATAGAACTTTATACATGATCTGATTCACTGCAAAGAGGTTAACCAAGGATTCATGCATCTTAGAGTGTATGATTTTTAAGAGAAAAAGCATACTGGCACAACCATTGTTTCAGATCAGTGACAATGATGGTATATATACCTGAAGACAAAACAAATGTCTGTAACAATTTCAGCAATGGTCTGCAACAATCTCTGAGTCTGAAAAATTGTCTGGTATGAATTAAGTAGCGCCTGGCAAGGTTTCTTACCATTTCATGCCTAGTGCCATACTGCAATTTCATAATAAATAATACTTCCTCATTGAAATGTTTATTTTGCTGCTACCAATGTATTGCTATTTATTTTGGCTGAATTTGCGGTTCATGGTTTATACTCAGGGTTTTTATTGCATTTTGTTACTTAACATATTTTGTCCATATTCAAAAAGGCATAAAAACTATCTTATTACAATCTTTTGCTTCTTGATTTTTTCCCCTGGCAAATCAAACTCATAAATACAAAACATTGATAACAAGTAACTTAATAATTAACAGAAATTTTTCTATAAGGCACACAAAAACAGTTCCAAGTTAAAAGACACAAACATATTTTTTTCCACCTGATTGTTCTTTCATGATCTGAAATTATTTAGATAGCATGACTAACATGTATGTAATTTTACAACTAACTGAGTTTTTATCCAATCTATTGTGAAATAATATGACAAGCATCATTTCTAATAACAATATATCGCTTTAACTTTCATACAAGTGTAATTATATGGTACTATACATAATATGTCATATTTTATAGTTAATATCAGTGAATTATTTTTTTTTTTAATTTCATTTAAATAAATAACATGGTACATATATGTATATCTTTTTGGACCAATTTCACTTAATCTTCATGTTCATATAATTGTGTAAAATTAAAGAACTTAGTTTCAATTTACTTCCACCCACCTTATTTCCTACAGTACATTTACATGGTACATATCTATCTGAAAATCTCTGAGCAACTTTAAATCTTATACCAGGCTATACCCTTTACACATGGTGCAATGTCTGGTTGCAGGTCAAGAAAATATTTTCTGCAGTCTCACTCAAATAGTCATTTACAGCGGAAATTTATATTCAAAACTTTTAATTTTTGGAAACAACTGGAAGTCTGAGGGGCCAAATAGGGCCAGAAAATCAGAGACAAAACTGACATCTTTCTGAAAGGCTTTGATGAGAGCGCCAAACTTTGCAGATAGGTTGGTTCACAAGACAGCCTGGAACAATAATAACAATACAGTAACAGTTCTTATAACTATCTTTCTTAAAATACAGATGTGATGTCACCCTTTGATCTAAGTGGACCAATATCCAACTAATTGGTACAGGCATGGTGCCATGAGTACATTTTTTTTCTCAAAATGGTGGCAAATTTTGGACTTGTGTGATGCCATATATAGGCAATATCTTGTTTGTGTAACTTGTAAGTTAATGATCCTCATAAGGTCCAATGTATTCAATAATGACATACCTTATTGGAATGTTTTTGCTTATTAACTGATACATAATTGTTACTAGTAAAAGTTTGGTTCAATCCAGTTTCAATTCAGTTTGCCCACAAGTCTCCCCCTTTAATGCCGCTGTCCTGGCAAAATTTCCCTCATTGCACACTGCATGGCGTTGCCTGTCTTCATTAGCCGACAAGGTGATGAAGAGTAGGACGTTAAACTACATTCATTTCATTTTCTCATGCAATATCAGTGACTCATTTTATTTTTTATTGTTTGATTTTCAAGTACATGGTAAATTATTACCCTCTTAACAAAATCATTAAACTTCTAATTTTTTTTACATTTCTATTACTTTTAAAACTAATTTTTTTGGTAACTTTTCATACATCAAATCTAATTGCTTATGGATTAGCTGTTTTTTTCTGTTTCAATGTCAGTAAACTTTTTAAAAAGTTAGATGTTTAAAATATAAAGAATAGTTGTGCTTACGCGCCAATTATGGCTCTGTTTTTTAAGCATTCCATTTTTCTGTCAAAAGTGTTTTGTTTTTGTAATTATAGTAATGCTTATTAACCTTTTAAGAGCTGTCATCAAATAGAATATTAAGAAGACCAACAGATGCTTTACTGAAAATTGAAATAGATCAAATAGTTATTTTGCTCTTTATAATTCCATTAATGAAATAACATAGTACTCTAAAAAAAAAAGCCTATAAAAGAATGATTCTTTCTTTCAGATAAAACAGTCCTCTAAATCAATAAAACAACATAAGAAAAATAACATAGCTTAACTTATGTTTTAAATTTGTGAACAAAAGGTGTTGACATTCATAAATATTGATTCATATTTCTATATTAGATTTAAAGCCTTAATTCAATTTCAAGAGACTGAATCAATTCTGCTACATTTAAGCCTTATCTAATAATATTTTTTAAATAATAAACAATTCTTATCTGGATTAGCCATATCATTGTATTCTAGTATCTCTTTTAAACATATAATATCAATACAAAAATAACGGGTTAGCAAAAAATATCTAAAATAAATTTTTTTAAAAACAACATGACGTGTTGTTTATGGTACAGAAGATTTTAATTATTTTTGTTTGTGACTTAAAAATTAGTTTACATGTATGCCCATGCTGGGAATTATATGAAATTTGATTGGCTATACTGAATTATTAATTTTACACTAAATTTGTTGAATTGCTACAATAAATATGTTGATTTGCTACACTACATTTGTTGATTTGCTACACTAAATTTGTTGATTTGCTACACTAAATTTGTTGATTTGCTACACTAAATTTGTTGATTTGCTACACTAAATTTGTTGATTTGCTACACTAAATTTGTTGATTTGCTCACTAAATTTGTTGATTTACTAAAATTGTTGACACTAAATTTGTTGATTTGCTACACTAAATTTGTTGATTTGCTACACTAAATTTGTTGATTTGCCTCACTAAATTTGTCGATTTGCAGATTTGCTACACTAAATTTGTTGATTTGCTACAATAAATTTGTTGATTTGCTACACTAAATTTGTTTTAACCCTTTGAACCCTGAGTGTAATTTAGATAGAACGTCATATACCCTGAGCTCCAAGCAATATTTCTTAATTTGTTGACGTTAAGTTGTATGACGACTTACACAGCCGGTTTACCGGCTCATCGGGTATATATCATATAAGGATAAGCCGGTATACCGGCTCATCGGGTTGAAAGGGTTAATAACTACGTTACTAACTTTGAGCATACCTTGAGGCTGTACTTAATTAAAAATATTGATATACTTGTGTTCCATCATAGTTAAAGGGATTGTAAAACAAGAGTTTAATCATATAAGGCAATGTTGAAGCAGAATACAAATCACTAAATCGAATAACTCACTATCTATATTCGGTTTGATTACTAAATACATTTCTTTACTCAAATCATAAACTGACTAGATCTTACTACAACTCACTATAATAATATTGTACTATTAATATGATTTATAAATAGAGGAGTTGGTTAGAGGGATATTAACACCTCAGTTTAATGTTCCTCTAATCCCTCTGAGTATCTAGTCGGATTCCAGCGAAGAGGCCTCTTTAGCCCTCATAAAGCTACAGACTTACATCACACAGAGTTTGCAGTCGCCGTCTACTCTCCTTGTATTTATGAATAGAGTTACTTATTCAAATGGTACAAAAGAGTAGTTTTATATACAACTCACAATTAACTTTCTTCTACTACTTTTTTTATAATCGTTCTGATTATTGAGTAATGTTCTTAAATAAAACAATATAAGTTTTATATCTAATATCATGATCAAATTTATATGTAATATTTGACCCACTGGTATTTGTTAGAACTACAATTATTAATACAGACATTTGAAATTACATATCTTTAAAACACATTTGTCATTAAAATAATCTTTTTGATTAGGAAAATTTCAATTCTTTCTAGTATGTCTATGGTATTTAGAAAATATCAATAAATCCATAAAGATCCCTAGTTTTTTAGCCCAAAAGAAAAAACACTTCATCATGTACGGCGTTTCTATATTTTTAATTTGTGAAATGACAGAAAAACATTGTGAGAATAACAATTTTTTGTATGGCATGAAATGATACTGTAGATATTTCATCCCTTGGTACAGTTAGATGTTACAAGTGAAAGTGGAAAATTCAAGTTGACAAGCACACTATGATCTAATCAACTAATCAAGCATACTCAAACATTGGTCAAGTTTATGTAAATTGGAAGAGTTAATAAGATATGGTAATTTTTGACCACTGGGTCAGTTTTGTTCTCATGGAAAGTGTTACGTAGGTGGCTTAAAATAAGTCCTTAATACTGTCTGATAGTAGTCTGATGTCTTATTGACTAGACAATATGTTAAATTGTTCATTTAAAATTCCAGCCTTTGATATTTTTTTTGACAGTTGAAATAGATTTTTCTGCATAGAAGCCGATGTTTCAGACTAGCTTTAAATGAATATATAGCCTACTATAACAGTAAGATTGTCAAACTGATTTATCCAATACTTTTTCGAAGTTTGATTGTATGCAATAAACAATGTTTTAGTGCAAATCATCTTGGAAGGTAAAGAGATAAAGCAAGTATATTGTAGTAATGTAAGTTATATTGATCAATGCAGTAACATAACATTGAAGCATAAGAATTTATTAAATAAGTATAACAATGTCTTTTGAAAATAATATTTTTAAAAACAAGGTCACAAAGAACAACAATCTAAAATATTTCAAGAAATAATGAGTAAATTGCATGCACAGCATTTTTAAAAAAAACTATTTAATTGGAAAAATTATTTCATTTTGGAATACTTTCATAGATTATGTCAAGACTCTAGAAGGAAAATTCCATTATTTATATAACTTGCAAGAAATAACTTTACTTTCAAAGTCATGCAAACATGATTTCAGTAGAAATGACATGTATCTATAATCCTTTATCAACATTTAGGGGTAGAGAATACATTAAATAACCAAACACAATTTTATGGTATACTACTCCTTAAATTTATTACATACAACGTTTCAACAATCTACATTGTCATCATCGGTGATACAAATACATGAACAGTATATGATAAAATATATAATATTGTACATGTATATATGTTTGAGAAATAATGTAATGTTGAGAAAATATCTAGATAATCATTCTGTGACTGCAAAATATGACAATGCAAAGACACTGGAAAAATAATAGCTGAGCAACTGCTTAAAAAAGCTAAAAATTTACTTGTAGTAGCCTTTATAATAAGACAAATGTAAATTGAATTATGGTTATAGTAAAAACTTTATCATGTGGTCACATCAGATATCTATTGTTATAGATTATTGTATATATATAGAATGCAATTGATTTAGTAAAGAATGTGATTGTAAGCTTATTTAAGAGTTGTTTTTTTTTTAAAATTTAACAGGAAATAGATTGATTAAATGACCAGAATCAACAAATGATATCTGTTATTTATATGATATATAGTAGGATATTGACTTCTGATAACAGTATGATAAATATAACAATATGTTATCTTACGATATATATCTATTTTATAAGAAGTTATTTAGGTTCAGGAAACATGCCTATTAATGCTAATCCAGCACCGGATACAAACACAAAACATAGAAAATATAATAGATGAATAAATAGTGTATCAATAATAACATTGCAATTTGATAATAAAAAGTATCAAATATAAATATATGAAAGAAAAATGCTACAGTGCAAAGATGTCAAAACCCGACAATGGTCGTCAGCACCAAGAAAGTATAGAATGATAATTGATTCAGGAGATGATTAGTTTGTATTGATATTCATATTGAACATGATAAGGCATGATAAATAATTCAAGTATATTATTCTAAATATTCATAAAGGATTGCAGTCCACGTCTTATAATTTGAATGATCTAAAATTATTGGTTATTTTGGTATGATAAATAATTTAAATGATTCCTAGTATGCATGTGATAAATGATTGTACTCAACCCCTAATATTTGTAATGATTGGAATTGTTTTGGTTATTTTGGTATGATAAATAATTGGAAATGATTCCTGGTATGCATGTAATTGATAATTGGACTCCAAACCAATATATTTGTAATGATTGGAATTGATTTGTTATTTTGGTATGATAAATAATTGGAAATGACTCCTGGCATACATGTAATTAATGATTGTACTCAACCCCTAATATTTGTAAAGTTTGGAATTGATTTGTTATTTTGGTATGATAAATAATTGGAAATGATTCCTGGTATGCATGGAATTGATGATTAACTCCAAACCAATATATTTGTAATGATTGGAATTGATTTTATGTTTTGGCATGATAAATAATTGGAAATGACTCCTGGTATGCATGTAATAAATGATTGTACTCAACCCCTAATATTTGTAAAGTTTGGAATTGATTTGTTATTTTGGTATGATAAATAATTGGAAATGATTCCTGGTGCATGTAATTGATGATTGAACTCCAAACCAATATATTTGTAATGATTGGAATTGATTTTATGTTTTGGCATGATAATATAATTGGAAAGGACTCCTGGTATGCATGTAATAAATGATTGTACTCAACCCCTAATATTTGTAATGATTGGAATTGATTTGTTATTTTGGTATGATAAATAATTGGAAATGATTCCTGGTATGCATGTAATTGATGATTGAACTCCAAACCGATATATTTGTAATGATTGGAATTGATTTGTTATTTTGGTATGATAAATAATTGGAAATGACTCCTGGTATGCATATAATAAATGATTGTACTCATCCCCTCATATTTGTAATGATTGGAATTGATTTGTTATTTTGGTATGATAAATAATTGGAAATGATTCCCGGTATGCATGTAATTGATGATTGAACTCCAAACCAATATATTTGTAATGATTGGAATTGATTTTATGTTTTGGCATGATAAACAATTGGAAATGATTCCTGGTATTGAAGACTGATTGGAATTGATTCCTGTTATTAGTATAATATATTTTATCTAGATTTGAATATCATAGTCAATTTCCTGGTCTGTTGATTAATCTTATTCCGAATCGACACCCTAAGGCTATACATTTTGTATTATCAGCAGAAATTAGGTTATTAAACCTTGTTCCATAACATTGATAAACCTGTCCGATTTCTGTTATTTAAGATTTAAGCTGGGATTTACTAATTGAACTTCAAGGATAAAGACTGACATCAATCAGGCCCCAGGGGAATATATTTGGCCTTTAGACAAAATTATAGGATTAATCTAAAATATGACTTTACTGGAGGCCTTCTGCTTTATAAGCAGTTATGTAAAAAGGTTTAATATAAACTATAATAGATATCATATAAATATTATACCACATACCACTACCAAAACTGGAAATTATTAAAACACATCTCAATGACATCTTATGAATTATATGATTGTGCATAAACATAGAAGCATCAAAAAATTAAATGCACAATTTTACAAGTATCAGATGTCAAGAGTACTTTTACATAAATAGCCAACAGTACACAATGTTTTATCAACATCATCAAAATTCTTTTTCAGACAAGCCAATCTGACATGCACCATTAATAGAAGAAAAATCTTAGTTTATGAGGCATAAATACTTGATATCTTAGATATCTCGATTGGTTTTGTTCATCTAAATGATAAATTCAAATTTTCTTGACAGCGTAACATTTAACCCTTCCAAGGTTATGTAAATAATGGTATGTTTTTAACAATAAATTTTTAATAATTGACAACATAAAATGATTCTAAAATAACAAAAGTCTGTATCAGTCTTTCGCATGTCACAAATTACCATCTAAATACATAATACAAAACAGGAACAGTTTATGATAAAATATAAAATATTTACATGTATATTTGTTTGAGAAATAATGTTATGTGGAGAAAATATCTAGATAATCATTCTGTGACTGCAAAATATGACAATGCAAAGACACTGGAAAAATAATAGCTGAGCAACTGCTTAAAAAAGCTAAAAATTTACTTGTAGAAGCCTTTATAATAAGACAAATGTAAATTGATGCCATGGTCATAGTAAAAACTTTATCATGTGGTCACATCAGATATCTATTGTTAGAGATTATTTTAAAAGCTGTTTGCCAAGTCATTTGAAATCTTTCATGTTTTCTGTCTGAAAGCAATGAATTTTGTCTTCCCACTGTATCAAGTAATGAAAAATTAAAAGAAGAAAGATCCTCATAATTTCCTGCTTTTATGCATTGATAAGAACATTTTAAAATTCTGATTTATAGTAGTTAATATAAATATCTGTCAAAATGTAAATGAAATACAAGTGGACCAGAAAAACTCAGGTTTTATTGTTCTGAAAACTTTTGACATAGTAAAAGAAATAAATCATATTTTAAAGGAAAAATATAGGTTGAATAATAATTATGACAATCTTGCTTTAATGATATACCATAAATTTAGGTTAAGACTTTCAGTCCCAAATAAAGATACATCAATCATGACTCATGGTCATTTGATAATCACATTTAATAATATTGTACTTTGATATCAGTGTTTGGAAATTAAAAGTTGTCTTAAGGTTCAGGTTAGTGCAAATATATATATATATATTTATCACACATTACTACTGTTTACGAGTTCAGAACGCAAGTTTGGAAAAACAACATGACACAGCAGCACAGGTTAATAAATTGACGGTTAAGGACATGTCATTATAAATTTAAGTTAAATTTTGAATCTTTCATCAAATGAACATGATATCCATGTGAAATATAGAGTCTGACATCAAAATGAAAGCCATTCTTTTTTTTGAAACAGGACATGGAAAAAAAAAAAAATGCATGTATCAATAAAAATGTATGATAAAAAGAATCTTAAAGTTGTGCTCATGTAATATGAAATTTATGACATTCGTTGCTAAAGCTTTAGTGAATATTTCAAAGATATATCAAATCCAATCCAGTATTTTAGTCTGTTTACCACCAAAAGTAATCATATAATGGTTTCAAGCACGATAGATAATTATTGGAGAACTTCTGATTGATAAAAATAATAAACCCTATATTAAGGATAAAAAAATCACTATTGTCATTTAAAATCAAGCACTTGAAAATATTTATTCACAACTTGTAAATCAAGAGCTGTGACTTGACTTTCTATTTTTAATTCTTTCATTTGAAGTCCAACCAGTTGTAACAGTTAGATAGCATGAGAAATTGATATAAAATGTACATCAGTGCAATACATGTATTTCTCATTCCATGATCAATGCTGTAAAATGAGAATGTAGATTAACAATGATATACAGAAGCCTTTCAATATGATATTGTAAATGGACATTATCAGAATCGGAAGTAAATGATACTGTTTGTTGGATATAACTATCTGATAATGTAAATGTACTCTCTGACAGAATAGATCATGATACCATTGACAATGCATTAATATCTTGCTTAATTCTTATGCATTATTAATCAAAAGATCTTAATTAGATGTGTTCAATTACAGATGGACTACTTGCTTTTAAACCCTTTTCACACAACAATAGTTATCAATTCTCAAATTGAAGACGATAAATTTTGTATAATCTCGACATACAAGTGTTTGCAGAACCATTTCAAATCTAGCTCACTTTAAAATAGGTTTTCTTAAAATGATTTTCAGTAAGAACTGTGTAAAAGGATGACCGGATAAGTGTGCTGTTGGTTGATTTGTTATGACCGTTCTGAGAACTGCTTACTGTGCATGTCTTAAAAGCTACCTGCGCCTCTTCTCTACATTACTCAGGACCATTGTTGTTCACACCAAAATGACTACGGATAAGTGTGCTGATGGTTTGTAGGTTATTTGGTTGGTAGATTATGACAAGTTAAAGTTTGCTTTCAGTGGATGCTGATTTAGAAAGCAAGTTAGTTAGTTTATTAAGTGTTCTGAGAATGGTTTCCATTTCAAACT
Source organism: Nipponacmea schrenckii (assembly GCA_030562195.1). NCBI lineage: Eukaryota > Metazoa > Mollusca > Gastropoda > Lottiidae > Nipponacmea > Nipponacmea schrenckii. Next base: position 8,609,278 of record JAUJPP010000007.1, on the reverse strand, counting down.
CAAATTTATGACAATGTAAAAGCGGCTTTAGAAACAATGAATATGATACAGTATAAAGGAGCTTTGTTAGACCATACAAACTAAAATTGCTTTCAGAATTTGAATCTTGAAAAAATGAGTGGGCAGGATCAAGTCGAAGAAAACAATTGAAAACCTTTTAACCATGTAATGGAATGGTCAAGTAAACTGGTGATTTTAAACTGATAATCATAATTACACCTTTTATGTATGTTATAAAAGGTCAGGCAAATGCTTTTACTGGAGTTATTTTATCTAGATATTTATCAGGTCAATCATTTTTGCAGTTACTTTAGAAAGATCTTAGATTGGATTAAATCTCTATTATTTTCATTTCTTTATATGCTACTGTAGTGGGCATAATTATACCATTTATTTAAATTACAAGTCAAACATGTCATCTTTTTGTCTAAAAAGCCACTGATTTCAGTCAAACTTTTTCCAGGGGCAAAATGTTGGTGATAAGAACTTATGCCAAATGAACATAGCTAATTATGTTTGTGAGGAGTCTAATATAAAATCACAACTAGTGCTTGGCAACGCTAGTGATACGATACAAGGGAACGATTCAACATATATATCAATGTTTAAAAGGAATGATTCAACATATATATCACTATTTAAAAGGAATGATTCAACATATATATCAATATTTAAAAGGAATGATTCAACATATATATCAATATACAAAAGGAATGATTCAACATATATATCAATTTTTAAAAGGAGTGATTCAACATACATGTATATATCAATATTTAAAAGGAGTTATTCAACATATATGTCAATATTTAAAAGGAATGATTCAACATATATATCAATATTTAAAAGGAATGATTCAGCATATATCATATGATACAAAGGAATAATATATAGCAGGAAATATAGGAATGAAAAAATCTATATTCTGGTTAATTCAACAGGATTAATTCAATATATATCACAATAAAAAGAGAAGATTAAATGTCTATCAAGATACAAAAGAAAAGATTCAGTATATATAAACTAAAGATACAAAGGAATGATTCAAGATATATCAAGATACAAAGGAATGATTCAAGGTATATCAAGATACAAAGAAATGATTCAACATATCAAGATACAAAGGAAAGATTCAAGATATATCAAGATACAAAGAAATGATTCAAGATATATCAAGATACAAAGAAATGATTCAAGATATATCAAGATACAAAGAAATGATTCAACATATCAAGATACAAAGGAATGATTCAAGGTATATCAAGATACAAAGAAATGATTCAACATATCAAGATACAAAGGAAAGATTCAAGATATATCAAGATACAAAGAAATGATTCAAGATATATCAAGATACAAAGAAATGATTCAAGATATATCAAGATACAAAGAAATGATTCAACATATCAAGATACAAAGGAATGATTCAAGGTATATCAAGATACAAAGAAATGATTCAACATATCAAGATACAAAGGAATGATTCAACATATATCAAGATACAAAGGAAAGATTCAATATATATTATGAAACAAAGGAATGACTTAATGAATATAAAGATGCAAAGGAAATTTTCAATAATTATCACAACACACTCATTGTTACTACTCTCTACATTCAATTGTTTATGCATTTAAACGACAGATTTTTATACATGTACATGTATACATATATATCTGAAATATCTGACATATAACAGTAGAATTATACTTCTTTTCAGTTATCAAACACAGCTCATAGCACATGTTCTTTCATTGAACTACTGGTTGTCAATCAGTACAGCTTGAACTACTGGTTGTCAATCAATACAAACTAGAATGTGTCAAGTAATGAAATGGATCTCTAGATCCCAATTTTCTTTGCTTTTGGGATAACAAGGATGCCAATGAAAAGCAGTGTGCAAGAAAAGAAATATTACCAGAACAATGGCAACAGCCTACTCTTTCTTTAGTCCCAGCTAGGTTCAGGTCATTTACAAGCATAGTCAGTAGCACAGGAGTCAATATATTATCCAATCCAAATGACACCTTTTCCCTGTACTGTCAGCCCCTGCCACCAGTCATATATCACAGATATCAATATATTTCAGTGAGTAAAAGTTCAGGTTTGTATTTCAGTTTCAAATGTTAAGATGAACCTTTTTGATCTGATCTATGTGAAAAACTACATTTTCCCTCGCCATTTATCATGAAACAATTTTTATAATACCAATTAATGACCCACTTCATCAAATGGTCAAATTTCTTCAGCAGAACAATTCTTATTCAATACTTTTTAGAATGTTTTTTGCTGGCCATGACTGATTGAAATATGTTTTATAAGTTATTTCTGGATAAAAAAGACCTTTTTACTGTAACTGATACTTCATTAAAGTCTTCATAATTGCAATGTATCATGTATGAGCTATCTGATCATGTAAAAACTAACTTTTCAGTTTTTAAGATATAATTTTTTTATTGGAGACATATGTAATAGAAGAGATTCTATTCAATTTGGATGAAGCATTAGATACACAATTCTTGATGTAATTTAAATACATTAATAGAACCTTCAGGGCTGACATCAACCATATCCCATATATAGTATTGATGATATCACTACAAAACAATCATGACTACCTAGAATAATAATAATGTTTAATGTCTGGGACCATATTACAGTATGTTAACAATTTACAACTGGCTTTAAGATACAGGAGCTAAATCTCTAAAAGACAGAACCTCTTTTATGAATAAAGACAGAGAAGACAGTGTATGTTCATTTATTGATATACATAGCTCAGTAATTATTGAGTGGTTATCATTATTCAGGTATCTCGTTGGAATATGTCTCAATCTTATCTGATTTAACGCCCTACAGCAACAAATAAGAAGCAAGGTGACATATGCCCACCAGCAGCTTTGATTGCAAGTAAAAATAACATGTACTAATCATTTGTTGAGCCTATATTGGTAGCCAGAAACTTGAGCTAACCAGCTTGGGTTTCGTGGTATCCATTATTGGATTCTGACTCTCATTTAGTATTGTTGAGTTAAGTTTTCCAGGCAATCGAAAAGAGATATCCCCTCTAATTATTTGGGTCTGCTTTGACCTGAACATAAGGTCGGACTGTTTCTGAATATAGATATTTTACATGTTTGTGGAGGGTGATACTACAACTTTTCATAAAGGTCAGAAAATATTCAAGGCCCATGATAATGTGTATTTAAATGTAGATGTACCATATGCCAGATATTCATTCTAAATAGTGGTTTGGATAGTTGAAAGTTAAAGCTGAAATTGAGCTCTAAAAAATATTTGAGTCTTGTCTGGTGACATTACATCTGTTATATAGTTCAGTTCTGTTATGGTGTTTTGTAAGCCACAAACAGAGGAAGAGATCTAACCTTCAGCTTGAAATAACACGTATTTAAAGACAATAATATTTAATAAGATAATACATTGTAATCATTAGTCTTATTATTGGCCAAATAAATACAAGAAGCTTATAGGTTGACGTCTTGTTAGTTTAATTCTCCTAATAGCTTTCCTTCCAGGTATAATTTCTTTTTCTTTCATCCTGTCTATTGCTGAGACAATTCACTGGTGTTTATCAATGAAGAATTATTATATAAGGTCATTGGCATTAAGACTAAAATATCCACATTATCAACATGATAATCTGTACTCATCGACTTTTCACTTATTTCTTCACACCTCCGCCTCTTGCTAGATTATGACAATTTTTTTTTTACAAAAATAGAACTAAAAGTGGACTAAAAGTTAACTTAAGGACCTTGTACTCATTAATCCATTCATCCTTTATCAATATTCTACTATATCCAGTAAAGCCACCCTACAACCTACCAAATTCTTACAAAATTTTATCTTCACTTGACCTTACCTTGGTGTTACGCACTTTCATAAAGTTGATGTTTTATTTCCTGAAATAAACTTTGATTATCTCGAAATTGATCATGTTGGTATTGAGCAGAAAATTTGATTGGTTGGACATTTTATTAAGTATAACATTTTACTTGAGGTCAGATCATGAATAGCTTTTGATGTCAAAAAAAAGGAAAAACATGAAACGAAAATGAAATTTGTAATTTTCTGTATGAGTTTCTATGCTCATTGCAGAGAACCAGATAAGATCCTTGAGAATTAAAAAGTTGAAATATTTGAGAAAAAGTTTCTCTATCTCCTTCAAATATCCTTCATCTTTCAAGTGAATCAAAATATCAAGTAAAGCAATCGCAATAAATTTTCTTTTTAATATCAAGGATCATGTTCAGTCAATAGACTGTTTATATATTCTGGTCATACAATAAAAACTGTTGCAACGTTCATTGATACACATATAAAAAAATAATAACTTAAAAGAATAACAATTACTGTTTATTATTAATGATATAACGATGATTCAATATTCTTTAACAAGTAAATGATGTTTAATATAACATTACTTGTCAATAAAGTGTGTTATTTTTTTATTGGCATCCCCAAGGCCCTTTGTAATGTAGAAATGTATGAATAAAATGTAGAATTCTTCCATATCAGATGCCAATTTTGTGCAAGTCTGTCTTGTAGCAAGTGCATTTGATTACCATACTCATGCATATAAGCAAATTAATTTTCCGTGATTGTCTGAGATTCTAAGGCTATATTAGTGTAGAGATTGCTTGATCTTGGCATGGAAACCACACGGGAGAAAACAGTTCCTTCACCTCAGGTGACCATATCATGTTTCTTGTTTGCCAAGGACAATGCCGTTTTGCTAGGGTTTTTTCATTTTTGGGTCCAAATTCAATTCTTAACCTTTGGATCCACTTTTGGTCAAAAAAAGCATTTGTAAGGGAGAATTCACATTCTTTGCTTCTTAATTCATATATCTTGACCTTGACAGGAAAACAGCATTTTATTGAAATTTTGTGAATTGTTGTTTGTGAGTGCCATGTACACTTGCTTGTTTTGTTAATAAAGTAATGTCATTGAGACCCTTCAGGCCTAGGTCACTGTGGGAGGCCTAGTATCCTGTATCAGAACCCTGGAACTACTGAATATATTGGCCATATTGTTAATCTCCTATTACACATAGTTCATTTGCCTCTAAGATTCAAATTAATTGTATTATCCGAACTTCTTTCTGTAAATCTACGTGTTTTTCCAAACAGAGGAAATGAATTAAAGTGTTGTTTATTTCAAACCATGTGATATATGATCATTTTATCTTGGATTGCCTTTCATTCACAAACTGCCAACTACACTATTAAAAGTTCTTTAACCTCTCAGTACTAACTTCCTGTGTCATGTGGTATTTAATACTGATTCATTTAAAATGACAGATGATGTAGCATGACATAGATAAGCACTATCTGGTATCATGATACTAGTTAATATGAAGTATAAGGATAAACTACGCTCTAAATAGATAACCAGTTTAAGTATAAACATGTTGTTGTTTAAATCATTCAATGATACCGAACCTACTTTTTTTTCACCAACTGTTTAGTTTAGCGATTGGCCATAGTGGAAACACGTGTAATGTGACAATTAAGCGATAAAACATATATATTGGCAAATATTTCAATTATGAGCTTTTAATGATTTACTGCCTAAGCCTTCTAAAACAAACTTATTTTTTTAAAAATGAGCTAAGAGATTTCACTGAACCTGATACAACATTATGAGATATACAGTTTTTTGTAGAAAATTACTGATATATAATAAGATACTTCAAGAATATGAGAAGAATTAAGAAAACTCAACAGGAATAAATATTTGCTATAGTTCTGTTTTATAAAAGAATTGGCTGGGAAGAAGTGATTTACTTATATTCACACTGTTTTCAACTATAATCTTTCAGTGTGATAAAAGAGTTCGAATTGCGTATATCATAAATATTCTATTATTCAGATGATAAACAATCAGTACAATAAAAACAATACAGTGATATAATAATATAATCAATCAAATCACCTGATAAGAAAATTAGATATCATTTTATATTTACCGTATTTTACACTAGAATTGATTAAAATTTACTACCAAAATATAATCCATCATTGCTAATATATTTAAAATGAACAATACTTTGTTTAGAGATTTGTGTGACTGAATCAATGATACTTTAGATCAACTGAGGACCTGGCTAAGCTAGATTTATTTACTTCACGGTGAAAAATGTTTTCAGAACCAAAAAAGTGTTAGGATTTTTTTAAAGGGATAATAGGCGTTAGAACGAACATAAAAATTTAAGTTCACTCAAATTTGGACAATAACAGTATATATCCATCAGCGGGCTTACCTGGTGTCATAGCTATACATCAAAATCCCTCTAAAATCCAATAAATCCCAAAAATAAAGTAGTTAATCATAAAACGCTTGAACCATCCATCAAGCGATTTTCAAATGCAAATATAAAGGGAAGTAACTCTAACATGTGGGTTTTCACGCGTCCTTGACCCCTACTGTTGAATTGCACAATGATGTTTTAGCATTGATTTACCAGACGCTTTTATTCTCAAACTGAATGGAATCGGCGCTGCCTCACTTTTTTTATAAAATTCCGAATATATTTTTATTGTGGCTTTTTAAAATTTGGTAAAGTGCGGGATGCATACTTATTTAACTAATGGTCAATATTAAACACAAATATAAGCCGTAGGACGAGAGTATTCTAACGCCTATTATCCCTTTAACAAAGCATGTGCTCAATGGAGATTTATTATAAATGATTTGAAGGATGTCAAAGGTGCTTTTAGGTGCCAAGTAGACTGGGTAACAATGACATACTTGCATATAAAAATGTACCAGGTTTTCATGTAACATAATTATCTTCAATTTACAAAAAAAAAAGATAATTTTAGGGTCAGAATTGGCTGAGTTGTGACCATTTTAGATTGTGTCCACCAGCCATTCAAATAGTATGTATCAACCTTTCGACATTAGCCATTAGCACATTTGCCATTAGCACGTATGTTTTAGGATTATGGTACCTGGTCTAGATCCAGATTAGACAGGAAACTGTGCAGCATTGTTATATATGACAGGAATTGTCACCACTGGTAGTAAGATGTATATTATTTAACGGTAGACATTTTAATTTATTATACACACTAGGATAAGGGAAAAATATTCTTACAAATTTTGTAAAAATGTCATTTTCTTTGTAAAATAATGAAAATTTTTAACTTTTAGATTCTTCATATTAAAATTCCTTTTAAGTAATTAAAAAAATATCCGGTCATTTTCAAAACCACTACTTCAAATTATTTCTTTTCAAATCATTTAGCTGTGGAGTCTGCTTCACAGAGATAGACGACAGCTCACAAGTCATCAGACATAAGAGGCATTTTTATTTAAATCAATCACTTCAATTTGGATCAAAGCATTTATTTATATGCATGAAATGCCTACAACGATTTGACTAAAATCAATATTTTTTAGCAATTGGGCTAACTTTGTACTCAAATCATCCAATCTTGGTCCAATTGGCTAATATTCCAATTCTGGTCCACCTCAAGGAGGTGGTCTTCGAACAGTTCTCAGACTGGACTCAATAAATTGCTGTAGTGTAAACGCGAAGCAAGCTTAAAGAGTTCTCAGAACAGTTCCAGTTCTGGTCCACCTCAAGGAGGTGGTCATGGAAAAGGTTCTCACACTGGACTGGATAAATTGGCATAGTGCAAATGTGAAGCATGCCCAGAAGGAATTACTGTGCATGCGCATTAGCCTCTCTCTACTTTTCCTGCTTAATTTGATCATCATCAGGAGCTATTTTCATTTCCATACAGGTTACATAGCCTTCTATATTTACCGCTTTCACATAGTGTCCCTGTCATCTTTTTGACATCTTTACAACACATGTATACATTTTATCAATAAGATACTGTAAACATATGATTGGTAGTAGAACTTATTTATAGACTTAGGGGCTTTTAAGTTGCCTTACAAATTATATCCTTGCCTAGTGTCTGATCTATACTGAAACAAGTGTCATACTGTCACCATAAAGTGTTATTGACCAGCTGATGTGCAAAATAATCCACTGAAAATGTCCAAAATAAAACACATGAATAATAAATGAAACACGGTGACAACAGTCATCAAATGGAATCTGAGTCAACAGGCTGAATCTATTCTTAATTTATGGCTCAAAGACGTTAGGCGAAATTGCTGGTGCACGTCATATGTTTGTATCATGTAAAAGCATTTTGTCAGGTCTTTATAACAGCCAACTGCAGTAACGTAACAGGCTAGGAATGCCATCATAAATTTCAATCATTCTATTATAAACATTACTGATCTGTTGTACAGCTCTTGTTATATTGAGCTGTCCTGCAAGCGATTATCATACAATGATTATTAACACATCCTTACTGATAATTTTCAAGCACTTCCTACCATTGTCATTAATAAACTTAATCTGAATGATAGACTCAGACTGTAATTTTGTCTTATAATGTTTTCTATTGACTTAATTTTGCTGACAGAATTGATTTTTTCCCTTCAAATTCTCAGTTCATTATCGTATTTTTAGCCTCTGCTCACATTCTGATGTGAAAAAAGCCTTAATGATATTGTAACTTTGAAAGTTAAGATGTAGGTTACTGGATTCCTCTTTCAATTTATTGACAGTTTTACATGCTATTTTAGAGGAAGTTTCAATTAGATCTGATATAGGCTGGATCTTTTAAGTTATAACCTTAAGAATACATGCAGACATATTTCTCTACAGTCTTGTATTATAAGACTGATCTTCCTCATCAGGCACAGCAACTATTCTATTTATAGACTTCAATATCTGTGCTGTATTAAATTCACCAGAAGAGGAAATTTTTTGTCAGATCGTAAAAGGTTTAAGATTACTTGACATGCGGAACAAGGAAAAAACATCTGATCGCTCCACTCATTTTCAAATCACTGTTTATCAGCATGCGATTAGAGTAAAAGTGGATGGGCCCAGATCTTTTGAACCCTGAAAGCTTGATCCCTAGGTGTAATTTTAAGCTATCCGCTGAATAAAAGAGGTCATGTAAAGTACCAAATAGTTGGTTTCTCCAGGGATTTCCAACTTATCTTTTGCTTCAGGAAGTTGAAGTGACGATACCAGTGAAGATGACCACATGGATGCAAAAGTGAACAATGTGTGGAATAGCATAGCCATAATGGACATGGAAGGAATTGAAGTGGCCCCTAACTAGGCTCTCATATACTCCTTACTGCTTTCTTCTCTGGTAAAGAGGATGTATTTTCCATCTTCACCTTGTAATCCTTTCTTTGTAATCAAATAAGCTCCCATGGTAATGGTGACATCCTGCTGGATTCAGATGCTTCGGCGCCATGCCTAAAGAAAGCCTTATATGCATGTGGGCGTATAAAAACTAAAAAGATTTTATCTCTTTTTCAGGTTGATAGAAATACCTATTGATTATTGAAAATATTTTTTTCGGAAACGATGATAGCATTAACCTTTCAATTAGTAAATTACACATTGTTGGCTGAAAAAATTTGGATAATTGATAAATTAATACCATACTCCAATGCCATTACAGATAAATTACTTGCCCCACTGAACAACAAGTCTTTATATGTCATCACTGTTAATTCTATTTCAGTTCTATTCATATGCGGCTTTAGTCCAGAAAAAATGCAAACAAAATCCTAAGAGCAAATCAAGTAATAGTCATAATTAAAAGGGGAAGGGAGAAATGCAATCTATCATATCACATTTTTTTCAGGAGAATTTTAGAAATCCCTAGGTAAAATCTAGAAAACATCTTAACAATTCCTGTTATTAAACAGATAACAACAAGTAAGAAACTGTTATCAAATATTCCATACAGAAATCTCAAAATAACAATTATCTCTATAACCATCTGAGCTCATTAATTATATATAATCTGTATCAGAACATTCAAATCATAACAAAACAAACAAAAGCAAACACTTGAGATGATAAAATTCAAATAAATCAATGTAATTGCCTAATGTAAAAAAAAAAACATCTAAGCTATCCATATCACACTCTCCATGAATAAAATCAAATGTCTAAAAAAATCAAATGTCTAATTAGTCTACAATCTATAATATATACACAGTATATCCTGCTCACACAAACACCTTTATTAAGAGATGACCTTCAATAAGCGACCACAATAAAGTCTTCAATGTACATGTAAGTAACAAGTAATTAGCAACCACCTGATCAGTGACCGCGTATTTATGCTCCTGTGAATTTATGCTCCTGTATAATTGAAATGAACCAATAAATTGACCATGACATGTATCATAAAAAAGATCCACATGTCAGTGAAATTCATTGAGGAGTAATTTGATAATGTTCTACAGATGAATTTTATAGCTTGTTGCTGATTAACATTGGTAGATCTCATCGTATTGACAATTATTATAAAATACTGTGAAGAATTATTGAAGCAATGATAAAACTAGAGCCACTTGTGGCACAGAGTGGGACTTTGCTAACGTCGCAAATTGCAACAAACAGACAGAAACATCTGATTTTCTGGGATAAACTGGCCAAAGCAATAAGGTATCTGTGTGCAAGGTAATTTTTAAAAAAAACTTATTTCCTACAAACGTAATACGCTGACCCATATATACGGAAAACTGAAAATTTACCCGGATGTGCCACGCCCATCTAATTCTTTTCAGCGTGAATCTAATCACATTCAAAATGTATATTCACAGTACAAATTTGAAGTTTGTCCATCCAATAGATCACGAGATATACACACATACATTTTAAAAAAACGTAAATACGGCAAAATGTACTTTAATTTTCAAAAATCAAAAATTTCAATTTTCATTTTAAAAACTTTTTTTATACATCGCTAGAAAGAGGACAAAAAGCACCTTAAGAATCTGAAAAAATTAACCCTCTAAATTAATTAGGTCACACTCTAGAGCAGTCCAAAGTTGCGAATTTTGCTGTTTTCAGGCAGCTATAAAACCGGAAGTTGATGTCTGAGGTCAAAGGTCAAAGTGTCAACTAATAGCCAAGGTCAATTACCTTTGACCTACTAAAGGTCAAAGTCACCAAGGGTCAAGGTCACGAGAAATAAGCCCCCAAACTTCGAAAAAATTCAACCGGATGTTGCAAAATTGCAAAAGCGAAATTCAAAAATCGGCTCCCACAGTTTTTTTCGTAATCGACTAAAGCTACAAGAAATGTAAACATCGCGGAAATTAGACATTACCCTGAGGCCCCATTTTGAGTTTTACAAAAAAGTGACATTTCAAGATGGCGGCCAAAGTTTCACTTCCGGTCCGGATTTTTTCTTCTTCATTTTTTTGTCTTCTAATTTAATTAAGATTGACATAAATTTTGTTGCGATACATCAATTACAGCACAAGTAGGTCAACCGGAAGTTTAAACCCTTTTTACGTTGAAACCGGAAATGAAGCAAAAATTTTGACTCTGCCAATGTTTTTAAATTCATGACACTTGAAGGCACACAAATTTTCAGATCAATCGGTCTTAAAATAGCAAAGTTGCAAAAATGTGCAAAATACGGCAAAAAAATGTGTGCTACGAATTTTCGAATTTCGAAATTTTTCAACTGCTATCTTGTTGGAAATTATTTCAAGTTTCTAAAAATGCAAACCCGAAGAAAATCGATCAATAATTGCGACTTCTAGAGCCACTGACCGATTTTTTAGGCATGTTGCAACGCAGCACTTACGGTTTTGCAAAAATGTTCCAATTTATATTTAATAGAAACGTCGCCACAACAGAAGGTTTAGAGAAGTTGTGAAATTGCTGCAACTATTGCAGCCTAGGCTGTGTGCCCTGTGTAAATTTCGAAAAAATTCTGGGATAAACTGGCCAAAGCAATAAGGTATCTGTGTGCAAGGTAATTTTTAAAAAAAACTTATTTCCTACAAACGTAATACGCTGACCGATATATATGGAAAACTGAAAATTCACCCGGATGTGCCACGCCCATCTAATTCTTTTCAGTGTGAATCTAATCACATTCAAAATGTATATTCACAGTACAAATTTGAAGTTTGTACATCCAATAGATCACGAGATATACACACATACATTTCAAAAAAACGTAAATACGGCAAAATGTACTTTTGTTTTCAAAAATCAAAAATTTCAATTTTCATTTTAAAAACCTTTGTTATACATCGTTGGAAAGAGGACAAAAAAAAATCTAAGAACCTAAAAAAATTAACACTCTAAATTAATTAGGTCACGCTCTAGAGCAGTCCAAAGTTGCGAATTTTGCTGTTTTCGGGCAGCTATAAAACCGGAAGTTGACGTCAGAGGTCAAAGGTCAAAGTATCAACAGATAGCCAAGGTCAATGACTTTTGACCTACTAAAGGTCAAGGTCACGAGAAATAAGCCTCCAAACTTTGAAAAAATTCAACCGGATGTTGCAAAAATGCAAAAGCAAAATTCAAAAATCGGCTCCCACAGTTTTTTTCGTAATCGACTGAAGCTACAAGAATTGTAAACATCACGGAAATTAGACATAACCCTGAGGCCCCATTTTGAGTTTTACAAAAAAGTAACATTTCAAGATGGCGGCCAAAGTTTCACTTCCGGTTCGGATTTTTTCTTCTTCGTTTTTTTGTTTTCTAATTTAATTAAGATTGACATAAATTTTGTTGCGATACATCAATTACAGCACAAGTAGGTCAACCGGAAGTTTAAACCCGTTTTACGTTGAAACCGGAAATGAAGCAAAAATTTTGACTCTCCCAATGTTTTTAAATTCATGACACTTGAAGGCACCCAAATTTTCAAATCAATCGGTCTTAAAATAGCAAAGTTGCAAAAAAGTGCAAATTACGGCAAAAAAATGTGTGCTATGAAATTTCGAATTTCGAATTTTTTCAACTGCTATCTTGTTGGAAACTAGTTCAAGTTTTTAAAAATGCAAACCTGAAGAAAATCGATCAAAAATTGCGACATCTAGAGCCATTTTCCTACTTTTTTGGTTAGTTGCAACGCTGCACTTCTGGTTTTGCAAAAAAGTTCCATTTTATATTTATGCAACACGTTGCCACTACAGAAGGTCTAGAGAAGTTGTGAAAAAATTGCAACTATTGTAGCCTAGGCACAGTGAGGTGTGTAAATTTCGAAAAAAAAAAAAAAAAAAAAAAAAAAAAAAAAAGAATTGACAAACCGAAAACAAACTGGGACTTTGCGGTAGCAAAGTCCCACAATTATTACAGGATGACATAACCAAGTGTTACTGACAATTAAAATAAAAGTAAAGAAAAGTAATCAGTAGAATTTGGTATTCTGTTGGTAGATCAAGAGACAGAATGCACAAGTAGTAGAAACCCGACAAAATCGCTAGATTACACATTTATGCAGTAAAAGTAGCATCCTATCATATCCATTCTTGAAGCCTACATAATATAATATATATTGATAATGGCATTATACTAGAATTATCTGCATCCTGCAAATACATTTCAATTCATGTTTCATTTATAATATCATGTACCAACAGAATAATAGATTTTCAATGTGAAAGACAAATTTCTAAAACAGCTTTATAGGACATTTAAATAATTTATTGACTAAAGGAGGTCAATTACTGTAAGGCTAGAAATTAATGCATCAACAAATTAATGCGACATGGGGTATAGAGACTAAAATGCGAGTACAAATGAATGCGATCCGCGATAGGTGTCGCATTTTTTAATATAATTAAATTTCTAAAGTGATTAATAAATGAAGACATGAGCAATGATCAAGATTTTATCTTTGAATAGTCAAGTGTGAAAATCAGAGATAATTACCTAATTACTTAATCCCACCAGATCTCAATTTAAATACTATATTGATGTTCACTAATGTCAGCCATATTTGAACTCCATAAACTTTACTTGGAAATATGTATTTAAAAAAGGCGGATACAAATTAATGCGATCGCGGAAAGGTCGCATTTAACGCATTAATTTCTATCTCGCAATAACTTGGACCTGACCAGTGACCTATCAAATTTCAGCTATCAAATTTAATAAGTAACACAATAAGTATATTATAAATATTCCAGATCTTAATGTTATTTCTGCTTCAAGTTACAAATATTATAAAATCAAAGTAATAAGATAATAAGGAACATTGTTATTATGTTATCCCACTATCAAATTTCTGTTGACATCAGTCTTTGTAAATTAGATCTGAACATTATATTGATAATTCAAATTAATGTGATAATAAGGAACATTGTTATAGTTTTATCTCACTATTAAATTCCTGTTGGCATCAATGTTTATATCTGAAAGTAATTTACCCAATACAATGTCTATATCAATACATTACTTCTATTATTCACCGTTTTACATTTATCATTAATGAATGTCTAGGAAAGTGGGGCACATTCTTACATTTCTGTATAGAAATGTTCATTATTCAAGGCTTTACCATCAAAACATCATGTTATTTCAGTTCACATCTCTGAGCTCTGTGTAATGAAACAAAATTTAAATTCATATCTGAGCAATTAAGACACTAGCAAAGAAAAGTTACCATGCACTATGAAGAAACACTATGTTTTCACTCAATAAATAATTGCGAGTATGCCATCAAGCTGCTGTCATTTAAAAAATCCCTTTTACAATAGATGATCTTTCCATCCTTACAAAAACAGGTCTAGATATAGTCTGGATGACAAGAGATCCCCTCTCTAAACCACTGTTAGATTTAACTCTACCTGGTTGGAGGTAGGCCTAACAGTGAATGATATGTTAGTTTTGATTTCAAATTGGCAAGTGCGGTTATGTCCATATGTTTTGCATGTAAAAACAAACATTCAGAAATCAAACTTTCTATCTGAAGCAGATGTTGACACAGATCGTGATTCAGAATCATTTTAATAATAGAACAATTTTGAATTTGGAACCTGTAAATATTTTTTACCTTTTTTTATATAGTTAATGTTTTTAACTATTTGAATTGAAATAAATGTAGTTAATTTTAATTGCTTGTTTTACATGGATGGATCTCTAGGTCTATGTTTGAAGAAGAAATGTTTGTAATTTGTACCATTATACTTTAATAACTATATGTCACTGTAGGACTTAGGTTTTTATTTTTCTCGAAAACATTTTTAACTTTAGACCTATATTATTATTAATGAATTATTAATGAGATTTTCAATTTGTCTTATTAGAATTCTTGTTAGCAATATATTTTATATATATATATATGGCCTATGATATCTTGACCAAGTTGTCGTAATCTTTGATGGCATCTAGGATAGGAAGATCACTGTCGTAAATACAGAAATTACGCTGGATTTGGAACAGTTTACTGTTTACTGTAACAATTGCTGTTCAATCCCTACTTAACCAGTTACATCACTTTCGTGTGAAATTGCTCATTTTTTCGCTCAAAACAAGATGGAAGACAAAAAAAATTATTGGCTATTTTGTTTATGTAACAGCACCCTATGACCTATGACCCGCAACCATGACAGTGGTGCATAGAACAGCGGTTAGAGTGTTGGTTCTATATGTCAAGAGGTCATTTGCTTGGATACATTGAAAATGTAGGGCGTGAGTTCTAATATCAAATGGCGTGTGAAAGTTTGATGACCTAAAATAAATCATCTTCACTCATAATTCCAGTGCACCCAACTGTAAATGAGTACATATAATCCAGGAGAGATCAAAGACAAGAGGTTTGGCCAAGGACCAGCTGGTAGAAAGGAATTCTGTCACGGTGGACGTGTGAACCTAAGTTGTTATCCTTGTAAAATATAGTTTCTTTCTTTCTTTTCAGTGATAACCTGGAGGGCACAATGTAATACTCTTTTAAAGGAAATTCTATATAATTGATGAACTGTTTCTTGTTACATTGATTTAAAAATACGATATTCATAGAGCCCATACCATGGAATAATAATGACAATCTATCTCAATGAGATTTATATCTTTTTATCATGTTCTTTTAAATTTATTATATGAATAAAAATAATTGAATAATCATCCAAAGTTCTGCCTGACAATATAATTCAATTTCCATTAGACGAAGGGCTGTAGGGAACATAGATACTATATATGATAAGCTGAAAGTCCCGATACGTCTGGATAGGATCACAAACATGGTTTGAGTGATTGCAAAGAGATTTCTTAACTTTTTATGTGTATCTGGAAATTAAAATGCTATTACAGAATTGGGTGAAAGGGACTTTGGATATGTTTAGATATATTTATAGTTCTCAGCCTATTGACGATTATTATAAAGTACTGTGAGGACTCTAAAATTTCATTTTGGTCAAATTAAGGCTAAAGCGAAAGTAGATTGTACAGAATGTTGTTAGCATATTATCTGGTGTTACTGGAAATTAAATTATAAGTAAAGAATGATATTATTTTGATTTACGGTAAAGAATTTTGATATTAAAAATGATAGTTGCCGTGAAAACTTTGATATCGAAAAGACAACAAAAATATGGCAGATTTGGGTACGCTGACAGTAGATCTGAGACACCATGTAAAAACAGTAGAAACTACACATGTATGAGTATAAGTATGATTCTATCATTCCAAAATGTCAAAACAAAATAATCTTGTGCAGTTCGTCTCATAAGAGACAATCTTCATTCAGCAACTGTTTTTGATACTCACTTAAGTGGTCTCTACATACATATTCTACTGTATTTCACCTGTAACATTAGACAATTACTTTTATCTCTAATATAATGTAATCTATATCAGAACAGTCAAGTAGTTACAGAACTTATAATTTGATGAAATAATCCTTCAAAGTTTGACAACACACTAATGAATGAATTAATTTCATTTCCATTAGACAAAGGGCTGTAGGGAACTTAGATACTATATATGATAAGCTGAAAGTTACAAGATGTCTGGATAGAACCACAGCCACGATGCCGTTCCAGGGATTGAAAAGAGGTTTTCTAAACTTGTGTTTCAGTGACACTGATAGCATAAATTTTCTAATATTCTTGCAATTCCACTAATAGCTTAATGTCTAAAAACACCATTATCACAAAATAAACCTATGATATCTACCAACTTGAACAAAAGTGAAACAATAAAAGTTGTTGCACTGTAAATGGTGATGGTAAAATTCTATGCTAGCGGTTTATAAAACCTCCTCTTTACAAAGCCCTTCTGATAACAATCTAGAAAAGGCATGTGGACCAATGGTATTTTTTGTTTCCATAGTCAATTCATCACTTCTGGCTTTCATTTCTTCTTTCTTTTTTTTAAATATAGGGGCTACAAACTCAAAAGATAACCAGTCATGGATCGTTGCGACGAAGAAGAAGTTGGCAACTTTCTTTTTTTTTCAGTGTGATGCATGCAATGCAAATTTATTACTAAAAATTCTCAAAATTTTTGAGCTTAAGGAAAAACTGAGGTATTGCAAATTTTAGCTACTGATATAACTAACAACAATAATATTGTTATCTATTTAACCTTTTTTATGTTCTCATGAAAAAAAATATTATATACAATGATGTCTTAAATGGAATTGAAAGTAATATTTCTTGATATGATTTCACAATCTTTTACTGTCGATAGAAATTGTTGAAATGATATTTCATAACATGTAAACAGATTATTACAATGTGTATAGCCTAGTACAATTTTCCACAAAACTCATTCAAAAGGAATCACAAGTACCAAAACTATCTTTAAAAAACAATTACAAACCACAGTCAGAAATAAAACTTGTTTTAATATAAAAGAGCCAGAAACCTTCAATATTCATCTTGGGTTTGTCTGCTAAACATTGTACCTGTAAAAAGGTCCTGCCATGTGGTTAGTTCTTTATTTCTAGGAACAGTGGTTTTTTTTCATAAATCTAATGAGTTTGAATTCTTAATATTGTCTGAGGAGCAACTGTTTTGAATTGTGTTAATCATCTTCACAAATTTTTTTTTATATAGCTGTGGTCATATTTATTATGAATAAAATGAACCTGTTAAGCTGAAAAAAAAACCCATATACAATGTTATTTTCTTATCATCTGATGACCACATTATTTTCTTCTATGGCCTTAAATTAACGTATCAACTTCCTATGCTTATATGCTTTGTGAAAAAAAGTTCCAGCGTAAAGCAGATATTAACTTTATTTAATTCAAGAAAAAACCTGACCAGATGATTATACCACATTGCTGCTCTAAATGAACAAACAGCTTTTGTAACCCTTTCTACATAATCAACCCGATCAAAGTCTTAAGAAAGTGATATATTTACTAGCTGAAAATATTGATGACTTTCATTGGCAAGATTTTGGAATTCATAGTACCAACTTGACAATCAGAAGCCAGTCAGTCTGGACACTAACTCATCATCCAGGTAATGGCCAAGCAATCTGACCTCTTAACACCTAAGAAAGAAAATAATTGTCTTTGATAATGTCTTTTCTCTTAACGGAAAGTCACCAGAATCAATTTTGATGAGATTATTCCAAGATTTATGAGATAATGACATGAAATATAATTGTAATCATTTCAACTAGGAATCAATGTCAACAAATATGATTATAACAAGTCATAAAAGTACTTTCTTAATTAACACACTTAATGTCAAAATCTCAATAAAGACTTGAGTTATACCCTACCCTACTGTGCTCTGTGCTTTATATTGTCTACTAAATTTTCCCATTTTCTAGAACATTCATTTTTAAATGAAAACAATATTAAGCCTCATTCTATCATATTTTCAACTTCATCTTATTCGTAAAATTTATTTTAAGCATAATACGTTATATTTTTATCAAACGTTAAACGTTTAAATTTTAAACTGATATCATTTGTATATGTGTTCAGATTGACTGAATACTTAGTGGTAAAAATTCACCCTTGAACACTTTTATTTAACTAGTGCCAACTTTCATTGATTTGCCATCTTGAAGAAGGAAATGGGTGGAAACTTTTATTTTCCCAAAATTTCTTGATTTATATAAAAACTCATTTTTTAAATGGCTATTGTTAGGTACTAATGGACAGTTTTCCGGTCTCCTTCCAGCACCAGCTGACAAAGTAGACTATACTAATTGTAACATACAATATATTTATGTTTTATTATTATTCAGACTAATGTTTGTAACTTGAAATGATGGTGGTGTTCTATATATTGTGGAAACAAATTATTGGAACAACTAAACAAGCTATGAATATTAATTCCCAATGAATAATGCTTGATGATTACTTACCACACAAACTAACAATTTTTTAATTAACCTGTGTAAAATGGAAGTAAAGGATATCTTAGTGAATCAATACCCAGTGTCAATGACCATTAAAGAATTCACAACAAAATCAATTGCCAATAATCTCTTAAGACACGTAAAACTGGTCAACTTACCCCATAAGTAGAGGCCGCATCTTGTCTGTGTGTTTGATCCAAATTGATTGATTTAATGGGAATGGACGAGGACTTTGATTTTGTTCTTCCAATGTCTTCATTAGCACTTAAAAACTCAATATCTTCAGTTGAACTGGAATTTAAATCAAATTTAGCTCAAAATAGACATTTCGTGTTTCATGGTATAGTAAAAAGTAAACAATATCTATTTCATAATAGGTTGGGATATTTCGATCAAAGTATTGAGATAAATAATAATAAAAGTTATTATTATTATAACATTGTCCTTTTATCATTAAATAATTGTAATGGTCTATTTGGCATTAACAACTTATAATGTTTGATTTCAGCAATATGTTGCCATGTTTCAATTTATGTCTGATATGTAACTAACAAGTGGTTGCCTAGCAAAAATACGCCCATTTCCATCATAAAATTTCAATATATCTAATATGTCGTTAAATTCTAAATTGACAAATTTTGAAACATTTTAATTAAGACAAGGGCAATAACTCACTATTGTCAAATTTAAACTTAACAAAGATATCATTATTTTAAATGATTACACCAAGTTTCATTATAATCAGATGAAAACTGCAGATTCTATGGTATTAACAAACCACTTTTAACACATTTGAACCAAGTCAAAACCAATAACTCAAAAAAGAATTCATTGAAAAATTATTAAATTTGAACTTTATAGATTTTATAGATATAATCCTGCACACAAAATTTCATTAAAATCAAACCAAAACTGTAGCCTCTTTCACATTCTCAAGCCAACTGTTGACAGACACGCTGATGGATGGACCACATAACAATGTGGGCATATAAAGACACATCCATAAAACATGAGACTATTGTTACTTTCATTTATATAAAACCAGACAATAATCATGGGGTAAAAACACACTGAATTAACATGGGTACATACTGTTTCAACACAAGTTACACATTTCAATAGAGCTTATGTGTTCCAGAAAAAGTTAAGATAGTAAGGTATGTGAAAATGTTGAGATTGTTCCTTGAGCACATTTATTAATTGTTAAGGTTATAATGTTCACAACAATTATCCGGAGAGAAGGGGGATGTTATAAAGAGTTGTAGCCCTTATATGAACACATTTAGAGTTCGGATGTATTAACATTATTGGGGTAGACATGCACATGTAGAAAAGATCTGCACGATCACCAGAACACCTCAACCTGTTGTTGTAGAATAAAATTGTGAATAAAGATGTATGATACACTTGCGGTGATCGATAGTACACATAATGTAGCCAAGCTACAACCTAATGCATATTAAAAACCATAATTCCTTTCTCTTTTCAGGACAGGTGAACATGTTAATTAAAGTTAAAACAGAGCAATAAGGACTTCATTCACCATGAACGGAACCAATGAAACATTGACAGATGACCTATCCATCTTTAAATACCATATATGGGGTGTAGCTGGCAATGTGCTGGGAGTGTTTGGACTGCTGGGAAATATACTGTCCATAATTGTGTTAAGTCATCCCAAGATACGATCTTCAACTTCATATTATTTGATAACGTTAGCTATTTATGATAATATCATATTAGTGTCTATGGAAGTATTCTTCAACCTGCCCAGGAAGGAAATTGCCTTGATGGAAACCTACATGTGTTATTTTCAATATGTGTTGCCTGTAGGATATCCAATTTCTCTAGCAGCACAGATGGGCTCAATCTATACCACAGTTGCATTTACTGTTGAACGCTACATTGCTGTTTGTCGGCCATTACATGTGTCCAATACCTGCACACGTTCACGTGCAAGAAAGACAATGGCACTGATATTAGTAATGTCCATTCTGTATAATATTCCACGTTGTTTTGAATATGAGGCAACCCCACATTTATTTATAAACAATAAAACATGTATTTTTGTAAGAAATACCGATTTTGGAAATAATGAATACTACCGCCATGTTTATCTGATTTATTTTCAACTTATTTTTATGTTTCTCATTCCATTTGCAATATTACTAGTATTAAATATTGCATTAATTAAGGCAGTGAAGCGTTCTCGACAGAATATCAGACGCATTTCCTCTTCCTCGCGAACAAACGACAATAATCTCACTGTGATGCTTATTTCTGTGATATTTGTGTTCCTTTTTTGTCAATTTCCAACAATCGTTGACAATATAATTCGTGCCCTAGCCTCGGAAGAAACTTCACGGTCTGTGTACAGACAGAAATTCTATGTGATATGTACATTTATGGTGGAAATTAACTCAGCTGTGAATTTCATATTATATTGTGTCTTTGGGAAACGATTCCGATCAACTTTTCAACATATCTTTGGAAATTTCTTTAAGAAACTTCAATACAAGAGTTCTTTCAGCAACAGATCTCAAACCCAAAATGAGTATGGCAATGGCAACATACATGAACTACAAATGACTCTTATCTGACTATCTGCCAAAAAGAAGGGGGGACAATCAATTATATTCAAGAAGAAATGTGAAGTAACAGACAAGTATAAGTCCTGTGCTGAAAGAATTAAAGTCAATGTAGCAGATTTTTTGTAAAATGTTTTTTCAAATACCTATTTATCAAGCAATGACATCTCTTAAATTCAATATTATACTGTTGGTAAAACTAGGAACTTTATGTTATAAAAATAGGTTGAAAATATACTTCATCCCATATTTTCAATACATCCACCTTTGACAAAAAGGTTTTTCAATATTCATATTATTACAAAATTGTTGAATTTTGTGTAATTGGAAGAATCCAATTTGTAAAATGGCTGTCACAATTGAATTAAAAATTTTAATATTCAGTTTCTTGACATAAACATTATGTGCTATCAATCAAGAAATAAATTATTTGATTGGTCATAAAAACATGAAAGCTAACATGGTACAGACTGAATGTGTATACCTTACTTAACATGGACATAAATCAGAATTTATTGTTCTGTTATGTTAGGTTGACAATAAAATGACATGACTAACAAACATGACCTTTTTGCAATGAAGCTGTGAACATAGATAATCTATTAAGAATGGTGATTAAAAATGAATCTGGTATTTTTTTTCAAAATAAATTAATCAGAAAACTTAGTGTTTGTAGGTATTCTTGTAGTATTTGAGGGTATTCTCGAAGTGTTGGAGGGTACTCTCAAAGTGTTTGAAGGTACTCTCAAAGTGTTTGAAGGTACTCTCAAAGTGTTTGAAGATACTCTCAAATAGGGATGGGCGATATTATGATATTTTGATATTAACCGGTATGAAAATTCTAGTTATCAAATGATATTGAAAGAAAATTACCCCATTCCCAATGTACGTATGATCATACCATCGTAATTTTTGGGTCGTTTCCTGAATTTATTATGTGTCATACTTTTTATTTCATTATAATTTGGGTGTATAAACATTGTATTAGAAAACACCCGATAAATAAAAATGAAATAATTATGATTCAAGAATTTTACCCTGTTCCTACAGGGACGTGTAACTATTTGTCAACACTTTTTCCGGCAAGCAAATTACGAAGAAGCCGACATAAATAAATTTCGCTTTTACTTGTTGTAAAACTTTTTTGACGATGGATTCATCAGACGATGAAATAACTTCGTTGAATTAAGACGAGAATAATGCTGACGATAGGCCTAAAGAATTGAAGTTAAATCCACCAAACGATAGAATAGTCATCACAAATCTGGTGCCAAAGAGAAAGAGTACAAGTGACGAGTGGTTGTATTTTGGGTTTGAAAAAGTGGGCGAGTTGCAACAGATATTGTGATTATATTGCTAAAACATTTTACGGTATAATCGGCACAATATATCCTTATATCGTAATATTAAAATCAAAATATCTTGATATACAAAATTCCAATATCGCCCATCCCTACTCTCAAAGTGTTGGAAGGTACTTTCAAGGTGTTTGAAGGTACTCTAATAGAGTTTGAAGGTACTATCAAAGTGTTTGAAGGTACTCTCAAGGTGTTTGAAGGTACTCTCATAGAGTTTGAAGGTACTATCAAAGTGTTTGAAGGTACTCTCAAGGTGTTTGAAGGTACTCTCAAAGTGTTTGAAGGTAATCTCAAAGTGTTTAAAGGTACTCTCAATGTGTTTGAATGTACTCTCAAAGTGTTTGAAGGTACTCTCAAGGTGTTTAAGGTACTCTCAAGGTGTGTCAAGGTACACTCAAAGTGTTTGAAGGTACTCTCAAAGTGTTTAAAGGTACAATGTACTCTCAAAGTGTTTTAAGGTACTCTCACGGTGTTTGAAGGTACTCTCAAAGTATTTCAAGGTACACTCAAAGTGTTTAAGGTACTCTCAAGGTGTGTCAAGGTACACTCAAAGTGTTTGAAGGTACTCTCAAAGTGTTTGAAGGTACTCTCACAGTGTTTGAAGGTACTTTCAAAGTGTTTGAAGGTACTCTCAAAGTGTTAATGCTATAATAATTATGCTTGTTAATTACAAGAAGATTATTTCTATTTTTTGAAAAGAAAGGATGGCACCTTTCAAAATATGTACAGTTTGATCAAAAATATTTGTTCACATCTAGAGATAAAACGTGATGTATCAAGTATAATTTATAGCACAAGTTAAGTTAAGTTATTAAAGTCACGAGGAGGCGTAGTTGACAAAAAAAACTGTTTTGGAGTTCATTTATTTTGAAAAGTTGTCGCCTTGAGTTAACAAGATTTAACTTCAAACTGGGCGGGACCTTGAATCTTTGCTTCAAAAATAGCCACCATGCTACAGCTAGTGAAATTTCCAAGTTGTAGCACACCTAAGCCCCTTCCTATGAAAACTAATGTTTGTAGCATGGGTATGAAAGATAATGTTATGTCACAATCTAACCCCAAAAATTCAGGTTAAGACTCAGTCTTAACTCACTGAACCACAGGAGCCCTAACTTTATATAAATACACTATATTAGAGTATAATAATATAAAGAAATCTCATTTGTCAAAACTGGACTGCATAGGCTTTTTGTCTGCTTTATCTCCGAGTTTTCCTGCACCCTACTGAAATAACTTCAACTTGAACTTGTTCTTAAGAAAAGTGGTCAGAAACTAGAGTTCAAAATAAAAAAGACTGTGAATGAATCTAGATGTGCACAAAAAAAATGTTTGCTTGATTATATACAAAAGTATTGTTTTGAATTCTATAGTACTGTTATTTATTGTTGATTTCAAGCATTGTTAATCTAATGTGTCTTTATTGTTTTGTTTAAAGATTTTATACATTCAAATAATAAAAAAATGAAAAAATCTGGCGTTGTTAATTTATTTCTGGTCTGTGTGTGAGGAATCCACTTCAGCAGAACTGTAATAGACTGTGATGTCCACAATAAGCAACATGGGTGTATCATTATTAACTCCCAATTCTTCAAGAGAAATACTATTGTATATCAGTGCAGTAAGTAATAATAATAAACTCTTTATTTTACATGGGTCAGAATTAGGCCCAATACACAAGGACATGGTCTTGTCTAACATTCAGCCCATGGAGTTCAATGCTTACATCCAGAACACCTTGCTTATTACACTAAGATTATAATGGACATCAAATTTCAACCCTGACCTAATGGTGCTCCTATTAATCAAAGCTAAAAAAAGTGACCCCAGATTCAAGATGAATAACCTGAAGATACTGAAGACAGAATCTTTAAAGCATTGTTTTTGGCATCATAAGATTTCTTTTTGAGAGGAATAAAACTTATTGAAACCCCATTGTTCACATTCAACTTCTGTATTGAAACAGCCATCTTATTACAGGGTGAACCATTATTCAAAGTTAAAAAAAAACTCTTAACCTCATTCAATGTACTTTTATTGTCTGGATATTCAGACAATTATGGATATTGTGTAAAAAGAGACTAAAATTTGGGATTTATTAACATGAAGAACATACATCAGGTTGCTTAGAAAAACAAAACTTTCATTTCAGAATTATTCATAAAGTTATACCACTTAGGCCATTTATTTATCACCTGATTGATAAAATAATAGATAAAATAGATATCTTTTCACCCAATTTCGACATTATAGGTTGAACCATTTTAAATAGGCAGTATTTTTCAATTCCTTCTCAAAGAATATAATACCAAGAGATGTCAATGCGACAACACTCGAATTATTTATCTCATTTCTCTTGAAGTTTACCCTTCGCTTTGTAATGTTATGTGTCATGTTCTTCGGTTATAAATTTTGTCAGCTAAAAAAAACACTGAAAACAATTAGATTGCAGTATGTGCTGAAATGGTGGCCTAATTTAGCATTTTGTTCCAATGCAGTAATTACTATTAGCAGTTTGTTCTTTCACAACGTATTTTAAGAAAAGGTGGTATTAAAGGGATTATAAAGAGGTTTCCTAAATTTTTGTACATGTCAGGGAGATTGATAGCATCTATTTCAACCATTCCAATTTTCAATCCTGTGGGAACCAACTAAATACTGGTGTGAATAAAAGTAAGTGTTTGATCTCATAAGGCCTTTGCAATTCGAAAATCTCTTTACAATAAACTTTAAAGGGATAATAGATCTTAGAGTGAATATAAAATTTGATAATTTTAAACTTGGCCAATAAGAGCTCTATTCATCAGTAAATATACCTGCTATCATAAATAACATAAAAGATAGCTTGCCAGGCAAGGTAACATACGCCCACTGGCAGCATTGAATTTGAATAATAAATTGAGCATTGAGCAATAACTCAAAAAACATTCACTGAATCAATATTGAAATCAAGGGCAAAAACTCAAAAACTGTTCATGGAAAATCGACAAATTCAAACTTGACCACCATCTTATTTATTTCAATACTCATACCAAGTTTCATCAAATCTATTAAAAAATTGTAGCTTATTTTGCACCCACAAACATTTTTTGACGCAAGTTTACTAAGTCAAGGGCAATAACACATATACATGTGGGCGTATAAAAAATAAATAAATATCCAAAACACTAAGTAATTAACCATAAAGATGCATTTGAGTATAGAAAAACACTTAATAATTTGATTTTTCAAAAATGACTACATTTTGTGAGTTTTCCAGATTTTAAGACACCATGTAAGTTCACTGATAAATACATACTCATATTGACCATTCTTAAGAACTAAAATTGTATGTTAATGCTAAGACGCAGTATCACTTCAAGCTATAAAGGCAATATTTTGCCAAAATAGAAGCTTAATTGATCTACAATTATGAATTACAAATTTAATGGCTATACATTCAACACCGTATGAATAATCTTGAAAAGAAAAGTGATATCAATATTTCTCGACTATCCGATCTAATACCATCTGATTTGCCATCAATTTGTCAAAACCTCTTAAATTTACTACAATTAATCTATTAGTTTTAATAACTCAAGACTAGACAGACACAAAATAAAATGTAATGTACGGTCTGTTAGGTAATGTTAAGAGATTTTCAATTTGAAGTCAATTATATTGCTCTTCAGGAAAAAGGTTTTCTGTTGAAATGTTGAAGTAAAATGGAGAAAATTACAACTGAGCAAGTGATAAGGAGACTCAAAATGGCAGATTAAACATATTATCATGAAAGCAAATTAATTTTGTTATACTGGTTAAGAAAATATAATGAGTGCGGGCTAGAACTCTTATATAAGTTTGACTTCTATTTTGTCAAATTGATGTCATCTTTCACAAGTCACAAGAAAATGTATGACTGGCGAAACAAAAGCCCTGGGATGCTTAGCAGAGTAATGGATCTGTATGTATGATAGTTGATTATGAAAATTAAAGAAAAAAGCACATAACAGTGACAAATGATAGCTACTGACTTAAAAAGCATAAGTGGTTATTTAAAGAAACTTTAAAGAAGTAGCTTGAGTTATTATCAAAATGACAAGAGGTCAATGCTTCAACAAAAACTTGTGTGATAAGCAAAGATCATGTTCACAAACTTTTTCCTCCCAATCTTCACGAAAGTTTCCTTGTGATCTATATATAAATATAATTCTGAAACCCATACATCTGACGTGTAATATAAGACTTCTATCATAAAATCACACAATAAATTAACATAGACAAAGAAAGACAGAAAGAAAGACAATAAATCAAAGGGCAGAGTAGAGGACAGTATGGATACAACAATAGGCCTACATTTCAATAATAGACCTATGTAGTGTTGAAATAAAAAAATGCCAGGAAAAATAAAATTCAGTAAAAGGAACCGAAAACATGAGCATGTTTAATATGCAGAGATGCTATAAAGCCAGAAAATGGCTAAGAATGCCTGAATATTTGAGAGCGCGTGCAAAATGACTTAAGCAGATTCTTTGTCTCATCACAATTGATCTCTAATCTAAGGGAAGCAACTCTTTATTTCCTGTGACAACAAACAAAAACAAAATTTTTCAAACTCTACTCCAACACTTGCTCTCTCCACTACTTATTTCTCAAAGTATAGTCCAAAATATTTAAACCAAGCTAAGGAATGCAATGCAGTTCTGAGCAAAAAATAAAACTACTTATTATAAACGCAAGGCAGGTATGATACAGAAAAGAAAAACATTGATTAGAACATAGAACAGAACTTAATCAGAAACAAAAGTAATGATTAGAACAAATAGCCAGTTTGACAGAGAAAAAAAAGTACTGATGAGAACTTATGGGCTATGGCCAGTTTGAAAAAACAATAAAAGTACTGATATGAATATAGGTTAGCCTTACCTTGAAGTTACAAGATGTTTACTGTCATCTTTCTTAGATTTAGATAAAGATGTCTGGCGTTGATAATTTGGTACTTTAGTCTTGCGAGTTTTTCTGGTAGGTTTCTGTGTGGTCGTCCTATCATAATCTCTCACCTCATTATCTTCTGTGTCAACATCTGGAGAAAAATATTGAAAAGTTCATTGCAATTTTAATCTTTTAATACACAGATATAAATATAAAAAATGATCACCATTTTTGTTATTACAATATTTGCACTATGTTTACTCATTAGTAGCACCCTGTATCACCTAAATATTGATACAATGGCACTTTTTCTTTACTCTAGGTTGAATAATGATCGAGCAAGGTTCATTCTTTGTTCACAATATCAGCACAGATTTTCCACATGATCTAAGAATGTGGCAGGTAGATGATATGAACGTTTATGGATACCAAATTTCTCTCTACAACATGGCACATGCCTCTTACCTCTTTCAGCTTCTAACTTAATGGCATTAACAGAGCTTTCTTTTTCATCTGGTGTTTCCCTGGATAAACCCTGAAAGACAGGTTGTTAAAGGTTCAACAATTATCCATTTATAGATATTACTACAAAGTAGTAGTAGTAATGTTCACTACAAATTATAATACAGTAGAACTCGAGGGAATATTCAAAAAAAGAGGACTGGGTTAACTGCAAGACCATTTTGTTTAGATGAAATAAAGAAGTAAGCTTAACCAGTTCAATTCATTAAACTATAACAACCTATGGACACGTGTGCAGTTCGACTTTTTTTTCATACTATTTCTTTAGCATAGATTTTGCTTATTTTAAGGTTCTCCAAGCAAAATAATTCATTATGCAAATTCATATACAAGGGCAATAACTGATACTAAATATTTTTAGATTTATCTGATTTTCAAAAGGGTTCATCCTTGAGTTATACCAAACTCTCACACTTTAATCAAAATCTAACAAGAATTTCACATTGTAGAGTGTTTACGATCATCTTAATAACAAGGGCAATAACTCATACTCAATATTTTTTGATTTCGCTCATTTTCTATAGCATACATCCTTGGGTGATTTTCAACACTCACACAAAGTTACTTTAAAATATGTCACTGACAGACAGACGAAAATAAACGCTCCACATTTCTTGACAACTCAATCACATCTGGATTCGATTTGAATCTAAATCAATTATAAATGGTACACTCAAATCCCTAGATTTACATAAATTCAGGATGACAGAACATCCAGTCAAAAATTAAACAATTTGTACATAACAGGGTGTGATAAATTTCACAGCAAACTGCGATCACACATATTTCTAGATAGAAAATTGAAATAATATAACTATCATAAATAATTTTAAAAGTTGGTAAAAACCTAGAATGAATTTTTTTTTTTAAATTCCAGAATAAATATAATATAAATAAAAAAAAATATGTGAAAACGTCTTTATACATCTAAAATTTTGCTGTAAATTAGAAAACAAGAAGTATCTGAATCAACCATTTTCTTAAATAATTTGAAAATAAATAATATCATTGGATTACTTCCCTTTAGAAGATTTAAAAATCAAGATCTTGGACTGAACAGAATTTTGTGAATACAGTTTATGATTAAGGTTCAAGTTAACTATATGAGTGAATTAAAACCACATGTTTATTTTTTTAACATAACAAAACTGAAAGAGTGTACAATGATATTGGTAATAATTATATTTTTTCCAGGCTTAAAAAACACAGGATTCAAAATTGAATACTACCAAAATAGTAACTTTCTATTGGTAACCAAAAATTAAGGCATTTGTAAGTTTTGGCAAATTCCAATGAGGGCTAAAATGTTCCCATATGAGCTATTTTTTTTTCAGTAATGATTACTGAGATATTTATACTAACACACTTTTCCCATTAGAACAACTTCATATTAACAGGCAGTTTGTACATGTTTGCGTTTTGTGTGAGACTAAGCCCTAAGAAATCTTGAATATATAACATATAATGTGAACTAAATATTTCCAATCTTGTTTAATTGATAGTGAATAAAATGTGACACCAGGCAGTATATGTTTTATCTTTTTCATAATTCATTTTTGATATACTCACTCATACATTCTTTTTGTGTAGATCATAAGTTCTTGGAGTTATTTTTTAACCAAATTTTCAAATGGTAGATATCAGATGGCTACCCTTTATTAAACTTGCTAATCAACCCTGAATGAACTATCTAGAAAATCCATGTTTCTGTGCCACTCATTAAAACAGTTATTTTGTCTAGGGTATACTAACCCTTACAAAAATTTATTATTGAAAATAATATGTTTTGTGTACCTTGTACTTTATTTGTATTTAATATATCAATTTTTTTTAAGACATATACTTGGTTTTAAGATATAAAAGGAAATATTATTACAAATTTACCTAAAACTTCAAATCTAAAAATAAACAAGGTGCTATTTTAACTGCACAAATCTAAATTTTCAATAATTTAGTTTATGAAAAAATTTATTTGGCAGGGTAGTTTTAAGTCATATATAGAAATTATAGTTAACATAGCAAAAAGAATTACCTCCCCTTTAATACAACTATACATGGCTATAATGTATTCATAATAACAGCTAACTTCTTTTTGCTTCTATGTTTGTTAAGTTTTAATTTACTTACCATCTATTTATCACTATGTTACACAATTAAGTAAGTTACAAGTTACATGTATATTTATCCCTTATAATTTCTCAATTCAATTAAATAATTTACTTTCCATCTGTCCATCATTATGTAACTCAATTCAATAATTTACTAATCACCCACATACTACTATGTTACACAATTTTATCATTTATTAACCATCTGCGCATGCGTACTTGAATCTGCCAGTGAGTTATCAACGAAGAGATTTGTCTAGTGTGTCCAGCCAAGTCGGCTGAAATGTTCGGCCGAATGAAATTCTCTCAGTCTGTCCGTAGCTTAAGATAGTAAATTTAATCATTTACTAACCCCTTAGTTATTATTATGTTAATCAATTCCATAATTTACTAACCCTTTATTTATCACTATGTAAGTCAATTCAATAATTTACTAACATTCTATTCATCACTATGTTACTCAATATAATAATTTACTAACAATCTATTTAACACTATGTTACTCAATATAATAATTTACTATCCATCAATTTACCATAATATTACTCCATTCCATAATTTACTAACCCTTTATTTATCACTATGTAAGTCAATTCAATAATTTACTAACATTTTATTTAACACTATGTTACTCAATTCAATAATTTACTAACCCTTTATTTATCACTATGTTACTCAATATAATAATTTACTAACATTTTATTTAACACTATGTTACTCAATTCAATAATTTACTAACCCTTTATTTATCACTATGTTACTCAATATAATAATTTACTAACATTTATTTAACACTATGTTACTCAATTCAATAATTTACTAACCCTTTATTAATCACTATGTTAGTCAATTCAATAATTTACTTACATTCTATTTAACTCTATGTTACTCAATATAATAATTTACTAACATTCTATTTAACACTATGTTACTCAATATAATAATTTACTAACCATCCATTTTACATAATATTACTCAATTCCATAATTTACTAACATTTTTTTTTATCTCTATGTTATTCAATCAAATAAATTACTAACATTCTATTTATTACTTAGTTATAGAATCAAATAATTTACTAACATTCTATTTAACACTATGTTACTCAATATAATAATTTACTAACATTCTATTTAACACTATGTTACTCAATATAATAATTTACTAACATTCTATTTAACTCTTTGTTACTCAATATAATAATTTACTAACATTCTATTTAACACTATGTTACTCAATATAATAATTTACTAATATTCTATTTAACTCTATGTTACTCAATATAATAATTTACTAACATTCTATTTAACACTATGTTATTCAATATAATAATTTACTAACATTCTATTTAACACTATGTTACTCAATATAATAATTTACTAACATTCTATTTAACTCTATGTTACTCAATATAATAATTTACTAACATTCTATTTCACACTATGTTACTCAATATCATAATTTACTAACCATCCATTTTCCATAATATTACTCAATATAATAATTTACTAACCCTTTATTTATCTTTATGTTATTCAATAAAATAATTTACTAACATTCTATTTAACAATATGTTACTCAATATAATAATTTACTAACATTCTATTTAACACTATGTTACTCAATATAATAATTTACTAACCCTTTACTTATCACTATGTTAGTCAATTTAATAATTTATTAACATCCTATTTAACACTATGTTACTCAATATAATAATTTACTAACATTCTAATTAACACTATTTTACTCAATATAATAATTTACTAACCATCAATTTACCATAATATTACTCAATTCCATTATTTACTAACCCTTTATTTATCTTTATGTTATTCAATTTAATAATTTACCAACATCCTATTTAACACTATGCTACTCAATATAACAATTTACTAACCATCAATTTACCATAATTTTACTAAATTCCATAATTTACTAACCCTTTATTTATCTCTATGTTATTCAATTTAATAATTTATTAACATCTTATATATCTCAGTTACTTAATTTATTCAAAATGTAAATCTCCATCAATCTATGTATGTCAGTATGTAGTATGGTCGTTTTTATGTATATTTATTAGACCAGACCCATTCTTCATTATAACTACCTCAAATTTCCAGATATTGTTCTCTTCTGCCACGCAAATAAACATGTTTTTTTTATTTTTGCCCCCTGCCTTGCAAATTTTAACAAGATTTTTTTCTGTAAAAGAAGAAAAAAGTAAATTGGTCTGGCCTTTTAAAAAAAATGGGAAGTTTAATTCACTGGAGAAGAATGGAGATGAAAAGAAAAAAATATTTAATTACCTGATTCTTTGTCAACAGGACTGAAATCTGATTTTCTAAATGTTCCAAACGTTTACTGTAATTAATTTCACTCTTTTCCTGTAAACAGAAATTAATTTCAATATAGAATTCTCTTTGATTTACACCTGTTTACATACAGGGCAGAATTTATGAAAAACGATAAGAAAGAAAAAGAGCTACAACATTTTTGTTAAGCATAAGTTGTTATATTGAATGTTTGTTGATACAAAGTAATTTGACTCTATACACTAGATCAAAGTCACAAAATGTATTCCAGTCTTCATTCATGTCATCAATATGCAAAATATCATTTTTCATTAAAATCAAATAAAAAATGTAGCTTAGACAGATTGAAAATAAGTCCCCATTTATGGAGGCATATAATACATTAAGATGGATATTATCAAATAAAGCATATACTGTTTCTCTAGAAGTGGTATTATTCCTTCTTGGACTCCTGGCAGCATCTATATCTGATGTTGATGTGTTTGTATCATAAGACATTTGACAGCGTCTTTTAAATGATTCCATGGCTTCATCTATTTTAGGTGTGATCACATTCATTATCTGATTCTCCTGGAACACATACAGAAAACTCTTTGAACACATTATATCAATCCAATTTCTTTGTCACATAACTCTTAAAGAAAGGGTCCAAAGCAACAAAACTAGAAATTGTCAGGACTCTATTGACACTGTAGCGTGAATAATATATAAAAATAAAAGTAACTTAATTCATTAAAGTTATAACAGTGTAAATAAAACCCTGTAGATAAGTTTTCAAAGAAATATAATCTCATTTCTAAAATTCTGTTACTCAGAAGCTTGATATAACAACTTACATGGACAGAGCTACATGATGAGGTGGACAACAAATACTCCATATAACCTTCTAGACCTTAAATAACAGAAATGAAGGAAATTAATACAGAATTCATATTCTTTACGACAATTCATAAATTTTGCTTAATTTTGTTTCCAAAGAATCACTAAATATAATCCTTTTATTGCAAGACCTAGGACTTTCACAATTGGGATGTATGGGTATCATCTCAATAATGTCTAATTTAAAATACACAAGTTATTATTTGAAACTGCATTTAGTCATTATGACATAAGTACCTGGAATGTCAGCCATGATATCCTGTTGTACAATCAATTGACCATTTCTATCTCTACCATCTAGAGAGTTTAATTGTGGCAGACGTGACAACAGATCACTTCTATAACCTACATAAAACAAAACAATTTTATTATAAATAAAGTAGACATAAAAATCTTAATAAACCACAAAACAACATTTCAGTCATACTCTAACTCATGCTAAATGAGTATGAAATGACATGGCTGGTCACTTGGTGATATTGAAGCTGGTTCACAAAATTTCACAAAAATCTGTAGTATTTTATAGCACATTGGTTCATTACATCAGGATGTTATTGTGTGGATACGTTGAAAATGTTGGTCTTCAGTTCTATTCTCAGCTGGAGTGTGAAAGTTCGATGACCTTGAATAAGTCATCTTCAATCATAACTCCATTCCACTAAGCTGTAATGGGGTACGGATAATCCAGGAAAGATCAATTGCAAGAGGTTTGGCCAATGATTAGCTGGTAGAAAGAATCCCTGACTAATGAACTTAAGTTCTGTTTTCTTTTTTTAAACAGCAAATTTTCTATGCATCCTGTCAATTATACAGGTCAGAGGTATTGATATTAAGGTAAAGTGTATGGTTGCTCTAATGAGGCATAAACTGAGGCACAGTAGTATGTAGACTAAGATCCCTGGACCTTCAGGTTTGTGATGAACCTCTAACTCAATGTGCCACCATGCCTCCATACACACTGTGTGGTGCTGTACAATTTTTTTCAGTTGAAAAACAATGAGAGGAATAGATAAACTGACCTGTTTGATGACATACTGGATTACTGGAACCATCCTGGAGGAGTGTCAGGCTCTTTAAATTACAACATTGACTGAGACTATGAGCTAGGCGTACTGCTGACCGAATTCGATTCCCCTGCAATTCTATCTGTGACAGTTTAAACTCTGGTCCACTCATCAATTTAAAACCACTGACATCATCAATCTGATTAAAACTCGCATTGATCTTGACTAAAGATCTGAAAATAATTCAAAATAATGTTAAAATCATGATCATAATTAATGATCTACAATAATCAAATATTTTCACTGTTAATGGATAATTGATCTTGGAATAAACTTAAACAAAAAATTTGAATACCAGTATTTTAAACTTGGCCAATAAGAGCTCTATCCATCAGTAAATATACCTGCTGCCATAAATAACATAACATAATAAACAAATATCCCAAAAACCAAGTAATTATCCAAAAAGATGCATTCGATTATTGAAAAACGATTAATAAATTGAGTAAACATTTTTCAAAGGTGACTTAGTTTTGTGAGTTTTCCAGATTTTAAGGGATCCTGTTACTTTATGACACCAGGTAAGTTCACTGATGAATAATATACTCATATTGACCATTCTTGAGAACTAAAATTTCAGAATTTGAGCACTTACTTCAAATGTGACAAGCCCTCTACAATTGTAATCATGTTACATGACAGATTCAGAGTACGTAAACATCTCAGACCTTCCAAACCTTCTATTCTAGAGATCTGATTTGAGGAAACGTCTAGATGACATAACTGTGAGAGACGGGACAGATTCTCCAATCTTTGGATGTAATTACTATGTAGATTTACAGTAAGGAGGTGAGACTGGAGGGGCAAGTCTTTCAGACTGGATATTCCACAATCAATTAAAGACAACTCTGTCGAGGTCAAGTCTAATGACGATGAAGCCATTTTGTATTTATTTCAAAAGGCAGCTAAAATCTGAAAAATAAAGCAATTTTAATAGGTTATCAATAATATAGTTTACAATTTGATCCATGTATAATGTAGATCTAATTATTCCTTATCAATGTTTTACTACAATTTACTTTAATCATCGTTAAATTTAAGTTTAAAGATTTGAGATAATGCCACTTTCAAATGTCTAAAGTATTAAGTCTAATTTGGACCTCATCAACGATGACGTCACCACAACAGCATTATTTATCATGTTACTCATTTTCAAACATATTTCTCTCTGTAGACCTAAGTCTTCTATTATAAAAATTAATCCTTTATCTTATCCAAAATAAGATATACACTGCATAACTTGATCTTAAATTTGATCAATTTGTACCTATCATCTAATACTATTCTGAAATTTATAGTGAATATTCAGGTCCAAGACACACTACAACATGTGATAGTAAATGACCAGTAGGTTACCAGGAGTCAGGACAGGAGTGTCTATTTGCCAAATTTCATATCAATAGAACAACGGGAAGGGGAAGTAGTCGAAAAACCAACACAGTATCCAATAGTTGATTGACAGAATCCATTACTTACACAATAATCAATGATCTCTCTGTATCATTAGTTAGTTGTCATATTTATGTATCTAAAACACAATTTGGACTCTTCTTTCGATTCCTTATCTAGCATGTTTATACTTGCCGCTTTATGGTTTAACTATAGCCTCGGTCAACTAGACCAATGTTGATTATTCATATGAAATTATGTCTGGATAATATATCTGATGTCGTAAAAACATAGAGTTAAAAATTAATAATACATTGAGTTATAATTTATAGAGTTAATAAATACATCTATCTAATTGTTTCTTCATACCGGTATCCACTGGGGCAAAATGTCTTTTCAAAAACAAATACACGTACATTTACAGAACAAATTTAGTTTCAAGCTATAGGCCTACACACATTGTATTACTTCTTGAGCGATTGTGTTTTTGTAGCCTTATATAGGTCTATAGGCGACAGTCAAGTCGGTGATAAAAGCCGTTGACTAATGTTATTCCGTTGCAAAAACTGACGTTAAATACAGAATTGTATTATAGTCAATGTTGTTACCTCCCTTATAGATCACTTATTCGCAATGGCGATTACACACTAAATGGAATTTGAAGATATACCGAAATGCTTAACTTGAATGTTTGTGTCTGGATGGTATCACAATAACATATCAATACCCAAAAAGAGTATTCAGAATATTCTTTCAAATTGCATGAAATGATCTTCAAGACCTTATTTTCATGATCACCTCCTCGCGAATACTGCGCTCAGTTCATAATAATTATTGCTATTTTTACTGCTTGCCTAAGTATGCCTACGTCTAAGAGAGTTGTCCCACAAGATTATTTTGGAGAATAGACCCCTGGAACCATTACTGACACCTCTCCGCTGTGTCTTGCGTAGGGTTTTTCAGCCCGGTTTCCCCTTGTCAGTGATGCAGGTCGGAGGGACTGACATGGAAAAAGCGTCTAGTCGTTCGGATGGGACAATAAACCGAGGCCCCGTGTGCTACAGGCTGTGCACGTTAAAGATCCCTCGACAGTTGGAAATCGCAAAAATAGTAGGCTTATACCGCTGTCCTGGCAAAATTTCCCTCATTGCACACTGCATGGCGTTGCCCGTCTTCATTAGCTTATAAGGTGCAGAAGAGTAGGACTTAAAACTCCATTCACTTCATTTTCATTTTGCGTAGGATCAACGAATCCGAAAAGCTGGAATTGAGCTCCACGATTTTAAAAAGTAAATTTTCCTGAAACCTTTAAAAGCCTCTTCGGGTTATACAGACAAATGAAAAAATGATTGTGGTACAAGCAGACCCCGCAAATAAATCCCTCAAAATAATTTTCTCAACCTGAGTTGGTCATTTAGCGGGTAACAGAATGCAGTATGCAACGAGGGAAATTTTGTTAAGACAATGACTTGACCAATGAAGTCGATGTCAAATTGTAGATGGATCATTAAGCTATAAACTTAATTTATATTCAGAGATATTTGGAATGACTATGCCATTTACATTTAAGCAATAACTACAATAGCTGGTGTAAATGTAGCGCCTGCTGCCATATTTTCCTGCTAATATTTTCCGATTATCCAGATATATTGATCGAATTATCGTGCTGTATATAAGCTATACTTGATGATCTAGACTACCAGTGCCAGGTTTCTTCGCATATCATTACATTATGGTAATAGAAGACGTAAACTGTACCAGAAGATAAACGAATTAAAAGAATGTATTAAGATAAATCTGTTTGAGTCAAGTGATATTCATTACTAAAGTGTATCTTACTGGGAGGAAATTTAAAAAGAGAAATGGACATATATATTGATGTATTTTGCAAATCATCTGCATCGATACCGAAGAGTCGGTAACAATCTCTTTGATGAAGAATGAGTATATAGGTATTAGTATTGACTTTTTCATTACGTAGGGTAATATATACTAACTGTTGCCATAGCAACGATTTATCGGGATTTATATGTTGGATTATGAAGAAATGCCGACAATAGGGTATGTGTTTCTCTTAAAACAATTTTTTGTTTTTAATTTATTCACAAGATTTCGAAGCAATCTTTCGTCCTGTTTGATATTTAGTTTACATCATAATTTTGTACGCAGGTGAAATTCTTTAAAATAACGACCAGTGGGTGCGAGGTACTGACATAGAAAAGCGTCGTACTGTATCTCTAGGATTAGACAATAAAGCGATGAGCGTAGAGAGTAGATGCCGGCCTGAACAAACTATAATTTTACCCATTCTAATTGCATTATATAAAAGATAAACACCTAGACTAAA
Source organism: Nipponacmea schrenckii (assembly GCA_030562195.1). Classification (NCBI taxonomy): domain Eukaryota; kingdom Metazoa; phylum Mollusca; class Gastropoda; family Lottiidae; genus Nipponacmea; species Nipponacmea schrenckii. The sequence goes on along the minus strand of JAUJPP010000007.1, from coordinate 8,570,632 downwards.
ATCAAATAATTCCACATTGACGTTGGGTGTTTATATTTGACGTGTTTGGACGTAAAAACAAGGCATGGTTCGTATTCAAGGCCATTCTAAATTGAATTTAATGTTTGAAACATGAATATAGTAAGTTAATACAGTAACGCATGTTTCTGATCACGTATATTGCTCTAAAAATTGTACTAAAACGGAAATGCCACAATGTAAAATAATATAACATGTTATAGGGAATAACAGCATAAATAAGGTAGTGTCCTTTACAGGATCCCTGCGAAAATCAATGCCTTGAGATGAAATTATGAGATCAGTGCTCTAATATGATGTAAATGCTAATGCACATATTTTTTGCCTATGAGACCCATACACGTCATCCTTTAGTTCTATTTATTCCAATTTCTGACTCTAACAATTAACTTGAATATACCTATTGTTACGACACAATTGAATGATACTGCATGGAATTATTAATGAGAGACAGATGTTTTACGTAAAAGTTGATTTATTATCATTAATAGATCTTAGCCAATATAAATATCTGTATCATAATATATTGTTATTATAGATTATATTGATCCGTTCGGAGCTATATTAGAAACCATATTAAGGACAGATGGATAATTAAACACCCAGGACGATTCAATCTGCTTGTGAATAACAATCCAATTTGCAGCTGAAAAAGGATACATGGTATAAGATAGTTGTTTCATATAGGCTTTCTTGTCTTCTGCAAATCAGGTATGATATTCTGTTTATTTTTTCAAGGCTTATTTGCATAACCTTGTCGGCAAAGTGGATTGTAGTCTATATGTACATCACTCGATGCTGTGTGTATAATAAACTATATAATAGGTATACAGCAGCACACGAGAGGATAAATAAATTGGAAAAATCGTGGTAACTTAGTTTACACCTATAGGTGCTCTTTCTGGCCTCGTCTCTTAAATATCCCCTATAACAGTCAGCGTTATGGTTGGTATGTCAAAACTGACCAATTTATTTGCAGCAGGTTTGCACAAGTCGTCAAATGTCCAAATTGACAATGTTTGCAATTTTCATAGTTTCTACTTGAATGGATGAAAATGCATTTCATACTTCTAAATTGTTGTCAATGCCCCGAAACTATAGCCGGGATTGGAATGTAATGTAATCCGGATCATGTTTCGGTTCAAGCCCGTTACAAGGTTAAGTTTAAAAGGATGATTAGATACTTGGATGTCATCAAATCTTATTTATAAGAATGAAAGTTTTTTATTTTTGTATTATATTTTTATATGTATATAAACTTTCACACGTTTTTTTCATTTCAGAGGTCTGAGCTTAAAGAAATGAAGATCTTTGGTTTTGAGAGAGATAACCAAACATTGTCATGTAATGCTGAAAGTCTGGAGGATGTTTATACTTCTAGTTTTGAACTTTATCCTTTCCACGAGGGCAAAGAGTTCGCTGTGTACAAAGGCCTTTATAATGGAATAGGTCCGAAGCGTGGTGAATTTTGTGTGGTTAAAAGTAAACTTAACAAAAAACAGAAGCTAAATTCCTGGAATCAAATTACGTTCATTAGTGCGAAAGCCCAGCATTGTTCATATCTTTTCAATTCATATGTCAAACATCGTTTCATCAGTTTCACCTCGCCTCGTCAAGCCATTCTAGAAACAGTCTCTGATTTCATCCCTGTCATAAGACTTGTCAAACATCATGAAAATAAACTGAAATCAAGGGAGATCGTTCTGATGGAAGATTTTATTGAAGGAAAATTTCAAAGATTCAGTACGCCGTCTGGTTTAGTGAATAGTGCAAACTGTGACGGTATTCTTGAAGCCTTCTCACATTTTTCATGGAATGTTTCGCGCGAAATCATCATTTCTGGTTTACAAGGAGCATGTCAAGGCGCAACCTATCATCTGACTACGCCTACAATTCATTCAACTACTGGATCGTATGGAGAAAATGATAGACAGTGGCCAGGGATTTTGGAATTTTTTGCCTCACATCGATGTAATAATATTTGTAGTGGGTGGATGCGACCCGATGTTCCCAACCACCTCAAATTCTATAGTTCAACAAACTGTTGTACGGCCACAGCACCACCACAATCAATTAGTGAAGCAATGAGTCACTTTTAGTACCTAAAATTTACTGCGCGATCTTATTGTCGAATGAGTCAATTGATCTTTTATAAATCATAATGATAATTTGTTTATCAGGGGTCCAAATTAATAATTTCACCATTCGTGATTACAAAACTTATAAGTTAGGACATTGTAAAATGAAGGCAACATTACTATGATCGGTCGGGGAATTCGTGTCTATCCACATATATTGCAGAATATGACAGCACTCGGCCCTTTATATTGGCACCTTAAATAGTACCAGCGAGAAGATGTACGTTCCTTGACATTTTTATGTCTCGCTCATTAAGTGAGTCAAAATAGGATATATTGATCCTTTTATAAATTATCTTACTGGGATCTATTGATGTTCCATTTTTTTCTCTAGGACTTTTAGGACTATATGCTCCATAAGGCGTGTGGACCTGTTATGTCCTCTCAATTATTTAGCGTTCGATGTTACATGAACACTTAGTAAGGCGTCGCCTACTGTGGTTTTTATGTATTCTCGGTGAGTAAGTGGGACAATTTGGTGTTCTATAAACACTTAGAAAGGAGAATCGACCTTTTAGATCTCCGTTGTCATTGACTAGGACAAACTGATGTTCCATGAACACTAAGCGAGGAGAATTGACGATTTAGGTTCTCTCGGTCATTACCTGGTACAAATTTGACTGGGACAAATTTGTGTTCTATGAATACTTGGCAAGGAGAATGGACGTTTTAGGTCCTCTCGGTCATTGACTGGGACAAATTGGTGTTCTATGAATACTTGGTATGGAGAATTGACGTTTTAGGTCCTCTCGGTCATTGACTGGGACAAATTGGTGTTCTGTGAATACTAAGCAAGGAGACTTGGACAAATTGGTGTTCTATGAATACTTGGTAAGGAGATTGGACGTTTTAGGCCCTCTATGCTACTGAATTGTTTTATGAACACTTAGTGAGAAGAATTGACGTTTAAGGTCCTCTCGGACATTGACTGGGACAAATTGGTGTTCTATGAATACTTGGTAAGGAGAATGGACCTTGTAGGTCTTCTCGGTCTTTGACTAAGACAAATTTGTGTTCTATGAATACTTGGTAAGGAGAATTGACGTTTTAAGTCCTCTCGGTCATTGGCTGGGACAAATTGGTGTTCTATGAATACTAAGTAAGGAGACTTGGCCAGATTGGTGTTCTATGAATACTTGGTAAGGAGAATGGACGTTGTAGGTCCTCTCGGTCATTGACTGGGACAAATTTGTGTTCTATGAATACTTGGTAAGGAGAATTGACGTTTTAAGTCCTCTCGGTCATTGACTGGGACAAATTGGTGTTCTATGAATACTAAGTAAGGAGACTTGGACAGATTGGTGTTCTATGAATACTTGGTAAGGAGAATGGACGTTGTAGTTCCTCGGTTATTGACTGGGACAAATTAGTGTTCTATGAATTCTTGGTAAGGAGAATAGACATTTTAGGTCCTCTCGGTCATTGACTTGTTTTATGAACACTTAGTGAGGAGAATTAATGTTTTAGGTCATCTTAACCACTGACTGTGTCAAATTGGTGTTCTATGAACATTAAGCCAGAGGAATAACGTTAATAGTCCTTTTGGTCATTGACTGGGGCAAATTGATGTTCTATGAACAATAAGCCAGAGGAATAACGTTAATAGTCCTTTTGGTCATTGACTGGGGCAAATTGATGTTCTATGAACAATAAGCCAGGGGAATTACGCTAAAAGTCCTTTTGGTCATTGACTGGGGCAAATTGGTGTTCTATGAACATTAAGCCAGAGGAATTACGTTAATAGTCATTTTTGGTCATTGACTGGGGCAAATTGGTGTTCTATAAACATTAAGCCAGGGGAATTACGTTAGTAGTCCCTTTGGTCATTGAATTGGACAGATTGGTCTTCTATGAACATTTAGCGAGGGAAATTGACGTTAATTGCCCCTTTGGTCATTGGCTTGGACAGATTGGTGTTCTATGAACATTTATGGGGTGGGGGAGCTGGTTGACGTTAATTGTCCTTTTGGTCATTGACTGGGACCAATTGTTGTTCTATGAATACTTGGTAAGGAGACTTTCGGTCATTGGTTAAGGGTGTTATAAGAGATGCTCTCCTATAGAAGCACTGACCTAGGTCACAAGTAGAGACTATGCTACGAGTTTAAGTATGCATCAATTGATAAGAAATGATCTACTTCTGGATATGAACACTTAGCGAATTGACGTTAATTGTCCTTTTGGTTATTGACAGGGGGAAATTAGTGTTCTATGGACACTTAGTGAGAAGAATGGACGTTTTAGGTCCTCCTTATTGAACAAGACAAATTGATGTTCTACGAAAACGTAATGAGGTGAATTTACAGTTTAGGTTCTATTGGTCATTTACTGAGAGAAATTGGTGTTCAATAAACACTTTGTGAATTGACAATTTATATCCTCTCGGTCATTGACTGAGTCAAATTAGCTTTAAGAACATTAAATGAGGCCAACTGATGATTTTGTCTACTTTACATTAGTAATCACTGGTTTCCACCTATGATGTTGTTGTAAATTAACTTGAAAGGAATGCTGCGTGTTAGAAGGAACATCAATTTTTAAAATTTTAAACATGACCATTTTTATGAAGTTGTTATGTTGCCTGTGCTACTGTATATTACCTAGAAATAAAGCCTGGAAAGTAATAGCAATATTATCATTATGATAATATCATACAAATATATTGTTAAATATATTTTCGTGTTATAATCATATTTCGTGCAATATTTATATGAATATTTTATTTAATAAATTTCTTAATTTATACACATTAGATAATTGTGATTTTTATTTATAGGGCAATATCATTATTATGATTCCTACCGATTTTCTTGCTGATATCGATAATTTTTAACCGAATATTTTGTGTGACAGCGTTTTCACTTTTTTATTTATCAGGACGTAAACATTCCAAAAAGTATAATTCCTTCCATGTTTAAATGTGATCGTTAATATACTGGCAATTTTTTTTTTTTAAATTCAGTGTGCGTATAATATTATTACCTTGTCTGGCAAGCTATCTTTCATATCAAATCATATCATTATGCGATTAAGAAAGATTAAAGTGAATCATGAAGTCGGATTATCATTGTGACATTAGGGGTAACTGAAATGTGTTACCTGGGCCTTTACCCTCAAGTTCTTATCATCGACATTTTTTTCTTAGATGGATGCTGAATTGAATGACTGCAGTGAAGGCATGAATATTTAGACGAGTTGACAGACCATTATCCACAAAATCAATTAAACAAACTGGTGTTGGTTACGGAATAGCCTGTCAAATTTGTTTTCATCATATTTGACTGTTTTATTTCAATATGAAAATATCACCAGTAATTAGTCTGAGGTGTACCCAAAGGATCGTCTGTAACCCTCATAATATTTACAATAAATACCAACTTTGTGTGCAACCTCGTAAAAGATCATAACTCACAGCACCACTTCTATATCCAGAATCGAACAATTGGTCATTTAGAGCGTTTTCTGAAAATCTTTTTTACAGATTGAATGACCTCCATACATTGGCATTACAAATGAACAGATGCTTCAAAACCGTGCTGTCAGAATTGTAACAAAAACCAAATCAAGATTACACATTACTCCAGTAATTAAACAATCTACATACTGGCTACGCGTTTTCGAGAGGGCCAATTTTAAAATTCTATCGCTGGAGCGATTATTGGAAAGCTCTAGATCCAGTTAGATATCCAAGCAGTTGAATATAACTTACGTTAAACTTATGCACTTCTAATGTTCGTTTAGTACAGACAAAAGATAAATATTAAAGGCACCGCTGACATCAACTCCCTTTCTTATCTACCTTGATGTTCACCATGCCCTCAATCAAAATCAGATAAACAATTGAATTCAGGGCTGTGCCTTATTTGTATTGGCATCATATACCATTATCTATATTGATAAACAAGAAACAAGGGCCACCCACTCGAACATCAGGGACCTTAAATATCGAGATTAAAACACGATGTAATCAGTAGTGGAGGTTCAATAATCAGATCAAGGTAAGTGAGTTAAAAGTTTAAAATTTTATTTCAAGATTTCAAATTAAATAAATACAATGTACGCAATTTCGCATCAGGAAAATTTATTTAAGTCGTTGAAAAAGTTGCTGGAAATGCAGTAAATTTCAGCAGCCGACGAATCTTACGGTGAAAAGAAGGCCTACTACCCTTACCTTCTGACTACGGCTGTCCTGGCTCATCCTGTGCATGTAAGCTCGAGCATTTTGCATCCAGTGTTTATTATTCTGGAGACAGGGGCTTTAACTATGAAACTTGTGTGGATCGTATTTTTGTCATTATGATCTATTAAGACATTACTCTGTTTTAAATTGTGTTTAGATGATCAAACTACCTCAACTATGTTTAGTTCTACTCATCATTACTGGTACTCATTCTGCTCCAGGTATTGTTTTTCTTTCATTTCTCATTTAATTCTAATATTTAAAAGAAAAGTAAAGTATTTTCATTGGTGTGAGTCAGTTGCATTATCATTCTGAACAATTTCACTTTACTTTGGATTCTTAAAACCTGGGGTTGTCAATATCAGATATACATAAATTATAGTTACCATCAAATATGGATCCCTCTTGCTCTCTGATGTTCCTTATTTATAATGCTAACAACTGGTAAATAAATGTTTCATATTAAGACCGATTAAGTTGGTATTCTATAATGGTTGACGGATAAAACGTCAGATTGGATTTACGAAAACTTAAATATAAAGCCAAAGGAGGGGGGGGGAGTGTTTGGGATGTTTACCAAATTGATACCAAACCATGTTGCAAATGACAAAATACTCGAACATTTTCAAACCAAAGCCATGTTATTTTTTTACTACATAGTAGTTCCATAGGAATCGTCACCCAATCTCACTTAACTTGAGTACTAATCCAGTAATCCACGGATATTGGTGTGGGTGACATGAGTTTGTTTTGTAACGATTGGCTATAAACAGGCTGGCGGTAATCTCTTTTGAATTATCTCGGGCAATTCGTATTTTCGCGTCTTTGCCTTAGCACTCGGCGAAGATGCGAAATGGCCACTATCAGCCATCAATGTGATATGAGTAAACTATTGTCATTGCCTAGTAATAAATAGATTTGATGAAATTGAACTAAAACGGGGTTTTCTCATTTTTCTTTTTCCCTTAAAAACAAATAAACACTGTTATCCATGCATTGAATTAAACTTGAACAACTCTAGTCGAGTTAATCAATTTTTTTTATTAAATTTACCATAGTTCGCTTCATGATATTATGATAATCACCCTGTGCAGACTGAATATAATTCTTTATAATGTGAAAGTGAAACCTATGCTCGATTCTGTAATGAAAATCAGAAAATTTTTGTGCTAGAATTTAGTCCAGGATAGGGTGGTAAAAAATCTGTACAAGAATTATTCCAATGCAACATTTAGATATCTATATGCCTAGGGATATATTCGAATACTTAAAAATGTTAAATCAGCTGCTAAATCTAAATTTTAAGAGTAATACCCCTTTAATCTTTATCAAGGAGAACGAGCACCTGTGAACCTATGTAAATGGTATCGTAGACACAGATAATATTGGAAATTTATTTGCTAACATAAATTTGTAACGTATATTATGATTATGATATGCGAAGAGATAACTGAATTATCAAAAAAGAACAAATAACATAGGTCCCGCCCAGCCCCTTGATCAAACCCCTAAAGTCAATACCCACTCCTGACAACAAAGGAATTCTCATGTCAGAAGAGAAAATATCGGTTTATATATATAAATGAATTATCATATTATCTGTGCACTTTAATGGATCTTGTCTGTGTAGGACATTTAAATCTTGATAGTACAGTAATTGATAAATTGTCAACTGTTTACTTCATATAATGATAATAAACTTATTGAAATCATGCAAATTACTGTATAATTCGGTTACAATAAATATAAATAATGAAATTTTAAAATTATAATGGTCCTACATTTTTCTGCTTTTGTTGAATCATCTTTGACATTGGTCATGCATGTACGTCATCAACATATTTATTTATCATCTAATGAATAATTTACGAACAAATCTTCAAGATTTAATAATACAAAATGATAATACATACTGACAATCAATGCCGATAACATCGTTGATTAAGAATTAAAAGATTACTAATAGGCTTCGCATGTATCTCAATATTTTGTTTCATTAACAATTTAAGTATGTAATGAAGAGCTTGGACTTTCCAATGGAGTCATAAAGAATTCAGCAATTAAAGTATCATCGTACTCAGCTACAAGAACTAAAGACAAAATTAGATATGACTGCTGTAAAGGTAAGCTCTCTAGTCTCATCATCATCACCATCATCAATATAAGCATCATCAGGAAACAATGTACAGGAACGTCATCCAGCCTACATAAGCAATCAGATTTAGTATTTTCAGCATCATCATCATCAAGCATGATCGCCAGCGTATTTACACAGTCATTATCGGTTAAAAATTTTCAACTAGCTAAAGATTCGTAATCGAACAGTAAAATCATTATCTTAAAGGCTTGATTTTCATTTGGCAGTTAACTACGATACGATATTGAGCCTTATCAGCAGTATCGATAAAAAGCTTAATAAAATCATTAGTCGATGTTTACTTTACTCCATCGAAAACTAACAGTTATATTACATGTTCATATTTTTTTGAAGGTGATAATGGAGCAGCTTGGTGTCCTGCAGATAATGATGAGCATCCGTTTGTAGAAGTGAGATTACCCAAGGCACAAGCACTAACTGGTATTCGCTTTCAACATCCTGTAACCGATGGGTTTTCGTATGCGCAGAATTTCATGGAAAAGTTTAAGCTTAAATTCGTTCCTGCTTTGGCCATTGATGGAGGGTTTGAAGAATTTAATACAGTTCGTATTTACTATATATTTCAAAATTGAGTTTTTGAACCCTGGAGAGGTCTTGGCGGGTTTATAGCATTTATATGTATGTATAAAACTCTGAACAACTTGTCTCCTTCCTACCTTTCAAGCCTCTTTAACTATAAACAGACGCCTTATTCTAGCATAAATTCAAAACTTGTGGTGCAAAAACCACGAATCAATTTCATTAAACAAAGTATTAAATACAAAGGATCAATTTTGTGGAATGGTCTAGACGAAAATATTAAATCAGCATCAGATTTTAAGACTTTTCGAAGGATGATTCTTGGTAATCTTTCATTAACATAAGCATACTTCCTGTTACACAGGTATTCTTTTCACCAACTATAGGCTTACTTGCTGATAGCTATTGTGTTTCTCCATGATTTAATGATTTTAGTAATTTATTAATTTTATTTTTCACTTTCTCACAGGTATATCACCACCAACAATTGTATTTTGGCCTAACTTGAACCATTTTGAAAATCTAAATTATTACTGTCGGGGGATGAGTAAACATCCTTAAAGCTGGTCTTGAGCATGGACAAATCCTACCTCCCCCTCCATAGAAAATAAGAACATAAAATGGAGTTGGTTGGGTGCCCGCTCGCAGCACATGCACTGACGCTTTGGCAATTCTTTTTTTTTTTTTTTTTTTTTTTTTTTTTTTTTAAGTATATTTTGATGTCTGATCGTGTACTTGTCTATTCCTTGGTTTTTGTGGTCATGTACTTGATCGCAGAAAGATGAATCTGTCCATTTTATACACATGTACTTGTGTATTTTAAAACTAATTGTACGTTGAAATGATATATGGTTTTTGCTGTCATGAACTTGATCGCCGGAAGATAAATCTGTCCATTATTTACACACGTAATTGTGTATTTTAAAACAAATTGTACGTTGAAATAATACGTGATTTGCGGTCGTGTGCATGGCTGCGGGAACTATATATTATATCCATTTTATAAACAAATTGTAGGTTGAAAATATGTCCATTTCATGCACATGTACTTGTGTATTTTTAAAAAAATTGTACGTGGAGTATTGTATATTTATTTTGTGGTCATGTACTTGATCGCCGGAACACAGATCTGTACATTTGATACACATGTACTTGTGTATTTTTAGTATTTTAGACGAATTGTATATTATGTATTTTCGATTTTTTTTCTTTTCTTTTTTCCTCTCCTTAGATGGCTTCTTAGACCGTTGCCCTTTTCTCAATCACCAACTGTACTAAGTCAACCTTTCGGTAATTTTTTGTTTAGGATATACCAGCGATTTATAACGAAAGTATGGCATATAATGTTGGTTTACAACCATCTGTGGTTACAGATCGGATAAGAATTGAACCTACATTGGTACGTAATAAAGCTTGTTTTAGAATGGAGCTGTTGGGTTGTGAACCATCTGGTAAGTTTAAAATTTATTTGAGATGACATGTGATCTAAGCATACGTTGTAAACTATTCTATTATCTCGGCCCAACAGACACCAAGATACCCCTGTCCTTAAGGTGTACCAACTCAATGCGTTAATATATTAGACTTTATCTTTTTGTTTTTTGCAATTGTTTTCATGGAAATTCTGGATACATGTTCTTGATAATTTACAAGATCTCATTTGATTCTGTCGACACATTTCACTGACATACACGCCTCATAAGAATCTGTTTTGTAAAACGGGTTAAATTCATAAAATTACTACAAGGCAATGATTTTTACAGTTCTGTGTGATGAAGGTTTTTGTAAAAATGGAGGCGAGTGTATTGGGAAGGAATTATGTAAATGTCCTGCTGGATTCTTTGGTCACCAGTGTCAAACTGAGGGTAAGATTAATTTTGTAGTCCATCAATGTAATTAAATTTCAATGAGTGTGTTTTATGAAGATCTTGATAAATGAATTATTTGTCTTATATCTTTCCGATGGTTGTCTTGATTTTTATATTGTACCATAATTACAGTACATGTGTGTTAAAAACAAAGACGATATACATGTATTACCGTTGAGAATCAAAATCTGACCATATACTCACTGATAATCAATTCTTAAATATAAATTATTCAGGCATTTCACCCAATAACGAACATCTCAAAAGCTTTTTATGCTGCAACAAGTTTGACTCTTAAGCTCCATTATATTTTCAGCAACACAGATTAAAGTTCAACACTTTCACTACTTGACTGTTACTGAAACTACTATCGTTACATCTGCGTATGAACTTCAATACACAGGTCAAGTATCTATTAAGCAACAAGGCTCAATGTCATTTCTGGAACTCACAGCTGGCAGTACCCTTCAGGTTCCAACCAAGGAAGAATGTTTTGAGAATCTTGATGCCTGTGCAGATGGGTTTACATACAACATCGGAGTCAGCTTCAACAGTATTCCGAATGTTACTTTTGACATTCTAAAAGGAGGTAACTGGCAAAATGAATCAGGAATAGAATTAATGTATCTTGCCGAGAGCAAAAAACTCATTTGTACTGTTGGTACAACAACCATGGTATGGCAACTATCTGTCAGCATCAGCTTGGAAATACATCATTGGTATAACTTACAGCTATCTTGGAGTCAATCTTTAGGATTAAAGCTTGTACAGAACGGTAAACTTGTAGGAAGTGTTCTTCAAGCTGGTCCACGACAAGTTAGTCAGATTTCTAAAAGGATATCGTTTGAGATAGGGTATGGTGTAACGGTGAAGTACAAAGTGTCTGAAATGAGGATAGTGCCTTTGATTTACAGTGAAGCTGTGAGAGCGGGAATAACCGATCAAATTATTCCCACCACTCCATTACCGACATCAACACAACCACCAACAACAACCACAGCTCTATCAACTACAGGTTTGCTACCTTTTAATCTGGATGAATCACAAATCTTTTTTTTTTATGTTTCTTGCGTTGCGTTATCCCAGTTCTGATCAAATTGTAATGCAACACTTTCATGTTGTACCGTCCATTAACCACTTTTCCATTAAAATGGTCTACACAATGACATCATAAAGCCAATGAAGGATGAAGGAGTTTAAAAAGTTCTTTCAGAGGACACCGTGTTCCATTCTTTGAAAACCTCTGACCTTAATATTCGATTGAATAATACATTTCCCAACATATCCGATCCGCCAAGCTGCGACACTGGCAAGATGGTTGATATCATAACACATTTTTTTATTTTTTTTATTTTTTAGAATCGCCTTGTTTAAAGAAAGTAGAAGAGAATACAGACGTGATCAGCTACAATTTAACTGTTCACGATATCATCAACGGTGAGGTCATTACACCAGATTTAAAGATGAAGTACATCGGAGACGTTCCACCACCATCAGATCACAGTATCAAGGTCCTTGACCTGAACGGGACTGGACAATATATTGTAATACCTACCGAATGTATAGCATGTTTGAACAGCCTTGTGCATTGTGAACATGGGTTTACCATTCAAGTCTCTGCCGCCTTCCACTCTGGTGACCATAACGTTATTTTCTACAGCGGGGTCGAACGTTCCCAATCTGGGTTTAAGCTGACCTACTCTTTTGGAAAGTTTCAAGCAGTGCTACAGGCAGGGTATGATAAATGGTTGATAGCTGCTCCATATCAAATACAACCTGCTAAAACGTATCTGATTCAGCTTTCGTGGGCAGCCGAGTATGGTTTCCAGTTGTTTGTCGATAACTATAGAGTAGGAAATGGTGAACATCTGATGTTACCAATTTTCTTTAACAATGTTACTAACCCACTGTTTATTGGTACGGAAGATAAGAACACGACATCCAGGTTTCAGCTGACTAATTTGATGGTATGGTCAGCTACTAGGACTGTTTTGGTAAAGAAAGGAATTCTCTCCGGTAATCAGCTTACATATTTAAAAATGTTAAAATAACGTCTATGAAAGTAAAAGGAACTTATGCTTCCTGTTGTGTTTTTATTAATCTATATACATATATTTGCAATAGTCCGCATGTATTACTTTCTATTCTGGTCTATTGAACTGATTTAAAGACGAACGTCTGTCAAATACAACGGCTAAGAGTGGCCAGGTATTTAATACATGCAGTATTTATTAAAATTTAACGAAAATTAAATTAATGAACATTAATATGAATATAATTATTATTGATCTTTTATTTCTTACAGCTGATTTAACTACACCAGGTAAGATTAAATTTGTACTCATCTCCGATATCATACTTGACACGCTAAAATCAGGGATATTGTTTAAATGTTTTACTACCTGATAAATTTATTTCTCTCCTGGGTCGTCTGATATACAATCGTGAATATCAAATCCATCCCCGTCGTTGTCAACATTTTATGTTCCGACGTTATCAATCTCGCTATGTTCCGTCTCGCTACAATCAAATCAGCATAGGAAAAAAATCACTCGCAAAACAAACTCGTTCCCTTTGTAATAGACGAGCCAATATATCGCATTCACGTATTTTATGAGGGTTTGAGTTCGAAGCATATCTCCAAAGCGAGGTTGTATATTATTGTTTTTTCCAGAACCTACAACGACACCTGATCCTACTACTGGCTTTGCTTGGACATTTACTTCTACCAACGCCACGGAATTGGTGGATCATGGTTTACGGGTAAGATTAGTTTACAAAAGACTACTTTTATACACCCACATGAATATAAATTAAGCAAATGAATAAATACAACTTTCAATGGATTTTGACGAAACCTGGTGTGAGCATTGGAATTGTTAAACGGTGATCAAGTTCGAATTCCACGATTTTTCAATGAATGTTTTTTTTTTAGTTATTGTCTTTGACTTTCAAATTTTATTGTGCGTCCTACAGAAGCCACAATTTTCAATGGATTTTAATGAAATATGGGTGTGTGCATTGGAATTGATAAGACGGTAGTGCGACAATTTTTGCGATGAACGGCTTGATTCGGTAAATTCGCGTTGAAACTTGATTGTGTGTGCTTCAATAGAAGCTTCAATTTTCAAATTTGACGATTTAGAAGAACGGTCTTTAGTTAATCAATAGAAGCTAAAAAGGAAAAAATGATTTAACAATGCTGCTGTGTGGGCGTATCTTTAAGTAAACTTACAGTATAGTTGGCATTGGGTGCTATCTACAGAAAACTGTAAGCAAAGCGCACACACGCTCCTTATGTTTGATAGAGTGCATAATTTCGTATGTTTACGCTTACTTTTTTTTTATTGTTGCACCGTTTCTTTTGACTTCAGATTAACCTAAAGGGAGTATCCAAATCAGACAAAGATGGAGTTTACCTACAGTCCAACAAGCAATACCTGGAGATATCAGAACTCTCCAATACATGTACTGGTAATCTCGAGTTATGCTCCACTGGTATAAGTTTTGAATTTGAAATGAAGTTTTTTGAGTTAAGAGAGAATACAGTGATCATGAGTACGGGTGGTGAAAATCCAAACAAACCTGGAGTAGCCGTCATTTACAGATTTGGTCAAATACAGGTAAGTTTTTTTACCCGTTTGGAAGAAAAACAACACGCTTATAAGGTTCGAGGGATTGCTTAAATATTTTTCTGGCATTTGCATTAGACCAAGATAGAAACATTTAGAACAACATGCTATAAAACCCTTCTTTTCCGAGCCCATTGATTTTTATACCGCACCGTTGATACAAATAATAAATTTTGACTCTTTACATGTACATTCAGATTGTAGTAAACACAAAAGAAAAGAGTTGGTATGCCACAATCCCAAGAGAGCTCATCACCTTGTCTGAGCTACACAAATTTCTCATTTCTTGGAGTCCGAAAGGTTCGCTAGAGGTGTATCTGAACGAGAAATACATCACCAGCACAACACACTTTGTTCAAAGAACTACCATAACCGCCTCCTACACAGGAACTCTTTACATTGGACATTCCTTCTCCACTAACACTGATCTACAGTCCATAAATTGTGAAGTTAAATCCTTCCATATCTGGCACATCACTATTGAAATTTTGATACAGATTGGAATTTGTCACTGTCAAAGACGTAAGTATGTTATGATTAATACTGTGGTATCTTAAGTTATTGTGTGGACTGTGTATATCGTATGGGCATATTGAGTAGACATACATAGAGTCATAAAGTCATCGAGTAGCAAACAAGTCGCCCCTCAAAGTCAAGCAATCCACATTAAGGGCGGATCTAAGGGTCACTATAGTGTGGCAGTATGATACTTCGAAACAAAACACAAATAGTTGTCATTGCCATTCTTAAAATAATTCTTACAATAATTCTTACAATGCAGCAACCACCACGACTAATGCGCCAACAACGACCACAAC
This sequence comes from Nipponacmea schrenckii, assembly GCA_030562195.1. Classification (NCBI taxonomy): domain Eukaryota; kingdom Metazoa; phylum Mollusca; class Gastropoda; family Lottiidae; genus Nipponacmea; species Nipponacmea schrenckii. Next base: position 8,555,301 of record JAUJPP010000007.1, on the reverse strand, counting down.
TCAGATGCCAACCACTACCACCGAAAAGCCCACAACAACCACCGAAAAGCCAACAACAACCACCAAGAAGCCCACCACTACCACCGAGAAACCAACAACTATCACTAGCGAACCAACAACAACTACCAAGGAACCGACAACCGGTTCTTGTCCTGCTGGTTGTATCAGTATAAGTAAGTATGGATTCTTTAATAACCACACATCTAAAACTTTCCTATTATTTAAAACAATTAAGAACAAAATTATTTCATTTATATCCATCGGATGAAAAACCAGATCGTGATTAGTCATTGAAATACTTACTTAATCAATTTTAAAACTGATGGATACTTTATTTTGAGCTTTCGTATGAAAATAGTTAGTATTACTTATTCACTCTCACTAAACACAATAATCCTATTTAATTGTTTCTGATGTATGCTTATCTTAGCTTATTGTAAGATACACTAATATAACATTGTGTTTCTCTGTTACTGTAAACTTATTTCAGGTGACATGACCACTAGAAAGCCATGCCCAACTCGACCACCGAGAACAACAACACGAAAACCTACAACCACTAAAGAACCGACAACAACCACTAAGGAACCTACAACAACCACTGAGAAGCCGACCACAACTACTCAGAAACCAACCACAGCGACTACGAAACCTACCACAACCACTGAGAAACCCACCACAACGACCAAAAAACCGACAACCACAACCCAAGCTCCAACCACAACTCTTGGTATTCCAATAATTGGTGGATCGGCGATCCTCAAACCAATCGTTAACTCGAAAGGGGAGGCCTTCTTATCTTGTAGTATCAAAACGACCATTGATACATCAAACATACAAGTGAAATACTCCTTCACCATCTTTGGTAAAAAGAATAACGAAAGAGAGTTGATATCTAACAAGTTTGAGAGTCTTCTCTCCGCCATAGATATAGATGAAAACATCCTTGGGAAGAAGGTAATGACCATCCTCAATTAAATCTAGTAGCATTAATCTGTTTGAACATGATCGTTCTCCGTGACTACTCAATACAACTTTCCGATCTAGTGCAACTGAGCATCCATTTTGAGAAACATTTTTAGTTTCATTTGTGGTAGGTTTTTAATACTAGATGTTGATAAACGTCTTGGCTTAAGCATTTCTTAAGATTAAGATCTAAAACTCTTGTCTTGGGTATTTCAGGTGGTATGTAGTATAACAGCTAGGTATTTACCTGATGGTAGATGGTCAGAAATCATCCGCAGTAACATCTTTATTGCTAAGGTTGAGGTAAGATTTCTGTAGCAACTAACTTATATATGTTCGAATCTGACAGAGGAGGAAAATATGCGTTTTGTAAGTCACGTCCGACTTGGAATAACGGCTGCAACCCAATATGTTTAGCTTTCATACTGTGGTTCGGAGTCAAAAAAACACAGCAGTACCGGGCATAGCGGAAATCTAAATGTCATCAAACCATTACCCTCTTCTTTTCTAATTAAATGTTTACGGTCGAGATAGACAATTAATAAGTTTAAGAGGACAGAACAGAACAGAGGAGAACACATACAAAATTATGTAAAGAGGCTAACGTACTGTATGTTCAACTTCTGAAGATAAGATTGAGCTTCAATATTAAGATCTTCTGTTTGCATTATGCCTCTTATTATAGCTCATTACCAAGGGTACAGTGACTCTTATAGAGGGCGAAAAGGAGAAGAGAGTAGACGTCAAATCTAATACACCTCCACAACTACTTTGTCCAACCGGTAACAAGGGAAAATGCCAAGTTCAACTAGTTTCCACAATCATTGCTGCCAAGAAAGAATACAAATGTTCCAAGTACGTCGTCATACCACAAATGGTTATTGGTTGGACTTCATCAGGTGAACTTACTAAACCATTTTGTGGCACGTCACTCAGTGTTAGTAATTGGGAAAAGACGATACAGATTTCAGTCAAAGCAACTATAGATGGATTATATGATAGAGATGCTTACAGACAAATGAAAGCCGAAGTTGTTATTACTGGTACGGTTACGCAAAAGACAGAATCGTACAGTATAGGACAAGAACTTAAGGTAAATAGCATTATTCAAAATTATCCTTGACCCTTTCATAAATATTTTAACCTTTAGTAAGTTATGTTTCTCCTTTTCTAAAATATCAACTTAAGTATGTCAGCTTTGTCATATCTAACTGCGTGGAACTAATTCAGATTCGAAAGAAGAACTGACATTCATATTACTATTTGAAGACCGATTGCAGATTTGGATATACATGTATATCTGATAATTTGTTGACACGTATTACAAACTTAACAGGATATAAAGAAACCATCTATATTATAGCTCTCAAATGAAATACTACATTTTATTTGTCAATATTTGAAATATGTTAAATTTTGTGACTTTGCTACGTCGTGAATGCGGAACTTTGCGAAATATTTAATCGCATTTTAGTCTATGCGACTAGAGATAAACAAATAAAGATTATATCAATAACTTGTTTTTTGTTACATTCAGGTCATAGCTATTAACAGAGATTTTAAAGCAGTATGTGGTTCCGTTAATGATCCTCATATCACAACATTCGATGGCTTGTAAGTTTTCATATAGGTGTTTACATAGAGCGTATTATTTAGATTTTTAATCTTATCTCCTAATAAGTGTGGTCAAATAAGAATTTGATTGGAACATGTACTAGAGGAAGATTTTTTGATTAAATATAAGCCTTTGTTATTATTCTTTTAAATTTGTGTATTTACATGTTCAGCAATAACAGTAACAAATACTTATATTTCATTAAAAAAATTCTACATGTATAAACATAGTATATTCTTTCTTCATTTTAAAATGTATTTTTGTTTCTCCTTATTTTCATGCATCATTATATTTCTTTATTGTTTTATATTTTTATAGGCATTATAATAATTTTGCCAGTGGTGAATTTGTTTTATACCGACACAAAACTCTACCCTATGAGGTAACTACCTAACCATTTTCCTTAAATCCTGGTTTAAATCAATATTCATAGATCAATCTGACTGCAATGGAATACCTGGGTTGGTGAAGAGTTTACTTGACGATCACTTCCATAGGTAATGGTGCCACTTGAAAACATCCTGGTTCTAAGCATGTTTGATTTCTTTCATTGTAATTTTATAGGTGAGAACTCTATATAAACCTTGCAGTAAATGGAATCCTAAAGGACCATCCTGCAACTGTGGAGTAGCAGTGCGATCTGGTGACGACGTCATCACACTGTCAGGATGTGCTAATGGTTTATATGATAAGTATTCCAAACACAAGCATCATCATTCGCAACATGCTAATCCTATCTCAATACAAATGTATAAAAATGGTGAACTTACACCGGGTACCAGAGTCCGTAGACTTGGTTGCGGACAAAAGTATGAGGTCAGTATTTAAATAAACATTTTATTTTCTTTATCAGTTTGATCGTTGGCTGTAATATACAACCTTAATTTGCTCGACGAGCTGTCCGAAATTCTTATCCAGTTACGACCTCGGCAATACAATGCATAGTCGACTGTGTTGGTACAACAGCTTGTTTCTCTGGACAAATATAACCTTTGTACAGAACAACTTTCATGGTAGCAATCCTATTCTATATACATGTATAGTGACGGTAAAATTTTATCCAGCTGTTCCTTTCCCTAATAATTGATATTTTTCTATGTATGTATGTTTATGTGTACTATGATACCATGTATAGTTTCCACTTTTCCCGAACATAACAATCAGAACAAATTATTTGCTGTATGCAGTTGATTTGGAATAATTTGAATGACTGTTTTTATATTTTAGATAGTTCTACCAACAGGATCAGTAGTTACAGTCAAATCGAGTTATCTTTCCTTCATTAATATCTGGCTCAAAGCTTCTGCTCTGGATTATGGTCAATCACAAGGTAGGAGTAGTAGCCAGCAGACTCGAGACCGATTTATAATAAAGAATATATGGGTTGCAATGTCATCCGTCATGCAAACCGTTGTCAACAATTAGCATACCAAGTTGTACGTGAAGTCAAAAAATATTATCTGTTACCAAGATTTTAAAATTTTATGCCTTTCAATGTTATGGTGTAACTTTATTGCAAAATGCCCAAATTTAATCTTTTACCTCAATCATATTTTGTGTAGGGTTATGTGGTATATACAATAAAAATAAAAAAGACGATTGGACCGATAGTAGTGGTAAATTGATTACTTCCGGTAGATATCTCAAACAATTCTGTGAATCGTGGAGGTAAGTCGTCTTTTTTTCTGAGTGAATCTCTTTCTTTAAGCTAATCCAGAAGATCTTATGTGGATCACTTTCAAGTTTTATAAGAAGAAAAATTGGATACGTATTATTATATACGTATTGTATATTTAATTTTCAGAGCAACCAAGTCAATGTTTACAGGAGTGATAGCTTCACCATTAGTTAAAAGACCAATATATTGCAGCTGTGTCAGTGGTTATACGAGTTCGTGTTCTAATACTATGGATATCTTTAGATGTCCTTCCTCAACTGATAGTAAGTTATCATTGTGTACAGATCATGAGAATTCCTACTTACCTCCTGATAGAGTTACTGTAGCAATTACAATGCCATGGGAATTCCGTTTGAAATACATGTACATCTTTCAAAGTTACTTCTCCTTACTTTGTCTTCACACCACTGCATTAGACACATACACACTCAGAAACATAGTTAACAAACTCGAGGACATTTATTTATATAAAGCTTAAAAAGCGGAATATTTTTCAGAATATGATATAACGGACTATTTAATAAAGAACGCCCAATTACCTCATGTGGATAAACCTATAACTGGTAGAAAACGTCGAGCGCTGCCAGATCCTGTTACCACAGTGGTAAGTTGCTGCATTTAATATTCAAAAGCAACCAAAACGACTGGGCTGAAGGCAACGATAGTGTTCCTCCATTTAATGAATGCAATTTTGGTAATAGGATGAAACTCCTCTATTTTAAGAGGATGGACCATTTGCTGTGTTTAACATGTCAATAAATTAGCCTCAATCTTCTCAGTCTCAGAATATCAGTTAGGTCTGTTATAAAAAATCTTCTTGGTTGATAATATTGTAATGATTTCTTAAAAATGATATATGTGATATACTTGTAACAACAAAAAGCAGATAAACATTTTAACAATTTGTTTCTAAAGGACTTGATTCCTGTTATTCCAGATTCCAGCTACTTTTAAAAATATATCCTTGGAAGAGGCCGAGGAATATTGTATGAATTATCTTGATAACAGTACAGCCGTTAAAAATTGTGAAAACATAACAGAAAACACTAACTACACACAAAATATACAGAACTGTGCATATGATTTACATGTAAGTAAAGTGAATACTTCTTTATAAAATGTTAAAAACGATGCCTAGCTAGTTGGCTGTGACAATAAACCTAAGACCTACTATAACCCACAGTGTGCAAGATATCACAACAATTATCCTCTCGTTGCATTTCTTTGTTCGTCTTAATCAGCTACATCCATTCCATCTCTTTGTTTTTGACCACTTGAAAGATTTCTATACCGCTTACAAATGTTCTTGCCTAAAAATCTAATTTTTTCACACTACAGACTACTGGAGATGAAGGTTTTGCTACAGCCCACGTTGATGATATTATTAATCTGTGTCTTACCATAGCTACGAGTCAGGGTACACAATATACAGACAATGGAAACCAAACATCACCAACTCAGACCATCCTAGAAACACTGTGTCCCATAGAATGCGGTGCTCATGGTTCCTGCCAATCAGGTATGCAGTTTGTACAGTTTTGTAGACTTGTAGAAAGATTTAACAGAAGTAAAAATCATCACATCCTCAGGTGAAAGATAATTAAGGTCTGAAAATCTGGAATTTACTTCTTTAGTCACAAAAAGTAGAAATCGTTGTAGACAAACTGTCACAGGAAGCTAAGTTGTATGAAGACGATTATTCCTCCGAAGTGGATTGAAAATATCTTTATAGTCTACGTAGTGTAATCACAATTCCTAGGTCTTCAATTAAGAACAGGGTTTTGAAATCCCATGAAATATATTATTAATCCTTCAAAGGTGTATGTGCTTGTGACGAAGGATTTACTGGTGCAGCATGTGACGTTGGTAAAACGACGAAACCAGATATCATACCCATTTCACCAGACAGTGAACCTTGTGATATCAATAGAAGAGATTGTTCACAAGTAGATATTTTGGGTTTTAATTTCGTGGATTCTGCTGATTTGTCCTGTCATTACCAACCCATACTAGTAAGTATATCTTGGTATATTATCTGAGTCTGTATAAATAAAGATGAATATATACCTTTCGTCGTCTTGCTATCAAAAGTACGACTACACCTAAGGTATTATGAAATGGGTAAATGATTAACGTATGACTTATATCAGCTTAATTTTTTTTTTCATTTTAACTGATGCATAGCGTATCCGGTAATAGTTTTACGCTAATTTTCTTTTGTTGCAGGTCAGTGATGAGATTGAGATTCGAGGATCTTCATCCACCATCAAAGCTAACTACGTTAGTATGTATCAGATAGGATGTCCGCTACCAAACCCACCACATAGTGCTTATATTAGTATCAGTAATGATGGTCATACTATTAGTGATGCTCGATATCTGCATCTTGTTCACGACTCAAGTTGTTATGACTGTACTGTTGATGATGATACTAATGCTTATTGTAGTCGTAGGGTACGTACATTAGATTTATTCATTTTACTTCTGTCAATCGAAAAGATATTACAACTTTCTTACAGTTTTTTGGAAGATAGTACGTTTGTTATCTGTTTGTTGAGTCGCGGATTCGAATTTTCTGGATATCTTAAAACTATATTTGAGTGCGAACCATTGACACATTGGTTTAAAAAGGAAATAAATGGAGTTTTACGTCCTTCTGCACCCTATGGGCTGATGCAGGCGGACAGTGCCATGTAATATACAATGAAGGGCATTTTGCCAGGACAGCGGCATAATCCTACTCTCTTTGAATTACAACTGTCGAGATATGTTTAATGTACACAGCCTGTAGCACACGGGGTCTTGGTTTATTGATCCATCCGAACGACAAGACGCTTTTCCATGTCAGCCCCTACGACCTACATCACTGACAATGGTAAAGCGGGCTGAAAAATCCGAAAGCTCATCTCGACCTTTACCGGGATTGAGATACATGGATTAAAGGAGATATATTTGTAATATTTTAGGTCGAGACATGTTCGATTAATGGTCAGTGTTACATGGCTGGTAACACCAATCCAAACCAGTCTTGTCAGATTTGTGATCCACAACAGTCTCAGCTCTTATGGTCTGTTAATACAGGTAATTATTTAATAAAGCTGTATTACTTCACCATACTTGATTATTAGACGTACTGTTTTGATGTTAAACAATCAACAATTCCGGTTATTCACAGGCACCAAGAAGTCGAAACGAAATTTAATATACGTTTGATAACCTCCGTGGACCTGATTGGCCTACTCCGATCTTTTTATACAAACTAGAATGTCTTCCTTTGTGGTCGTAATGAAGAGTATAGCATGTTTAATATAATCATTTCAGATCCAAAATGCAGTGCAAAAAAATTAACGGCATCGAAAGATGACGATGACGAACCTCTTTCAACTACAGTTATAGCTCTGGCAGCAACATCGGGTGTTCTGGGTTTGATAACGTTGATAAGTTTAGCTGTAATCTGTAAACAGAGGTATAGCTAAAGTACACATTTTACCTTCAATCAATAATAGCAGTAACATTGATAATTTATCTTGAACTTTTCCGGGATTGAACCATAAAGACAGCAAACCCGTGTTGATGGTAGATTCAGAATACATGTACATCGATAAACTATAAAGGCTTACGAAAAATTTACATTCTCATTCTTATGGATTTTAAACTATAGAAGTTTTATACAATTTAAGGAATTAAAAAAAAAACACACAAGATTAAGGAAGGAATGGGGACTATGGTTAAACACGAATTTGATGCCGCCATCTGGGAACTTCAGCTTGAACATTGGCTTTGTTGGTTTTCTCCTCGAGATAATCTGTTCACGATCTTGATAAATATATTATCTGATATCAAAGTCTCATTTCCTTTTTCAGGGGTGATGCTAGACTGAAAAGGAAAGAAAGTGGTTTTTATAATGTTGGTTCACCATCAACAACAACACTAGCTGAAAGTAAATCAGATTTACATTCTTACGACAATCAAATGTACGAATCGGGTAGATTATGAAGGATATAGTTCTCCTAATTTTATAACTTTGTGATATAATTGTTAATAAATATCGTATTTTTCATTATCATGAAATTTTGTGGCCAGAAGATTAAGGTTGGACTGACTGGAGCTTCTGTGACGGGAATGTAGTAAATGCATCCAATCGTTTTCACTACCCTTCCTATAACACTAGACAATTTTTTTGTAAAGATTTATTCTGTTACAATGTGCTGCTACTTGTACCAAAAATGTTTGTGTTGTAGTATTATTTTCAACCCAAATATCACAACCCTTCTGCAATATCGCTGAATTCATGTATTCTGCTTGCCCCAAAACGCGTAACGTTTCGACAGGTCGTGTATCGATACTTAACCATTCCCATTCCATCATAATTTTTTTTATATATATACGCCTACACATTTAGGTGTCCATCTGTTTGTCCGTCCTTCCACAAATGTTGTAGACACGTCATGGATCTGGTGTGAGTCCTAGAGTCTTCACCCAAGGATTTAAATTCAGACCAATCGTAAAATATTTACTATGAACTATAAGCCTTGTTCTTGAATTATTAGTGGACACGGTAGAGATCTTTCTTGACGGACTTCTGTGTGAGTGCGTGTAATCATCCATGGATGAATCTTATTGAAAATCAGACAAATCGAAAATATTTAATGAGTTATTGCCATTGTTCTTAAAAACGGGTTCAATTATTGCGGACACGATGGAGAGTTGACTCTTGATGGAATTTGAATTTGGTTTTCGGTGAAGGGGGGATTGAATTTCCCAGATGTACGGGCCTAGGGTGGAGCAAATATTTTATTGAGAAATGGGGATCTGGATCTGAAATTAGAAAAAAATAACCCGCCCATTTATAGTACCTGTTAAGTACAGATTGTTTTTAGTTTGCTTTGAACAAAGTTGTCATTTAAGTTCTGATTTTTGGAAAATGCCACTATCATTTTCTATTGATAGACATGAGGAAATTTCTCTTGAAGACTCTTATAATGGGCTTGAACTATCTTGCTTGCTTTATTACTGGTTGTATTGAAGGGGACTACAAAGGGTGCTATGCCTACACTGTG
>JAUJPP010000007.1:7325476-7345482 GCA_030562195.1 Nipponacmea schrenckii | reverse complement strand
GACAGCCAGGAGATATAACAATTCTAAATATCTCGGAAGCTGCACAATTGTTACAAACAGGTCTAGTTATTATTATGGAATTGGATATTATAAATGCAAAGTTTCACCCATGCAATAGAAGGGACGCGCACTGCCTTGGTACCGTCTAACGGTTCTAGTTTTTTTTTTTGTCTCTTTCTGGTCACGCTCCCCAGCCATAACTGCAAATGTCTTACACAATCTGGCGTGATATTGTAACGTAATCTAGTGCTCGTTGTTGTTTAAATGTAAAATGACGCATTTTTGTTCTACCGGAAATGACGTAGAACGTCACAAATTTTATTTTTGTTTACTAACTCACGGCTCGTTTTTTTATCCAATCTGGTTCGGACTTTTTTTATTTACTACTTATAACTTAGATTTACATAATAGCAGTTTAAAAATTTTGAAATTTTTACTTTTGTTGCTGACTTTTGAATTTTAAAATTTAACACTTTTTCTAACTTTTGCAATTTTGATTAGATCGTAATCAAAATTTGCAGTTAGATAAACATTTTTCTTGTCAAGAAAAATCTGTTTTCAAAATGTCGACATCACTTCCTGTTTCGGCGTCATACGTCGCTAAACTTCGAATTTGTCACTTCCGGAATTCTAAAGATATTTGAATTTTTTTTTTTGCAATTAGTTACTATTAACCCATAATGATTTTATAATTAACAAAAAATGAACCGGAAGTAGCAGATCAGTCGCCATCATTAAACCACTTACTTTTGTAAAGTGAAAAATTGGGCCTTAGGGGTTAATCGGACAATTGTAATTTTGATGTCTATGTAATCTTCAATCGATTGCTAACAATTCTTAGGAAGCCGAATTTTGAATTTCGATTTAGCTTACCTTTCATTTCCGGTTCTTTTTTTTCACTCAGTGCCTAATTTTCCAACGTTCATATATCGTGACCTTGACCTTTGGTGACCATGTGACCTGCACAAAAGTTGTTGCCCTTGTCGAGATCTATCCATTGATGTCTTCATTTGTGTTGTGCAATGTCCACTTCCGGTTTTACAGCCATTTGAAAATTGCACTTTTTAACTTCGAAGAGCTCTGTCACGTGACCTAATTTACATACATCAAAATTTCTTTTATGTCCTTATTACGCGTAATTTATTCTTTCCAATGGTGTATAACACTTTATATTTTGATCAAAATTGCGCTTTTTAATATTTGAAAATTTTGTTCTTAGTTCTATATTAATTGTGCGTGATTTATGAAAAAGCACGTGTCTTTTTAAATTTACGTCTTATTTTTTCACAAAAATTGGTAGATGAGTAGACAAAAAATTATCATTAAAGATTCCGATAAAACATTTTCCGAAATTAGCCGGAAACGTCCGAAATGCCCACAAAAATGAAGAAAATCACAGAAATCGGAATTTTCGGATTAAATTTTTGCAAAAACTTGCAATTTTATTATTACACAGAATTAGTACCATCAATATCTTCGTTTTGTATGTATGCCGTATATGCAAATTTCTAACCGTTTGATCGCCATCTTGAAATATGCAAATTATTGGAAAAATACTACTCGTCCGCCATTTTTAATCCTATTTTTTTCAGACTTGTTTTAAAATATAATTTGGATAATTATCTAGGTCCTCTAATGGCATATTTTTCAATTTCAAATTTGTCTTTGGACCAGGTCCTGCCAAAGTTTTTTAAAACTGACTTCCGTTTGAAAGTTCATAACTTTTGAACTCTACCATATGCATCCTTTTGATCTCAAAACAACATCACCAGAGAGGCACTGGACTGGAATCCCCAAGGGCATAGAAGACAAGGACGACCTTTACATAGCTTGAAAAGAATAAGACTGAAAGAGCAAGGAAGGATTGGCAAGACCTGGAATGAAGCAAAAAGAACAACTCATAACAGAGTGAGATGGAGAACGTCTGTAGCAGCCCTATTCTCCGCAAGTTACGAAGAGGACTAACTTACTAATATGCAACCTTTATTTTTCTGCACAATTGTGCATGTGATGTGATTTTCATCAGCTTTCTAACAATATCTTTATTTTAGCTATAGACCGAAAACTGATGAAAATACGCCTAGTAGAAAATAAGCGATTTTAACATTCATATTTTTTTATATTTAGTTCTATTTAACTTAAAAACAAAATTCGAACAGATTTATAATGTGCAAATTCCCAGCTTTCAAGCAAAATATAAATCAATATGTATAAATAAAAATTGCGAAAAAGTTTAAGAATAAAATTACACTCTAATTAAACAGATATAAATCAATAGGTCATAAAGTCTGATTGTGTTAATTTCTTATCTTTTGGTCAAGACACAAATTTTGACATTTCCAGTTAAAGTATCTCAACCAATCAAAACAAGTCATTAGACTTTGTGGGCGTGGTTAAGCCCAGATATTTTACATCACTGTGTGTATTTTTCTTTCAATCGAAATAGGGTCTCGGAGGATCAGTCAATATGTGTTATTTTGATGGACATGTATATAGAATCTATAACCGATTGCCGAAATTTATATGGAAACTGATTTTTGAATTTTTAATTTGATTTTGATTTAATTACGATTAAAAATTATAAAAACTTCGAAGGTGTATATTGTGACGTTGACCTTTGGCGATCTTTATACCTGTACATATGTGATACGTTCTATCCAATGACATATTAAGCTTTATAGCAAAATGTAAACTTTCGGTTTATCGGCATTTAAAAATCGCGAATTTTTCCTATAAAACGGTCAATTCACAAATTTTGACATTTCCAGTTGAAGTTTCCAAAACAAGTCAATGGACTTTGTGGGCGTGGTTAAGCCCAGATATTTTTACATCACAAACCTTAATGATTGCCAGTCTATTAACAAGCTCAAATGTCACGTGTTAAATCATGAATAAATCATCTCTCCCGATAATCGCAAAATCAATCTACATTCTATCCTTAAATGACAGCCAGGAGACCAACAAATTCTAAATAGCTCGAAAGCTGCAGAACTGTTACAAACAGGTCTAGTTATTCTTTCCAATGTATAACACTTGATATTTGATCAAAATTGCACGTTTTAAATTTGCAAATTTTGTAATTTCTTCTATACTAACTGTGTGTATTTTTCTTTAAATCGAAATAGGGTCTCGGAAGATAATTCAATCATAATTTTGATGTACATGTATATAGAATCTATTGCCGAAATATATATGGAAACTGATTTTTGAATTGTTATTTTGATTTTGATTTTTTTACGATTAAAAATTAATCCAGTTGAAATGATTCAAAGATTTTATATATCTTAAATAAAAAGAATGTTTGTTCATTTCTCGTTGTTGGCGATGTATGATATGGAATATTTGGAAGGAAATGACAACCTTTAGAATTTTAAATGATATTCTCTTAAGCTAAAATAATGTACAGTTGAGAGGACTAGTGGTATAAGGGACGGAACTCTATAAATACTCCCTTAAAGATGTAAAGCCGCGCTGTTAATTTGATGTCTCTATGTTATACCATGGCAACTTGCCACAAATTGCAGGATCTAATGTTCCTACTACACCTAAATTAAGATTGATAAATAAACAAATTAAAAGTATCAACGATCTAGAAAGTTAATTTAATCCGAGATCAATTTGTAATATCAAGTAAGGTGTTATGTCCCTTAGACCACAAATTTGTTTTTTCGACGTTTTGTTTTACACACTAATTAAACAGATATAAATATTACAAGAAGTGTTAAGAAGATAATGTAACAGGGCAAAAAGTCAAATTGTGTTAATTTCTTATCGTTTGGTCAAGACAAATTTGACATTTCCAGTTTAAGTATCGCAACCAATCAAAACAAGTCATTATACTGAGTAGGCGTGGTTACGTTCTATTTTAAATGACAGCCAGGAGAAATAACAAATTCTAAATATCTCGGAAGCTACACAATTGTTACAAACAGGTCTAGTTATTATTATGGAATTGGATATTATAAATGCAACGTTTCACCCATGCAATAGAAGGGACGCGCACTGCCTTGGTACCGTCTAACGGTTCTAGTTTTTTTTTTTTTTGTAATTCTTGGATGAGTTTGCAGAAAAACTGGTAAAAGGTGCAGAAATTCTAAATCTACAGTTGATCTTAGAATGATTTCTATTATCAAATAAAACAAAAACGGAAGTTCTATCTCTGACAGGAAGTGAGAACCGGAAGTTGAGGTTTTTTTGCTTTAGCAAGTTTATTTTCAGTTCGATTTTGACCGGATTTTCAGATTTGAAAACTTCAATGTATTTGTCAACTAACAATTATAGGTTTTATGCAATTAGGTTAAATATTTTACCCACGATTTGCAATTTAATATTCAAGGGTCATCGGCAAAAATTTCAGACCGTGATTTCTCCTTTAATATAAATGGTAAAATTTTGAAACTTTACCAGTTGATAGGCGATATGATTATAATTTTTGAAAATATGTGAAAAAAAAAATTCTTCTTCCGGTTTAGCCTCAAATGACGTAATTACGTAACTTCCGGTCTATAACTGCTAGGTGAAAAGTGAAAACTGTTTTATAAATAACTTGTCAATAGTAATTGATTTGACCTAAATAATTAGGTCAAGCTGCCATATCGGCCGCCATTTTGAATTTTTGTTACAATTCTTAAATCCGAAATTCAGACACTACTGATAGACCGATTTTGATGAAATTTAGCACATAGATACAATGGATCATTATCTACCTTTTCTTGGAGACCGATTTTCAAATTTCGTATTTTCTTTCGAATTATTTAAATTTCGATTTTTTCAAAATTAGGTCACTTTAACGGCTACGGAAGGTGTGACCCACTTAATCTATGACCTTGAAAATTAGGTCAAATTATATTCAATATATTGTCTACGAGTAGATATTTTTTAATTTGGCTTACTTGAAAAATTCATAGAGATAAGTGTACTTAAATACAGCAAAAATTGATAATTTTCATATTTTCGCCATCATTAACCGCTACGGAAGGTGTGACCTAATTATTTTATGACTTTGAAAACTAGGTCAAATGATATTCAATATATTGTCTAGATGTAGGTAATTGCAAATTTAGCCTACATAATATTTTAAGGCTCTCGAAATACGTTCATAATTGTAAGCAATTCTAGTTTAAGTTTAGTAGTGAAAACATACCTGTATTTATGATACGCTCTGATTCTTCTGGGGTCGTCGTTAGTGGGAAAACTGGTTGGCTAAGGCTCGGGCCTACTTTCTGGACTCACACTTATCAAATTTCTTACAACTTTTTTTATTTCTGCGTTTTTTGCAGATAAAAAAGTTTGGCGATAATTACTGCGTGGTCGTATACTCCTCCCCATGATAGCCTTGAATAACCTTGTCAATAATAGTAGGAAAAAATAGTTCCGACAAGACGAATCGACACACAGTCCACAGATTTATAGTCAATCCGGACTTAGTTGGTCCGACAGGTAATAATCGTAATGGGGTTGATTCAAATGACGATTAAAGTATAAAGCTCTATTAGTAGTAGTAATACTGAGTGTAAATCTGGATGTAATAGCCTAATACCATATATGTTTGGTAGTAGATATTGTAAACCTGTTAGTATTAATAATAATCCTGGTAGTAATTATAGAAGGTATGGTGGTAGCTATTGTAGGTCTGGTAGTAGATATAGTAGACATGGTAGTAGCTATAGTAGGTATGGTAGTAGCTAAAGTAACCCTGGTAGTAGCTGTAGTAACCTGGTAGTAGCTATAGTAGACCTGGTAGTATCAATAGTAGGCTTTGTAGTAGCTATAGTAGACCTAGTAGTAGATATAGTAAACCTGTTAGTAACTATAATAGACCAAGTAGTAACTATAGTAGACCTGGTAGTAGCTATAGTAGACCTGGTAGTAGTTATAGTAGGTTTAGTAGTAGCTATAGTAAACCTGTTATAACTATAATAGACCTGATAGAAACTATAGTTGACCCGGTAAATAGTTGACTGGTAGTAGCTATGGTAGGCATGGAAGTAGCTATATTTTAGGTTTGATAGTAGCTATAGTAACCCTGGAAGTAGCTATAATAGGCCTGGTAGTAGCTATAGTAGACTGGTAGTAGCTATGGTAGACATGGTAGTAGCTATAGTAAGCATGGTGGTAGCTATAATAGGCCTGGTAGTAGCTATATTGTAGTAGCTATAGTAGGTCTGATAGTTGCTATAGTAGGCATGGTGGTAGCTATAATAGGCCTGGTAGTAGCTATATTGTAGTAGCTATAGTAGGTCTGGTAGTAGCTATAGTAGACTGGTAGTAGCTATAATAGGCCTGGTAATAGCTATATTGTAGTAGCTATAGTAGGCCTGGTAGTAGCTATAGTAGGCATGGTGGTAGCTATAATAGGCCTAGTAGTAGCTATATTGTAGTAGCTATAGTAGGTCTGGTAGTAGCTATAGTAGACTGGTGGTAGCTACAGTAGATCTGGTACTAGCTATATTTCCGTAGCTATAGTAGGCCTAGTAGTGGCTTAGTAGGCATGGCGGTAGCTATAATAGGTTTGATAGTAGCTATAGTAGGCCTGGTAGTAACTATAGTAAGCCTGGTAGTAGCTATAGTAGGCCTAGTAGTACCTTAGTAGGCATGGCGGTAGCTATAGTAGGTTTGATATTAGCTTTAGTGGGTTTGATATTAGCTACAGTAGGCATTGTAGTAGCTATAGTAAACCTGGTAGTAGCTATAGTAGGTATGGTAGTAGCTATAGTAGGCCTTGCAGTAGCTATAGAAGGCATGGTAGTAGCTATAGTAGTCCTGGTAGTAGCTATAGTAGGTCTGGTAGTAGCTATAGTAGGCCTGGTAGTAGCCATTGTGGATCTGGAAGTAGCTATAGTAGGCATGGTAGTAGCTATAGTAGGCCTGGTAGTAGCTATATAGACCTGGTAGTAGCTATAGTAGGCCTGGTAGTAGCTATATTAGGCCTGGTAGCAGCTATAGTAGGCCTGGTAGAAGCTATAATAGGCATGGCAGTAGCTATAGTAGGCATAGCAGTAGCTATAGTTTATCAGGTAATAGCTATAGTAGGCCTGGTAGCAGCTATAGTAGGCATGGTAGTAGCCATAGAAGGCATGGTAGTAGCTATAGTAGTCCTGGTAGTAACTATAGTAGGCCTGGTAGTAGCTATATAGACCTGGAAGTAGCTATAGTAGACCTGGTAGTAGCTATAATAGGCCTGGTAGTAGCTATAGTAGGCCGGGTAGTAGCTAAAGTAGACCTGGTAGTAGCTAAAGTAGGCCTGGTAGTAGCTATAGTAGGCCTGGTAGAAGCTATAGAAGGCATCGCAGTAGCTATAGTAGGCATGGTAGCAGCTATAGTAGGCCTGGTAGAAGCTATAATAGGCATGGCAGTAGCTATAGTAGGCATGGCAGTAGCTATAGTTTATCAGGTAATATCTATAGTAGGCCTGGTAGTAGCTGTAGTAGGCATGGTAGTAGCTATAGAAGGCATGGTAGTAGCTATAGTAGTCCTGGTAGTAACTATAGTAGGCATTGTAGTAGCTATAGTAGGCCTGGTAGTAGCTGTAGTAGGCATGGTAGTAGCTATAGAAGGCATGGTAGTAGCTATAGTAGTCCTGGTAGTAACTATAGTAGGCATTGTAGTAGCTATAGTAGTCCTGGTAGTAACTATAGTAGGCGTGGTAGTAGCTATAGTAGGCCTGGAAGTAGCTATAGTAGGCCTGGTAGTAGCTATAGTAGGCCTGGCAGTAGCTATAGTAGGCCTGGAAGTAGCTAAAGTAGACCTGGTAGCAGCTATAGTAGACCTGGTAGTAGCTTTAGTAGGCCTGGTAGCAGCTATATTGTAGTAGCTATAGTAGAAGCTGTAGTAACTCTGGTAGTAGCTGTAGTAACCCTGGTAGTAGCTATAGTAGGCCTGGTAGTAGGTATGGTAGTAGCTATAGTTGATCTGGTAGTAGCTACAATAGGCCTGGAAGTAGATAAAGTAGGTCTGGTAGTAGCTATAGTAGACAAAATAGTAGCTATAATAGACCTGGTAGTACCTAGCTATATAAGGGCTAAAATTAGGTCTGGTAGTCTAGTTAAGTCTAGAAGTAAGTCTGTTGTTAAAGTCTGGTAGGTCTGGTAGTAACAATATCATAACTAAACGTAGGTCCAATAGTTATATCCGGGCTAGAGGTAGATCTGATGGTAGCTATATTTGGGCCAAAAAAGGTCTGGAGGAACTATATATAGAAGTAGATCCTGTATATAAAAAGTGTTAACCTTTATTAGTTGTTTGCAGCAGTATAATTGTTAGCCTCTGTTGCCTGCAGCGTGCATGAGATTATTATAATGTTAGCCTTTGTTAGCTGTTGGTAGCAACTAACATTTACCTCTGAAGGCGGAAAGGCGCCTTTGTTATTGCTTCTAGCGCTAATAGACACTAACAATTCCGTGCTAGGAGCAGCTAACAAAAGGCGAATCGGATGCATTCATTCTTTGACTTTCACTGTAGATATAAAATAAAATTTCATAAAAATATATATGAATATATTTATAAAGAAAAGTATTAGCTACTGTCTAGCTATACAGAATTAAAAAAATATTCAGTAAAGGACGTATATTAAAATACTGCTGTACAAATCTGTTTTTTGAAGAGGATCCAAGCCTAGTCATAAGTTTCAAAAAGCCGCTTTTATGTAGCCCTTTTTTGATATCGACATACATTTTTCAAGGATGCATTATTTTATAATAGTTATGAGTAACTAAATTTTTTATCTAACGCTCAGTAATGAAATGAAATGACGTGAATCTAGTCCCAGTCTGCTGCATCTAATGGTCTAATGAAGACGGGCAAAGCAATGCATTGTACAATGATGGGAATTGTTTCCAGGACAGCAGCATTTGTCTACGTGTTTTGCGACTTAATGATCTTTAACGTGCACAACCTGTACAGTATTGAAGGGGGGGGGGTATATTTTTGAAGGTTTTACAGTTGAAGGGAGGTAACTACATTGTGGCTTTCTGTGTCTGGCGTTAAACGTTAGTCATTATTAGTTTCTTGTTACTCCACAGTCAGAGAATAAAGCATTATCCTACAAAATTCGTATTCTTCTCCTCCACAATTGGGGGCTTGTCCGAGATATGTTTCCCATTTAATTTCATCTATTGTCCAGTTGTTAACAGTTTGTTAAAGGAATAATAGGTCTTAGTATGAAAATGTAATAGAGTGGATATTTTAATTGTAAATATTGTTTATTTTAGTCAGACACTGACTATGTTTCACTCACACACTGTAATCACTCTTCATTTTCAGATCTTCAATATCAACTGAGTGAACTCTTCTTTTCTTCACTCACTCATCCTTATTTCTTCTCATCTCTGTTTTCTCTCTCTCCATTGGTCTGTCCTTAGTTTCTAGCCTTTGTACATTGGTTACCCCCTGGATTGTGACCACTTCCTATAGTTTGCTTTCATTAGCTTTTAGTATTTCAAAGTGGAAGGACTTTCAATTCCATGTTTGAAATTGGTAGTTGTTGGATTGTTTTGTACAATGATTTGAATTGTTTTTCTCATCAATTTTGGATATCATTGTGTTACAAGGATCTTTCAGCATATTTGGTAAGTTAAGCTTATGTGGTATTTCTCTTTCGGGTTTCATGTGTAATGGATTACATTGGTCAATTTCATTGTTCCCTGGCAGCCATCTTGTTTTCTGCTTAGTTTTTATTGGGTTCAGAGGTGTAAGCATACATATTATTGCATTCTTTATAGTAATTTACTTAAAGTTACATTTACATCACATTTTATTCCTTTATAGGCTAGACACTTAGTTGTATTCAATTATAGTTATATCATACGGTTTTTTTGCATACTGTATTATATCTGTATTATATCTAGATTTTAATACCATTTGTATTATAATAATACTGTTTCGATTAGATTATGAGTCTGTATGCATAGTTATTACTTTAATAGCTAAAATAGGTATGATATTGTATAGTTTATATATACTTTATGTACTTTTGTAGTGATATTCTCCTTTTGAATATTTCAGGGTTTATATATACTTTATGTACTTTTGTAGTAATATTCTCCTTCTACAGAAAGGTCAATAGGAGTGTATATTTATCACGGAACTTATCTGGTGTCATAACGTAACAGAATATCTTTATGGATAATTACCTAGTTTTTTTGGATATTTATTTATTTTTTATGTTATTTATGGTAGCAGGTATTTACTGATGAATAGAGCTCTTACTGATCAAATTTGAAATTTTCAAATTTTATGTTCATTCTTAGACCTATTATCCCTTTAAAAGACTTCAGATTGTAACCAAAGCTTGTAGTTTGAAACTGTTATTCATACCATGGAAGAAGAACTGTTCGAAATTAAAAGTAAATTATATCAATTGTCATTTCCTGAGTTATTAAAATTGGTGGTGAATTACGACTCCGTTCGAAAGATGTAAAATCTCGTTTAATATTGAACGTTTGAATGAGTTTTTCGAATCCAAGGTTCAGTTTGTGAAAAGAAGAGTAATTCTTTTATGAATCTCGTCCGTCAAATTGACAATCAATGCTGTACTTAATCTCTATTGGTTATAAAATTATTTAGAGGGAAGAGCTAAATTAACACTTCATGAAAAGTCAAGTACATAACTTTCAACCAATTGAGAAGAGCTATGCAGTCTGAAAATGAAAATTCCAAGGCTTCCTCATTAGATGCATGGACTTTGAGACAGACAACCCTCTAATTATCAAAAGAAAGGCTGTATACCTTTTGATGGAGTTTGTTAATTCAATGTTCCGTAAAACAGTCGCTATGGCTTTGTTAAATGTAGTATTCGCACTGATATGAAACCGTTCCTCGAAAAAGAAGAAACAGACCCAACGTTTTTTTTTTTTTTTTAAATTTATTATATCATACAGACAACAGTATACAACAATGACATATTAATACAACAATGCATATGAATACATATACGAGTGATAATGGTGACAAATCGTAGTAGGTCTTAATTGCATTAAATAAACATTTACATCTGTTATACATAATATTTATAGTAGTTTTCTTCATTATTCAATGAAAAACAAACTCGGAATGGGACCTAGCTCATGTATAGATGTTGATTATAAATTCAAATATATTGTTTGCTTTGGACCATAATGTGATGAAACCTTGAACTTTTTACATTTACATGTTTATTAGTTAAGCTGATTGTTTCAAGGGCTCATGTATGGCACATAATCGCTTAGGTCCTCTATAACGCTAACTATCACAGATAGGCTCTCCTTGGCGAAAAAATCGAAAGTCTTAGGAGACTACTAGTGTCAAGTTAGCTATCTTTATAGTAGTCATAGTAACATCTTTATTTTTTATTGAAGAGGTAACATCTATATGGCAACAAGCGAATGAAAGATCAACTAAGTTATCGAATGGTACTGGCACTAGTGAAAAACACAACACTTCAACCGCTGTTAAGAAAACAAAAAAATGTCAAGGCAAGTCAAGGCAGAGACTATTGATGAAAATACACTTAGTTGTATTCAATTATAGTTATATCATACGTTTTTTTTGCATACTGTATTATATCTGTATTATATCTAGATTTTAATACCATTTGTATTATAATAATACTGTTTCGATTAGATTATGAGTCTGTATGCATAGTTATTACTTTAATAGCTAAAATAGGTATGATATTGAATAGTTTATATATACTTTATGTACTTTTGTAGTGATATTCTCCTTTTGAATATTTCAGGGTTTATATATACTTTATGTACTTTTGTAGTAATATTCTCCTTCTACAGAAAGGTCAATAGGAGTGTATATTTATCACGGAACTTATCTGGTGTCATAACGTAACAGAATATCTTTATGGATAATTACCTAGTTTTTTTGGATATTTATTTATTTTTTATGTTATTTATGGTAGCAGGTATTTACTGATGAATAGAGCTCTTACTGATCAAATTTGAAATTTTCAAATTTTATGTTCATTCTTAGACCTATTATCCCTTTAAAAGACTTCAGATTGTAACCAAAGCTTGTAGTTTGAAACTGTTATTCATACCATGGAAGAAGAACTGTTCGAAATTAAAAGTAAATTATATCAATTGTCATTTCCTGAGTTATTAAAATTGGTGGTGAATTACGACTCCGTTCGAAAGATGTAAAATCTCGTTTAATATTGAACGTTTGAATGAGTTTTTCGAATCCAAGGTTCAGTTTGTGAAAAGAAGAGTAATTCTTTTATGAATCTCGTCCGTCAAATTGACAATCAATGCTGTACTTAATCTCTATTGGTTATAAAATTATTTAGAGGGAAGAGCTAAATTAACACTTCATGAAAAGTCAAGTACAAAACTTTCAACCAATTGAGAAGAGCTATGCAGTCTGAAAATGAAAATTCCAAGGCTTCCTCATTAGATGCATGGACTTTGAGACAGACAACCCTCTAATTATCAAAAGAAAGGCTGTATACCTTTTGATGGAGTTTGTTAATTCAATGTTCCGTAAAACAGTCGCTATGGCTTTGTTAAATGTAGTATTCGCACTGATATGAAACCGTTCCTCGAAAAAGAAGAAACAGACCCAACGTATTTTTTTTTTTTTAAATTTATTATATCATACAGACAACAGTATACAACAATGACATATTAATACAACAATGCATATGAATACATATACGAGTGATAATGGTGACAAATCGTAGTAGGTCTTAATTGCATTAAATAAACATTTACATCTGTTATACATAATATTTATAGTAGTTTTCTTCATTATTCAATGAAAAACAAACTCGGAATGGGACCTAGCTCATGTATAGATGTTGATTATAAATTCAAATATATTGTTTGCTTTGGACCATAATGTGATGAAACCTTGAACTTTTTACATTTACATGTTTATTAGTTAAGCTGATTGTTTCAAGGGCTCATGTATGGCACATAATCGCTTAGGTCCTCTATAACGCTAACTATCACAGATAGGCTCTCCTTGGCGAAAAAATCGAAAGTCTTAGGAGACTACTAGTGTCAAGTTAGCTATCTTTATAGTAGTCATAGTAACATCTTTATTTTTTATTGAAGAGGTAACATCTATATGGCAACAAGCGAATGAAAGATCAACTAAGTTATCGAATGGTACTGGCACTAGTGAAAAACACAACACTTCAACCGCTGTTAAGAAAACAAAAAAATGTCAAGGCAAGTCAAGGCAGAGACTATTGATGAAAATACATGTAATGATAAATTTAGTTTTGAAATCTCTCATTAATGAGGTTGCCTCCCTTGCACAGTCCATGCGTGATAATGATAAGCCAGTTATCGGGTATCGTCGGAGACTTATGGCTTGTAAATCTTGTATAGAATCTGGACAAAGTCATCTTTACAAACATTGTTGGACTATTGGGTCACCTGATCATAGGCGTAACTTTCACAGGGGTTCAAAGACAAATGCATCCCAGCATGAAAACTAGCAAGGGTCGCAAAGGAAGGGGGTCTTGTGGCTCAAGAAGTAGAAACCCCTTGTTATTCATATTGTGGTCATTGCTAAAATATTGGTCAAATTGTCATATTTCTTTGTATTGTTCTGACGATTGTCAGCAATTGTTTTATGGGAGACACAGAGCACTTTTTGTCACAAGATTAATCAGATTACTATGGTGGCCTACCGCTATCATTCACAAAATTATGTAAGATTACCTCCCCTAGTATTGATGGTAACCATCACTATTCCTTAAATGAATTAGGAAAGGTACAGGTATTGTGTATTTCTCCTAATGCTTGCAGTAAGTTACTAAAATTGTTATCTGATGAAGGTTATGTTGATTGTATGTTAAATGATACCGCTTTAAGAGTACTATGTGATACTGAAGCTTAAGCCGGTCTAATTAGTAATATTTCCACTCTCACTGTATTTCTCGAAATAAACCCTTCTGCAAGAAACGCATTCAAATTCACATAAACTGCAGTGAGACACGTGCTCACATTCCTAAGCGTGTAGGAATACAATATCATAACCCATCTTACTGTTAGGCCTACTACGTTTTGTCGTCTGTCGTGACTTGGGTAGGGTTTTGACTAGGTCAAAATTTAATGGATTAAAACTAGATGAAAATTTTCATTTTTGATTATGGAAAGTTTGCTAGGATCAATTTTCGTCATCTTGCGTCAATCCAGAACAAATTAATTGCCAAACTATGTCAATTGACATGGTAAGCTCCACACACCCAGATTTTTAAAACAGTTCCACGTTCACAAACTGTACTTTGAATTTAAACGTCAAGGGTCCAAACTAATAAATAATATCACAGAAGCAAAACACACAGCTAAATCGTTCAATTTTACTCTTGTATCAATTTTACAAATTACATGTTAATCCACTTTTGTTAATGATAAGGCTATCGTTTAGTCATATTGTTGATATTTGTGTTTACTAGCCGCCATTTTGGTTCATTGACGATCTTTTTTTTCTCGTGGTCATATGGCAAAATTTGTTGATTATTTGTACATTTTATTAAAATGATGTCAAGATTTATATATCATTACAATATAAAAGAAAAATAAACATATATTTTTTCTTTTTTTAATTGATGACCTTTATTGAAATGAAAATGAAATGAATGGAGATTTACGTCCTACTCTTCTGCACCTTATGGGCTAATGAAGACGGACAACGCCATGCAGTGTGCAATGAGGGAAATTTTGCCAGGACAGCGGCATTAGCCTACTCTTTTTGCGATTTCCAACTGTCGAGGGATCTTTAACGTGCACAGCCTGTAGCACACGGGGCCTCGGTTTATTGTCCCATCCGAACGACTAGACGCTTTGACAAGGGGAAACCGGGCTGAAAAATCCGAAAGTTCATTTCGACCTTTGCCGGGATTGAACCCTGGACCTTCAGGTTAGCGAGCAAGAGTCTAACCCACTGAGCCACCGCGGCTCCCGCTGACCTTTATTGAAGCGGAATGTTTGGGACTTTTTTTCATAGCGTATGCTCAAACTAAAACTCACAGCTTAGCTTCCGTTTAGGATTCAAGATGCACTCGATGGTCTTGGAGGAATCCAGTACTTTTCTTTGTGTGACCAAGAGAAGGCTTTGTATACTTTGTTTAGGAGCTTGTAAAGAGTGGTCGTAAGCCTACGTCGGCTGAGAGGAAGTCTTGTCTAGTAATTACTTCATGAATTTTCGTTCTTCATTGTTGACCATGATGGATTACTTAAACTTGTCAAATCCACACCGGAATCTCAAAAGAAGAATTGTTTTACAACAGCTCCACAAGACAAAGGACATATTGGCACTGAGAAAGTTATGTCCCTGATTCATTTTCGGTTTTACTGGCCTAAGATGGCTTCAGAGGTAGATCACTATATCACTCGCCAATGTTACCGTGTCAAGACAAAAGCTCCTACCAAGAAGACAGTACCTCCTTTACAGCCAATAGAAACTTCGGACACATATTTAAAATGATTTCAATAGATTTTCTACACATAGAAACATGTAAAGGAGTATACTAGTATAATATAGCTAATTGTTGATTATTACACCAGATTTGCAGTAGCCTACCATACAACTAACAAACCCGGTCGTACAGCTGCCGACAAGATCTTTAAAGATTATGTCTTAAAATTTGGGTATTTTGATTTTAAGACGGACTGGAAAAAATGTTTTAAGGATGATTCACTCCTATAATTGCACAAAGAACGAATCAACCAGATCTCTCAGCATTTCATATTTTTTCGTTTACCGCGTCTACTAGTTGATCTGATGTTTGGTTTAGATGAGCCTGCGAAACATTCAAGCTATAAAGACTATGTTGCTAGATGGTCAGAGTGCATGAGAGAAGCTACCAGTTCGGCAAGAAAAGCCAGTGCCAGAGCTAAAGTTAAGAGAGATAGCAAACCTCAAAGTGCGGTTCTTCTGGCAGGATATCGTGTATTAGTCAGAAATCTAAGGGAAAGAGGTGGTCCTGGGAAATTGAGAACCTACTGAGAAAGGTGGGTTCACATTGTTCTCAGACGTATAGGCGAAAAGTCATCATTGGAAAATTCGTCGTCTATATCGTAATTTATTGCTACAATGTAACGAATTACCAATAGAGAAACCTAAAGATCCTGTAAAGAAGGTTCGTCAAAAGCCAGTCAATTTACCTTCACCTGCCAATGGATCCGTCCAATCTGCTAGTTCATTTAGCGAAAATTGTATTATTGTTCGTAATGGACGCAATCGCAAGGAATTACATCCAGAAGCACACCCATTTGTTCCTCAATCAACTAGTTTACCCCCTGGTTCACCTTGTTATATTGAAAGTCCTGTTACGAGAAATCTTGTTGACGATGCGACTCCAGAAACTTTATCATCGGATATGAATGAAACTTCGTATGGTGAGAGAGCACATCATTCTCGACGTATACGCCAATCTCCAAAACCCTTGAGTCTTAGTCAAAACTTTGGATTATGTGTAATTAAATAGTATTACTAGATACCATTGTATTGGTTTAAATAGTCAGTATTACTAGATACCATTGTATTGGTTTAATATTGTTATTTAAGAATCTTAAACGTCAGGTATACTCTTAAACTTAAATTAACATGATATTAATTCATTAGCCTAAGCGTATAATTTGTCCAGCTTGATCACCCGGAACATTTATATTTACGGTAGCTATAATATGCCGATTAGTATATATTAATGTTAATTATGACATTGAAGTTATGCTTCAATATATGATTCAAAGATAACCGTAGACCTAAATGCATGGTATTTTATGTTTGATTGTATGAATTTGCTCAGGTCGGCAAAGTGATGTTCGCAATGTTATATACCGTACCGTATATATCCGTGTATAAGCCGAACCTTTTATTCAGATGTTTTGGTTTAAATTGGTATTGTGTAACCTTTCCTAATGTCGGGACGACATTTTAGTTTTTGAGGAGAGTAAGAAGACAAGGGAAAAAACTGTAGGTTAGGGGTATATTTTTAAAGGCTTTACAGTTGAAGGGAGGTAACTAAATTGTGGCTTTCTGTGTCTGACATTAACCGGAAATCATAATTAGTTTCTCTACAGTCAAAGAATAAAGCATTGTCCTAAAGTTCTTATTCTTCTCCTTCATAGGTAATTAGGTTATTCTATGATCCAAAACTGGTTTAATTAATTATTATTATTATTGTGTCTGTTTACCGTTTGTGGTGAAATTAAGAAAGAAACGATTTCTTACGAGGCCTAGAAAAAGTAAAACCACGTGAAGAAAATCAATTTCTCCACAGTCAAAGAATAAAGAATTGTCCTTAAAATTCTTATTCTTCTCCTTCACAGGTGTTGATAACTACTAAAACTTGGGTATTAATTAACAGACCCACGAACCACCATGCCTTGTTCACGCTAAATACAGTATACCCCTAGAGTACTAGTAGAGAATTGTCAAGCCACGTGCCCCAATTATACAGAGACTCAGTATATTGTCTCATCCGAACTGCAATACTGGCAAGGTATCACGCCCAGCAGTGTTCCGAATAGTCTTTTACCATTATAAGGAACAGTATTTGTCAGGAACAATTGCCACATCATAGTTCTAGAAAAAACCTATTGTATTATTTAAACTCCAAGATATAACATGGTAACCTAGAGCCGATCTGTTTATCGACTTATCTGACCTTGATTCTATAATAAACATCAGCATTTAACAATGCTTTCTTTGCAAAGGCTTGTTGCTAGTAGGATTTTGATCAAAAAATATCATTCAAAGTACCTGAAAATTTCAGTGGTAACTCTAGAACAACTAAAAGAACAAATCTATAATCAGATAATGTAAAAGTATACTTGAATTGACGTATATGAGCCACCGTTGTTTTCATATCTTCTGCAGATATCGTCAACGCACCAATGTACATAGCGATCTTTACAAAAGTTCAGACAGCGCCACCCATTGTCATAGATATCTATTGTTTAGGATTGTTTAAATTCAGCAAGAAAACTGTTTTACGTTAGATAGATGATAGAATGTTACTGATCAGTAACTGTTTATAGAATATCTTGACAGAACTTCCTTCATTATGGGAATATTTAAAATTATTGTGCTCATCTTAGGTAAGTCCTATTTTATATTTTAAGAAGATAAATACGATATTAAGAAATATTCGTATTAGATAGTTTTTTGACTAGCCTGGTGACGGTGTTGGACACTAATACAAACTGATCAGGATTAGAAAATTCGACCTATTAAATACAATTTCTTCCTGTTAAAAATGGTCACTCTCGACGGGAGTTATAGTATTGCTATTTGAAATTGCATATTGAAATAACTACAGTTTTAAGGCAGGTTCAATCTGTGGAATTTATAATTCTGCTTTTCCTATTAATATTGTTAAGAAGTTCCACTAGATAATAATTAGTGGTTTTAAAAATACATTTATTACATTAAATTAAAATGGCAAATAACTACCGTTTAAAGGTAGGTTTAATCTTTGAAATACATTATTTAAATATTACCGTGACTGTTACTCAAGACCGCTACCCGCCTAGAAATTGCAATCAGTGATAGGCAATTGTACTTTTAATTTTGTTTCTAAAGTTTTGACAGATTATGTACATTTAAACTTATACCTTTATCCGAAATATAAATTATTGGTATTGCAGTTCAAACTATAACTCCGTTTAAGGGTTAGTTTTATTGTGGATGTAATAGAAGCTACAATTTTCTCTGGATTTTGATGAAACTTGTTGTGAGCATTGGAATTGGCAAAATGGCGTTCAAGTTCGAATTTGACAATCTAGATGAAGGGTTGTTTGTATATATAAATATGCTATGAATTAAAGAAAATTGATTTAAAAATCCTGATGTGGGCGTATGTTACCTGGTTAGCTTTCTTTCATATTGCAGTTGTAACAATGACCACGTTGGGATGTCACCTCTACTGGCCAATGGTAAGTTATCATATTGCTGATCTTCCCTATAGGGATTCAATAGAAGTATACAATCCAACAGACAATGATATCTTTGAAGTCAGCGATGAAAGTGTTCTTTATTCTGATGGAATAAAAGCAACTTTTCTCAAATTTACTGGTGAGAGAAGACGGTATGTTGAAACAAATGTTTTACCCAACAAGGAATATGATAAACAATTTTTAATATATATGTTTTATAAATCATCATTGAGTACTGGAACACTCTTCCACTACAGAGCAAATTCTGCTTCGTCCAAAATAAATGAAGTTAAAATTGAACTAGAAAATGGAGTGATTAAATCATCAATAATGTGCTCTGGAGTGGTATGTTCGAATTCCACCACAGAGAACACAAATGGTTTATGGAATTTGGTTTTAATTGACTATTATATGGGTGAAGAAAAGGCTCAACTGTATGGAATTGCTCGAATCGGAGGTTCTCTGGACAATCCTATTGGAGACTTTGTTGGTGTTTTTCAATGTGTAGCTATGTTGCCTAAGCCGGCTGATTCAGACATAACGATTTGGAATGATGACTGCAAGTATCAAGATATCAACAAGGATTTATACAATGGAGGTAATTTCAGTACTTATCTTTTATAAACCTGTACTTTATTAGAAAGGACGATTATCAAGCCTTCATCTGGAGTAGGTAATTTTCAGTACATAATTTACACCAACTTTCTAAGAAAGGACAATTTTCTTTTCTACTATAAAAATCTCAATTTTGCTTATCTTATTTAATACATTATGTCATGACCATATCACAAAATCGCTACCCCTTTTACTTTCTTGGCTGAGCATACCTGAACATATTTATTTCATTTTTATTGCCCAATACTCAACAGCGTTGACCTTCGAAATGGTAGAATTTCAAAGATTATTAGGAGACTGTGCTTTTCAAGTTTATTCTAAAGCGTTCAAGAGAACAAACAGGTTTAAACTTATAGCTTCATACGGAAATAAAGCATTACTTAAATGATTTACAAGACTTTTCTCAAGGAGGTATTTTGAGCATATATCATTTTTTGGATTTTTTTGGAAAGGATGTTTATTCATTACATTCAATAATTTGAAAACTTCTTCAATACTTTTTATTAGCTC